>JAMPIV010019850.1:120000-552390 GCA_024509875.1 Oreohelix idahoensis
CCTGGATCTGTAGAGTGAAATGTTGTTTGTGAATGCGTAACACATTTCTGATAAGACAGATAATTGGAGCGATCGATTAATACGTGAATAACATACATTTGGCCACAGTCATTTGTCTTATCACTGATAATATTTTCTGCCTGGCCGGGTTGCTGCTTGATAGTTGTTTTCTGAACCAGGTAAATGATAGAATCATTTCCGAGCATCTTGGTGGTAGGCAATGGTTACCATAAGCTATCCATCTGGAAAGATGCTGTCTGTGTGTTAGATCTATGACGTCGTGAGTGTAAACATGATGGAAACCAACGGAAGACGAAATATCTTATTTGGGAAGTGACTAGCAAAAATCATATTTTGCGTGTCACGCAGGCGTTTTCCATGAGAGTGTAGTGGGAATATACCTCTCCCAATGTACGCAAGTTACATACTATTAGTTTGGTGTTTGAGATATTAAAATACACCATTTCTGAATGGAGCTTTGTCATTTAGTAGCAATGTAGATGCGTGGGTCGAATATCTATCAACCTTATAATCTAACGCCTTTTGAGTCTATGGCACTGACTACTTCAACTCGTCAAGAAGATAATCAGACAAGCCAGAGTACAGAATATGATCAGAATTCCACTTTAAAGGATCGGACAACGTATTTGAGCATCTTATGGGCTTACATGTCAAGAAAACTCTAACTTTATTAATATGGAAAACCAGGAATCATTGGAACCTGAACACTAAGTCATAGTGGGATTCTACTGTTAAGTAATACCCCAGACCACGTGTAAGAGGCATCTAAGTTGCTGAAACTATTTCTCTGAGCCAGAAGTCTTTATATTGCCCAAGATATTTGAGGTAAGTTGTACATTTTATAATTCTATATTTTGCATTATTAACATGCGAAAATTGCTCATGGATGTCCTAGTTCATACGAGGCTGGCATCCTCATCATATAGAATGATGGTTTCATGAACCACCACTGCAAGAGCTGGTGACTGCCTCATGCGGGTATTTCATAGAGAACCAAAAGCAGAGGTAGTCTCAAGTTTCCTATGGAGCAGGGAGTGGACGATAACAGAAGTGGTGTACACACTTATTATATTAACCTTTTCAACCAGTGCAAATGTATATGTAAACATGTTTTATATAAATGCACTTGGTGTTTTCTGCTCACTAGGATAAACATTAATGCTCACAGAAGGTACTGGTATGAGGCAGATAGGGTGGTGGAATGAAAGAGGGGGACAACTGATTTTCATGTCAGGAAACCCAATATTCAGGAGGGTATTTGTTTCTCTCTTATGTCACTATTCGGTGTTACCTATTGGTGGTACTAGTCTGTGGAACAAGTGTGGGGTATAAACGGCCTTCAGTCAAAGTTAGACACCAACATCAGACTGGTCTTAACAGACGCTGGTCCATCTTCACTGTTACCCCACGATACTTCGAGGGACGTGTTGCGGCCACCAGACCTGACCAGTGACGGGAAAAACCATTCTACAACCTGCAAAGAACACTCATCGGCTGAAGCAGAAGCCAACCGACATCTTACTGTCAGCTTAATGAACCATTCAGAGCTGGCAAGTGAACTTTTTCCTTAAGAAAATTGTTCAACACCAAGTCCAGATCATCACCAGTGATGAATATTTAAAGATTATTTCTAATTGACCCCACTCTTAATTTATTTTACATTGTTACTATAAATGATTATTAAATGTGTTATATGTATTTATACAAATTTATAGTTGATTTAGTCATTTTGAGTGAACTGCACCCGTATGTCTCAGTCATTTTGAATACCATTAACAGAGCTTTGAAGTAAATTTTTACTGATTTAAATCAGTTGGAGGCTCATTAAAACGAGACAAAATTCTTACTCCTCAAAGAAGGACAGAGAAGATAGAATGTTTACATGGCCTAGATCCTATCATCCGTAGTACTTGATTTCTTAAATTCCTATTAGGCTCCCTAGAACTGTAGCATCATTCTTCAATTCACATCTCTGCCAAGGATAATCTTGAGCTCAAAGTTTGGCCACTATTGGATCATCACTGCAGAGCAAGGGAAGTAAATCCCGTGACACCTATTACTCCGCCATCTTGGGGACTTACATATACACACATATACATACATACGATCTATATATATATATATATATATATATATATATATATATATATATATATATATATATATATATATATATATATATATATATATATATATATATATATATATATATAAGAATCTTTATCCTCCATAATATACATTGACATGTAATGATACAATACATGAAATATAACATACCATATAGGAGAATCATTAGAATTCAAAATAATGTGGAATACGTATCACTAGTTCAATATTAGTGGTGTGTGTCTGTGTGTGTGCGTTAAACATCAAATTTGTTTCTATTTTATATATAAAATACTTCATAAAAGTACTGACATGTATGAGTGAGATACTTTAGATACAACTATGGTGAGCCATATTAAATGTAACCTGTCTTGTAGGAGATTTAATAGCAGTGTCTAAAATGTCTTAATATCAACTAAACAAAAATTACAAAATTCAGAGAAAATAACACTTCAGATCTACATTGGAGTTCATTGTCGGGAGTGAGATATACTTCCGGGAAGCCGGGAGGTCCTGTTTTTCTGAAGGGACCAAGAGTCCATTGTTTTCCGGGGAGAATCTTCGAAGTAACTGCTATGGCAGTTTTCCCCAGTGAATCTCTGTGCGTCGGGATGACGACAGAATTTCTTGTGATGTTCTGAGGATTCATTTGCCAGGTAATACCGACCTTTATGCATTATTACGCTTTTCGGTGGCAGAACATGTAAAGGATTACCTAGGGTGAACAGCAGCTCACTGATCCGCCATTTCAGAACTTATATATTTGTGCTCGAGGTAGCCATCCAAGACTGTTAGTCTTATATTGTCCAGAAATCCAGTGACGAAGATATATTGTGGGAGCCGCAGATTGGCGGAATTCATATCTACAATAAGTATTACTGCAGGGTTGATGATAACCTATTTAACAGAAGTACACGGCCGACGTCAGAACGAGGCCTGTGCTTTCGGCTATTATACTACAGCCTGATATGTGCAATTGGCGGGGAGTGCCAAGTTGCACCTATGTGTCATAGTAACTAAGGCATCTGACGCGTTTAGTCAGAGACGCCAAGGGCGACGCTACGAACTGTCATTATTGAAGAACTTTGCTATTGACCATGCACGTCTATTCTGATGTTTACCTTTTTGAATGCCAAATGTATACCTATCGATGTCAGGTCAGCATGACCTTGTTACACTGACTGTTCCTGTTGATATTATGTGTGTTCCCGTCAATAAATGTCTTGAAACATGCCTGCAGTGTCAAAGCATCCTTGATTACTGCACGTGAGAGTATGGGTTGCAGGATCTACATCTATACGAGCCTAAACACATTCGCGCCTTCATTCGCACCCACACTCAATTCATCATACGCTCGCACTACACATCTAACAACATGTATACTGTCTTGGGCCAGTGATCACCTCAACAAGAAAAAAAAGACAGTTACAACTACCCTTAAGAAAGCGCTTTCTGTTTAACAAAGCTAAATTTGTTCACAAAATCATGTCACACAATGCTCCAGCATATCTGTGGCCAATGTTCAATTACAATGAAAGACACAGTCTACGCTTTAACAGATTGCAAGTGCCCAAGCCTAAGCTTGACTTATTCAAGAAAAGCTTAGCGTACTCTGCCGCTCATCTTTGGTATTGTCTTCCACATAACCTAAGAAACAACCTCAGTCCCTATTCATACAATCGTAGACTTTTTGAATACTTTCTGAATTCTGATTACATGCCCCCCTAATCAGATTATCTTTTCTTATAACATCAACTGTCGGCTCTAATGACGATGTTTGTACTTGTCAACATATTTTATGTCATGTTTATAAATAATTAATGTTAATATGAGTGTGCTATATATTATTATTTTACTTTACGTTGAATTTCGTGAAATTGATATGTAAAATGCATATGAGAATAAATGAATTCAGTATGAAAGGTGAGCGAAAGGAAGGGCAGAATGTTAGACGGGCCTGTGTGCCCAATTCTCAACCATTTGAAAATAAAGTTCGTTCGTTCGTTCGTTCCTTTATATTAATAAGGGTGTTATTACATGCAAACGTTCACATCCTGTACGACGATATGATTGCACTGGTGCTAATGTATTTACATTATTCCCCGGCTTCAAATGTCTTCAGTCCCTAGGAACTTAATACATACACACAGGCAAGAAAAATCGACAAGGGATGATGTCACAAATAGGTTTTTACACACTTTATGTCCTAATTAAGGTACATCAGGCTTGGAACAGGAATTATGTCTTCATCAATTAAATAAATATATGTGGAAGTACACGACGACGATATACATACACACTGAGGGTGAACGTTACGAGTTAACATCACTGAGGGTGAGCGTTACGAGTTAACATCAGGGGTATATTTCTTCTTCTTCTTCGTACACTCTCAGACGTCCACTTGAATGTTCTCAAAGAAAGCAGTAGTCAGTTTGAGGCTATTTGAATCCCCGTAAAGCTTCTCCACAAAAGGAGCTGGCGTCGGCCATATGCACTTTCTCTGTACCACATATAAGGGGCAACTTTGAAGCAGATGTTCAGCAGTCATTTTATCAGTGCCACAGTTACACTGATCGGTAGTTCCTATCTTTAGCTTGTTGGATAGATGGTATCTCAATCTGTTGTGGCCAGTGCGGAGTCTGAAGATTACCACTTGTTCTCTTCTGTGGAGCTGGTAGTAAGCATCATTCTGTGTGTGCCCTGGATGTTCTACATTCCATTTGTTTCTGTATCTGATTCTGATAAAACTCTTTGCCTCCTCAAAAGTTATGCTTGCATCAGGCTGTATTTCATATCAAACAACAGACGTGACTGGCATCATACAACAGCAGTGATTGGCATCAAGCAACGACCCCAGGACCAAACAAATTATCTGTTAGAATCTTCACGACGTCTTACCTCAATTCAAACTGCCTCTAAACCAAATTCTCGACCGACATTTTGTCACGGAAACAAGTCTGTCAACCCAACCATTAATGCAAACTGATAATCTTCAACAAACACAAGGTATCTTCCGAAAATAAAACTTCTTAGTAAATGTCTAATGTCCACAAACGTCCTCTGCGTAGAGAAAAGTCATTTATACTGTGCAAAAAAAGAAACGCATTTTTTTTGGTTTTACTTTTATAAAAGATATTCGCTGATTGGACATCAGTCAACCTATCGACTGTTTCCATCTGGTCATTAACTTCTCGTGGTTACCTGAATTGTACTCAGCTCATGATTCGTGAGGTCATGAAAGAGGTCAAGGTCAAAACAACATTTTTGACAATAACTCGTGACAGGTTCATGAGAATCCCATGAAACTTACTGAACACAAAACTCTCTGACTATATTATTGAATGCCTATAAAAGATTGACGCTCCTCGAATAAATTCAGTTAAAAATTCAATGCGCAAGTATGGCTCATCTCACTACAGAACAACGACTCATCATCATTGGACGTTTACAGACTGAACAGTCACAAAGTGTAGTGGCCAGACAATTTAATGTGGTTAGAAGCACCATTAGTCGCCTTTGGAGGCGATTTCAAGAAACTGGCTCAGTGGAAGACCCAGAGTCACAACTCCTGCCTAAGACCGCTTCATACGGCTGCGTCACCTCAGGAATCGACTAGCATCTGCGTCCTCCACAGTCCAGTCAATGCCAGCAGCTCGTCGAATTTCAGATCAAACGGTCAGGAACCGGCTGCACGACTCTGGTCTTTGGGCTAGAAGACCCTACAGAGGTCCTGTTCTTACGGACCGGCATCACCAGAACCGACTGCAGTGGGCGAACCAGCATCGTCAATGGACCGTTGGGAATGACTGATAGAGGCCAGAGAAGGCCATACACCTTACTGAAACGGAGGCCTCAGTCGAAAAGAATAAAAGTCCAAACCAAATTTAATGAACATCATTTCATTGTTAAAGTCTGAAAGTTTCTTCATGCCAAGATTGAAACCTTAATTCCGTAAAATAAAATTTTGGTACAAGTTTGAAATTTGGTGTCCATTACCGCTGCAATAATGTAGCGTTTCTTTTTTTGAACAGTATATTAGTTACGTTTTGAAACCTTCTATTCTACTAGCAAATCATCGTGAATTCTTTCCCCGGTAATGTTAAACACTCAAACACACGAGAACTTTATCTCAAACTAAAAATTCATTCGCACTCAGAACTAATGAGCTCGGAAAGAAAACTAACTCACTAATCAGCTACTTACAAATTATAAACATATCCTACCATTTAAGAAACGCTTAATTCAAAGAACAGGTTCACGACACCCGCTCACAACTAGCTGAGATATGAAAGATAACAACATTTTTAACGCTGTTTTAAAAACGACCATAACAACGTTTGAATGAAAGGTGTTACCTAAATCGACCATGTGTCATCTCTGCATTGTTGTATATTAACACTAATATAATAGTTCTGTTCGCTTGTCTTGCAGGTGAGAAAAATTGAATTACTAATTGTACAATTTCATTGTCTCCGTTGTTTGCGTGTTTTTCATTTTTGAGCCCTCTTCGTGTGGATTTTTTCGTTTTAATCCATACATTATTGGTTGTGAGAAATCCATACAATGTCTGATGGCGCGGTCACTTAAACTAGAGGGCATTAACTCAGAAAATACTGGCTTTTGACACGGACAACTATTGTTGCTTGATCCCCAGCGGGCACGTCAAAAGTGTTAATTCATTTTCACTCCTGATGGCAACTTTAAACATGGAGTTTTTAACCATGGAGCATTGGAATTGTTTTTATTGTTTAACTAGGGCTCCTGTGATAGAATAACCTAGAACATCGCATTTACCTGTGGCATCCTATAATTTATGCTGTGCTCTTCACTTAATTGTTCCCAGCTCTGACATTATTTGGCATTTTCGATTCATTGTTTACACTCCCTTACCTCAATACTTGTTATATCGGGACTTCAGTGACCATCGTTTGCTGATCAGGGTAATAAATCCCTTTTGCTTGAACCCATATTGACATTTGGTATCTGTAGAGAGAAGAGTGATGTACTAATGTGTAACACATTTTCCGGCCAAAACAGATTAGGACTGGATTAGTGAGTAAACAAGCTTGGGCTGACCACAGTCAATTATCTTATCGATAGGAATGTCTCTGTCCGACCAAGCTGTAGTCAATGTTTGCTGGGCCGGATGAATGATGTAATCGTCTATGGGCAAGACTTGGTGGAAGAATAATTATTCATCTTGAAAGAGATTGTTTGTTGCTTATTCTTTACAGGACGTGACAATCAACCCCAGCTTTGATTGGCTGTTTGTGTTTTTTCTAGGCAATTTTTTTCATTCAGTAGCTTGCCATTGAAAGAGATTACCTGTGCTAAATTTTGAAGTCGTTAGTATAAACATGATCGATAGTAGACGGAAGATATCATACCATGCGTGGGGATTGTAAACAACAAATGTATTTGTGCGTTTGTTACGCAGGGATTTTTTCGTCACATAAAGGGAAATATACGCATATTACATGCTATTGGCTTGGCATTCGAAATATAAAAAAAACAACATTTCTGATTGGAGCTTTGTCATATAGTAGTAATCTGGATGTGGGCCGAATGTTGCCTTATAATTTAGCACCTAGTGAGTTTACCGCACTGTGAAATTCAACTCGTTAAGGAGACAGCCAGACAAGCCAGAGGAAGGAATTTGATCAGGATTCCACTTAAAATGACTAGACAACATGTCTGAGCATCTTGTGGCCTTATATCCCAGGAAAATTCTACTTTCATTAATACGGAAAGCCCGAATCCTAGGAACCTGAACGCCAAGCAATACTGAGATTCTGTTTGCAAAATAATACATCAGACCACTAGTATGAGGCATCTTAATCACGTTGCCTTTACTATTTCTCTGCGCCAGAAGTCAGTCTGCATTCCCAAAGAAATTTAGGGTAAGTTGTACATTTTATAATTTGTCACGAAAAGTAAAATCGCCTTCTCTTTCTTCTTATATCTTACTCACACCAGTTCACTAATTCTCTCTCTCTTTTATCTAGAAAATCCACCGCTTGTCTAAAATCTAAGTTTTCACATTCTTCTGAAATAAATGCTTCTCTCTTTATTCACTGTTTTACTGGCAAAAGTCTTTCCACTCCCCGCCTTGAACTTCTGCCAGCTGTCCTAATTAACCTGGGTTTTCGGTGGTGATACGCGACATTTGATCTCAGCAACCAGTGAGGAGAATTTAAAATAACCCCTCGCTTGGTATCAGCCTGCCTAGTACTAGTATCTGTGTATTGGGGATGGAACGTAAACGTCAACAAGAGGTCAAATCCCCCACCCCTTTCATCTAAAGTAGGCAAAAAATCAACCCGGCAAACGTTGTAGTGAATTTTGAAGATCATTCTCGAAGCGGCAGCCTAGACGGCAGGCCATACCACGAAACAACTAGTGATCCTGCCAAGGCAATTACAGGGGGGAACTATCCAGTTTTAATCAGTATGTGGTTCAGTTGAGTGAAGTAAGTTGACTAATAGTTAAATTGAATAACACTAATAACCATAGGTTTATCTACAGCATATTATTTCAGTGTCTTTTTCTCCGCCTAGGCTGGTCCCAAGCCCGGCTGAAAAAGGAGGAGGGCGGCCTGCATGGAGGCCGTAAGGAGGCAGCCCCTCCACCGTGCAAAGGCACAACAGGCCAATCACCTGTTTGCTTTAAACTATGATTACGAGTAATATAAGAGAGAACACCGGACTGATTCAGTTGGTAAGAAAACGAAGATGGCTGTATACCGCTCCACCTATGTCCCAGTCTTGACATATGGATGCGAGTCATGGGCAATGACTACAACCCACAAAAGCCAGATCCAAACCTAAGAAATGAGGTATCTGAGGAAGGTGGTTGAAGTAACAAGAAGAGACATGGTACGCAACCAGACGATACGTCAAGGCCTAAAATCCCACCCCCTGCAGACGCAAGTAGAATAGTCCCAATTAAGATGGTTTGGCCATGTCTGCAGAATGGGAGAAGATCGGCTACCACGACAAGCATGGGAAACAAAGAGCCAGAGATCCAGACCCCAAGGACGACCCAGAGTCCGCTGGGAGGACAACATTAGACAATCTTTGAAGGACCGACGACTAGAATGGAACCAGGCCAGGAGGAAGACAGCCGATAGGATAGTCTGGCGCCCTCTCTTCCAAACCTCTACACCTCACGGTAGAAGGGGAACGACTAAGTAAGTAAGTCTTTTGTTAGAGAAAGTTCTACATGTACTTTCATCTTTACGGTGACAGCAATTTTTAAGTTGTACAGGAGACTACGGCACTATGTACACTGACAGTTTCGTTTACGAACTACCCTTGTCATCTTTTAATACTGAATGATTTCTACTGTATAGTTTCATCTATGAACTATCCTTGTCATGTTTTATTACTGAATGATGTCTACTGTATAGTTTCATCTATGAACTATCCTTGTCATGTTTGAATGTGTATATGCATGTATCCTGTGTTGTGATGGTACTATCAGGGTATATGAATGTTTATTACATAACCATAGAACTATGTAATAATTTAACTGACTGTAAGCCAATGGTTCTCAAGGTTGAGACCAGGAACACATCCAAATGAGATTTACAGCTCAAGTAGCAAGAATGTAAACCCGTGGTTCTCAAGCTTTGGCAGTGTGACATATTCACCCCTGGGCTCTTCAGAGAAAATGTGGCTTATAGCAACATTTTCAATAGTCCTCCTAAAAGAAAAACAGAATCTAAACACAACAACATAATTATATAGCTCCCCTTTCCTATGGAAAATTGGAACTATTAACCATTAATGTCAACGAATGCCTTCAACGTATAATTTAAAGTCACCATTTTCAAAAAAATTGCGTTGAAGTACCAAATATATGACCCCTTTTTTCTATCATCTTCCACTCGCTGCCACGTAAACAAGTTCAGCCCTCGACTGACACTCGTCTAATTCTGTACTCAGTGTACCCATTGTATCTCTACCAAGGAACACAACTCCCACAAGTCTTGACACTCGTCTTGCTACCTGTTTCTATAGTTAACCTTCTGTCCTTCTGACATTTCGTTTAGGTTATCACCCCTCGCTCTGCCAGGTGTGCACCAACGTTATTCCCTAGCTCAGCTCGCACATAAGACCGTTTTGGACCCTATTAAGCCCCTATGCAAGATCTAACTATAGCATCCATCCTGCACCTATAGCTGCTATCTCAGCTCTCAGAGAATCTCTTCTTTCTCTTTTCCTTCTTGCTCCTGTTTGCTATCTCATTTCGTTCTCTATTCTCCTCTCATAATTTTACCTTACCTTCTAGGTTTCGGAGAACCTAGCTCCTCTTAGGTCTCCGCAAGACTTAGCGGCCACCACAGCATCTCTGTGCTTCACGTTATCTATTTATCTAGTTCCTTCTCCGGAAGAAATCTATAAGTTTCTACGTTCTTATTGTTAATCTCTCCACTTCCTTCCTTACCTCCATTGCTCACCAATATACAATGGCCTCTTCTGAATTCCAATAATTCAGCCGTTTTCTCATGATTATTTAAACCATTATCTTGCGTTCGCCATCTCCCATGGCCCTTAAATTCTCACCCTCTGAACTCTCAATTAACTCACTCTTAATTTTGCCATCTCTTATTACTTCTTCTTCTTCTCACATAATATACTCGCCATTCTTCCATGGCCTTAACCTACCTTTATTTATTCATTATTTCCAACATTTACTTATTTCTCCTTTACTTCTCATCTCCCCCTCTACTTCACTTACGCATAAACTCCACTATTTTTGCTATAGTGTCCTTCTTGTTCCTAAGCATTTCCAACGCAATCTGTTTAACAATGTCTATAATTGCTTCCTCTTTTATTTCTCTTCTGACTTCATTCACGATTTGCTTGCTCTATCCTTCTCTGTCGTCTCTTCATGTTTTCGTCATCTATCATTTTCGTCAGAACCATATCTATTTCATCTCTTGTTTCTGGAAAATGTGTATGATACCTTTCCTCTAGCAATCTCCATACCATGCTTCTTGCGAAGTTAAAATCAGGCCGTCCTATGATGGCTTCTATTACCTTCTTCAACTCCTCTATGCTTGGTTCCTCTACTTTAATCATTTTCTTTCTCTTGTCATTCACTTCGTCTCCTACTTCTTTTCTCAATTTCTCCACCATTTCGCACCTCTCCGTAAGCCATACTTTCCTCATATGACTCTCTTCATTTCTACATCTTGTATTTTCTTCCGCGTCCTCGTCCTCTGTGCATTCTAAATTATCTTCTTCATCTGACGATACACTGTCTGAGTAACTTGATGACAAATCTGAGAACACGTCTCTATCCACTATTTTGATTTCCCAGTAATTAAGTTCCTCCATAACTCTCATTACAAGCCTGCGAATTTCTTCTTTTCTTCCCGATAAGTCTGTAGCGAACTTTCTCTCCAGAAATCTCTGTACATACTTTAGTACTACGGTGTCGGGTTTGGGTCCCCTCAGTTCGTCCTTTATTGCTTTCTTCATCTCCTGTACGCTTGGCCTAGCTACTTTGATGATTTTCTTCTTCTCCTCCGAGCCACTTTTAACTCTTTGTACTCTTTCCTCTACTTCCTGCTCTCTATTCTTTTTATCGAAATATGCGCAATATGTTGCTATCTCACTCTCGTCCTCTCTTCTACTACTATTTCTTGAGTTCCTCTTAACTTCTTCATTCTTAATTCCGTCGTTACATCAATCTCTACTTGTTTTCCTGATATCTTTAGCTACCTCCATCCTGTTCTTCCTCGCTTCTAATTCTTCAAACTCCTTCTCGATATCTGCACACAATGCAGTTATCTCTTCAACTTCTGTCATATTACAACTTCTAATCGTGTTCTCCTTTCTTTGTCTCAACTCCGACTGTTTTTCATCTCTCAATCTTGTGAGACGTCTTTCATAATCTGATGAATCATCCGACGATACATCAGTGTTGTTATTATCCCCTCTTATACCTGTAACACCCAGCGCTTCCTGTGTCTCTGAAGTCTTTTCTGTCTGATTCACTAAGTCCTGAGGATCTCCCTGTGGTTTCTGTTGAACTGTGGTCCCTTCTGGTTCCGTGTCCTCATTCTTCTCTTCCCTATCCGTCAGAAATCTCCTCTTATATTCCATCAACGGAATATCATCTTCACTCTCCCAGTTATCTTCTCATCTGCTAGTCCCTCTCTCCCTTCTGAATTCTCCCTATCCTGCGTTTTATCAAGTGCATCTAGTACTCTGCCTCTATTCTCCTCTTCCTTTTCAACATTCTTATCCCCAATCGTAATTGATTTACGTCTTCTCCCATCACTCTTCCTATCACTACTTTTGTTCCCCATATTTTCCTTTACAGTTTTTAGTTCCGATTTTACATTTGACCTACCAGTCTCAATTCTTACTCTACCGACATCTGAGTCCGAATAGTTCGTTATACTCAACTCGTCTTCTTGATCAGTTTCTTTATCATCGACATCTGGTGGTGATACCCATGTAGTTCTTCTCCTTGGTTTAGTTCTTTTCTCTGCGTTATGTTTACATCTTTTGTTATTCTGTTTATTAATGAGTTCAGACACTAAGTCCTTCCTTTCTGAATGCGTTGCAACCGTGTTTGTTTTCTTTTCTACTTTAATCTAATTCGCATCCAGCTTTCTCTTCAAGTTCAACTTTGGTCTCTCTCTCATACAATTGATCTCCGCTCCATTATTAATCTCACTGTTCAATGTTCCTTTCGTTTTGCACACTTGTATCTTGGCACAGTGTCCATTTTCTGTCCTAACATTTAAATCATTTACTTCGAAAAACCTTCCACCCTTTATCTCTTGAAGAAAATTTCGTACCGCTATTCTATTGCGTCTCTTATTTAAAGGTTCCCAGTGTCTATGTGCTTCCGAAACGTTACACACTCTGCCTTTGTAAATAATTCTAGGTCCGTTATCTTCCCTTGGTAATCTACGTTTACGAAAATCGTTTCCTCTAACATTCCTTTCTCTATCCCATCGTCTGTTCATAAACCTGGGTCTATTTCCACAATCTCTTCCATATTTATCCGCATAGAACATATCATTGTCCCCCCATCTATTTACACGATTACATGTTCGATTTACTCGATATTCCCTTCCTCTATCATGTTGTCGACTTAAATCAGTATCTCTGCCTTGTATCCATCTTCCTCGAGTATTACTCGCTCCCCTAGGAATGCATGCAGTTCTGCCCGAGCTCAGACCGCTTGACTCAGGAGCATTTCTTATCCTCACGTCTTGACCCACATCTTCTCCTGCTCCCCAAAAACCGTCTCTCCTAGGTGGAGATATCGGGTTTGTGTTCCGACTCGTTGTGGTTGTTAGGCCCCAACCATTCCTCCGTTCGTGTGACCTTCGACCGCTGTTATTTACGCGCCCACTAGTCACCTCTACAGGAAAGTTTCTATTATAAGGGTCTCCCCATCTTTCATACCTTTTTGGTTCTTCTCGATTTTCTTCAAATCTCACTTTACGTCCTTGACTATTATTCGCCTTATATCCCAATGTCATTCCAAAAGGGGCCTCCTCTCTCTCTCTCTCTCGCTCTTCATATTCGGAGTTACCTAGCACTTCTTTCCGCCCACAGTTCTTGGCTAGGTGTCCCCTAACATTACACAAGAAACATCTCTTCTCATCAGCCACCTGAATCATTCCTCTTCTATGTTCATCACCTCTGCTAAATTCAAGATACCTGTGAGATGCCGATTGGTGATCTCTTACCCTTGGTCTAACTCTGTCCAGGGGTCTCTGTTGTTGACCATTTGGTTCCATTAATCCTCCACTTTCCACGTGATCACTCGTCCTCAGTAAAAACCTTCTCAATAAATTCTCATCTGAGATAGCTAACCTCACAGCCTCGTTTAAAGTTTCTGGGTTTTTCCTCAGCAAATGCAACCTAATTCCATCCTTTTGTAGAGCATCAATAAATATGCCGACCAACTGTTCTTCAATGTCCGGATGATGCATATCTCTTCCCACAAAAACTTCTTCTGCCAAATTTTTCAGTTTATCACTAAAGAGTTGTATAGACTCTCCAACATTTTGTCTGAGTTTTCTAAGTAACCCCCAGGAATATTGTGAATCCAAAATTTCTCCGTAGCGATTCAATAATTCCTTCTTGAGGGTCTCCCATGGTTCTAGGGGCTCTTCCTCAAACCTCCTCCTTATAAAATCATTTAACAGCCCATCACTCGTCAAAAAGGCAAGTCTTTTTTTTTCATTTTCATCCGCTCATATGGTAAAGGCGTACCTCTCTGTCCTGTCAATCCATCGCTTGCACCCTCCAGCCTCTCCTCGATAGGTCTCTACATTGTGGAATACATTATGGTGTCGGCCTTCCAAATTCCATCTTTCTAAGGCATTGGTCATTTGTTATAAAGCCATAGTGGTGGGATCAATTCTTTGTTCCTCCGCCATCCCAATTGCTTATCTCTCCTTCTTCTCAATCGTCTCTTTAACAATTAATTAATCTTATACAAACAAGACTAGGCGTAGTTATCTTGTTTATGACTGTCTTTGTGGTTTTAACTAATATAATACCCAGTATTGTATGCACCTAATTTAAAAAAAACTGGGTCAGTAGGTGTACCTAATTGCTTAGTTAATTCACTCCTAAACTCCGCTATTAACTTAATTAAATTAACTAAATCGTTCTAAGTGGTTTTCTGGCTCTACGAGGCAGAATTTTATAACAATCGTACAGTCGGTTCAGGCTCCACGTTGCAATTTCATAACAATCGTTCAGTGCTTCAGGCTCCACGTTGTAATTTCATAACAATCGTTCAGTGCTTCAGGCTCCACGTTGTAATTTCATAACAATTGTGCAGCGGTTCAGGCTCCCCGTTGTAATTTCATAACAATCGTACAGCGGTTCAGGCTCCCCGTTGTAATTTCATAACAATCGTACAGCGGTTCAGGCTCCACGTTGCAATTTCATAACAATCGTTCAGCGGGTCAGGCTCCACGTTGTAATTTCATAACAATCGTACAGCGATTCAGGCTCCCCGTTGTAATTTCATAACAATCGTACTGCTACCACATTGTCATACTACCAAGTTTGACAGAGGGACCGCTAAGGTTGACGTACTGTCTTTTAGCCAAATTTTGCGACTTCTGAATTCCAAATATATGCCTTTTAAGTGTAAGACCTCACCAGAATGATCCCAGGTGACGACAACCGTTGACTTCTCAAAATCCCTCTGCAAAGCACCACCAGAGAATTACATCGTTGGTCTCGGCACCATTTATCATACCCCGTATGTCACAGGTTCAGGCTCCCCGTTGTAATTTCATAACAATCGTACAGTCGGTTCAGGCTCCCCGTTGTAATTTCATAACAATCGTACAGCGGTTCAGGCTCCCCGTTGTAATTTCATAACAATCGTACAGTCGTTCAGGCTCCACGTTGCAATTTCATAACAATCGTACAGCGGTTCAGGCTCCTCGTTGTAATTTTATAACAATCGTACAGCGGTTCAGGCTCCCCGTTGTAATTTCATAACAATCGTACAGCGGTTCAGGCTCCCCGTTGTAATTTCATAACAATCGTACAGCGGTTCAGGCTCCCCGTTGTAATTTCATAACAATCGTACAGCGGTTCAGGCTTCCCGTTGTAATTTCATAACAATCGTACAGTCGTTCTTTCTCCACGTTGTAATTTCATAACAATCGTACAGCGGTTCAGGCTCCACGTTGTAATTTTATAACAATCGTACAGCGGTTCAGGCTCCCCGTTGTAATTTCATAACAATCGTACAGTCGTTCAGGCTCCACGTTGTAATTTTATAACAATCGTACAGCGGTTCAGGTTCCCCGTTGTAATTTCATAACAATCGTACAGCGGTTCAGGCTCCCCGTCAGAATGAGATTTACAGCTCAAGTAGCAAGAATGTAAATCCGTGGTTCTCAAGCTTTGGCAGCAATGACACCAAAGATTAAAAAAAAAAACAGATTTTACGTCAGAATGGGAAGACTATAACCCAGTGGTTCTCAAACTCATTGGTACCAATGACCCCAAATTGATTTGACTGCTCTATGGGCACAAGGTAGACCAGTGGTTCTCAAATTCTTGATGACCAAAGCCCCAAACTTCACAGTTGGTGAAGCTAACAGCCATTGGTTGGAAATCACTGCGGCAGACAAACAAGAAGCCAGATATAGATTGAGATCCATCTGTATGCTTATAACGTCAGTTATGTCATAGTATTTAAAATGGATAATAGATAGCACATTGGTGATATTAGGGATGATGTTTTAATGCTATGTCTGATGGACGATTAGCGTCCAGCAGATATTGGAAATGACTTCTCTGGCAAGACTACTAATGGAGCTTGAATTGTTTGTCAATCCAGTCCTACCAGGTTGTCCTACCAGGAGACCTAACCATATGCAGTGGTCTGGAGGGCCGACATAACCCATCCCGGTTGGTGATGAGCCCTGTGTCAAGACACAGGAATCCCCCCTGCATCCTCTGAAACCCTGCTAGAAGTACTTGCCATATTGGTCCTGAAGTGCTGGGACAGAATGAACCCCCTGGCAATTAGACAACGCAAATCCAGCATCATCGCAGATGAGTAACGTAAACACCAAGATGATAGGAAACTCTATGCAGAGCGATACAACAGGAGGCACTCTGATCATCAGAAGAGGTTCCACCGTCGAACAAGTGTGTCGGCCCTTTATTCTCCTTTACACTCTAATGGGGGCGGGCCCACCTGGGTCATGACTCCCAAGTGTCTCCGCCTCCTGTTGTCTTATGTAGAAAATGAACCCACTCTACCTTGGTTGCAGCTTTAAATTCCACAATTCTGACCGCCGGAGGCAATTGTGAAAGTAACTCTTATGTTGAAAACAAATTATTGTGCCACAGCACACCACGACTAGGGACAGACACTGACCCACCTGCCCAAAACCAACGAGGCTTGAAGCAACTGCACGCTAGCACTGAAATCTACCTGCGCCCGACACGCCATCTAAAACACGCCGCGTGTTGCCTGTAAGCCACTGTCTTTTCACCAATACAACGAAAAACTCAATGTATTGCGGACTTAGACAAATGTTTCACTTTCCGGATGTTTCCTGTAACGCAGGTGGGGATAGAGTTTACTGTCCCGAGTTCCATAGCCCATTGCGGTTGTTCCACAGCCAGCATGATGCCTTTTCCGCAGTTTCACTAAGCCTCTTCAGTGCCCTTGTTCTCGATTGTCCCCTCAGCCCCAACAGTTTCAATAAATCATACACTGATGCAGCGACGATCCCTCTTGCCCCCACCTCAACAGCCATGACCCTTGCAGTGAACCTATCGTGTCTCAGATCCGCGGCCACATCACTATACTTGGCCGCTTTGAAGAAATGTTGCTCTTCCAATCTGGATTCAAATGGCACGGTCAGTACAATCAATACAACCTTGTGCGATGATGAAGAATGCAGCACTATATCCCGCCATCTTCGAGATTTCCGGATACTCTCTGAATATGCCCCTCGTCCAGGTAGGTCTGCCGCCATCTCCAAGTCATGTGCACAGTCAAGGAGAGATGGTACACTGCTACATGATTTACTAGGTTTGGGGTGTGGTGACTTCCCTGCTCTCAAAAAGTATGTGTTTGCGGTTTTCGGCCTGACATTGCTATTCGCCTTCATCCTTGCCAGATCTATTGTCGCAGCCAGCTCATTTAGCACTTTGCAGTGGCGCCATGTGTATCGCCCTTACCCTAATGACACCTTGCAAGCTGAAAGCACGTGTTCACGTGTTTGCCTCTCATGGCACAGTGGCACTGCTCATCATCCGACTTTCCCCATCTCACAAGGTTTGTGGCCGATGACAGGAGGTCATACATTGATCTAATAACAAGGCTGAGCCTAAGAGGTGCCATATGCCATATATAATTCCATGTCAAGGACCTTCGCAGGGCTCCTTCTCATGTAGTCCATTGGCCTTGTTGGACCTGCTGCACTGCTTTTTGCAACCTCTTATCATTCTCAGCTCCTCGTATCTCCTGAACTACCATGTCTCTGCACTCCCTGCTTGATGCTTTGGACCACCAGCGCATGTCTCCATGATCAAATCCTCGTCTATTCGTTTGTGTGTATCCGATTACCTCCCTCAGTTTGAGCGACTCTTGGGCAGCATCAACAGCCTCTTCCACTCTCCACTTCCTTCCCGTTTTCAGTGTGGTCTGAATGGACGTAACCACGTCATCTGCTGACTCGCATAGCATCATTGCAAGCTCTGCCTTTCCAACGTTGTACTCTTCAACAACTGACTTGAAAGGAAGCAAAAGTTTTGACTTTTTGCAGTACAATGCTACATCTGACAGACCTGGTGGTACAGACCTTCTGCTCTATAGCTTCCACTGTACTGGTGCTTATTTCATATATAAGCAGTGGCCATAGCAACTTAGGTATCAACATGAACTGGAGGCACCACAGTTTGAATTTTCCTAGGAGTCTGCTTTGGTCTATGATCTGTAGCCCTCTGTCTGCAATTTATATTGTCTGTTGCACCACCTTCGAGTCTTTTAATGAGTTATCGTACACCCTGCCAAGACTTTTAACAGGTTTCTCAATGACAGTAGGGATTCTTTGGTTGGAAACCATGAATATGACCTTCGCTATCTTCCCTTTCCTGACTGATCGGATTCTCGACTTCTTGGGTTTGAAGCTCATTCTGCACTAGCTGACTAGTTCATCCAGGCGTGCTAACATCCTCCGGTTAAAAGTCATTGCAGGGTGTACGATGCCTCATTAAAAGACTTACAGTGGCAGCTATAGAGCAGAAGGTCAACAAGTTCATGAGGAAATGGCTGGGGGTATTAACACTGTTGCGCTAAACTTGTCGCAACTTATTCTGACTATATATTCTGACTACGTATTCTGACCATGCATTCTGACTATATATTTAATTTTGTTTAGCATGGGAAATAACTCATGTAATTGTAGTCACTTTTTTATTTCTACTAGTTGTCTAATCGTGTGACGATAGTTGCCGATAGTTTGTGTGAACGATTTTGAGTCATGTCCATATACGGAGCGCTCAGATCGTCAGTTCTTAGAAACAGTTGGCAATCGCAATGTTTCAAGATGTCATTTCCTTTTAAGGTTCGAATCTTTAGTCGAACATCTTAGAACATTCTTCGTTCCGTATATTAGCTGAGCTGTATTCGATTCGCGTGTTCTGCGCATGTCCTAGTTTGTGTCATTGTTTGAATGATTTCCGCCCAGTTCACTCTTGGCAGATTTTGCTTGTGAGCAGGACGAAGTTTTTTTGTGCTGGCGTCCTTGCTGATATTATTCAGGAAAGAGTCCTCATCGTTGTTGTTCCTTTTGAGATGATATATCTCTATGTTATTCCAAGTGCCTGGAGGCCTATGTGATTTATGTGATTTAATTCCTGATGAACAGGTAATTGAATTTTGCTGAGTAACTTTATCGCCATCTTTTGATGTTGACATTTTTGCCTAGCCTGCCTTATTGAAGAGTCTATGATATGACAAGTTTGCTCAGCTCACGATCCACTTATATTGTCATGCATCGATTGATGCCTGTCCTAAGGACCATTTGCTTCCTGAACTTTATTGATGGATCTAGGTTTAATACCTTTGTTGTTTAAGGAACATAGAGGACGATAATATGACGCTCAGAAGACATGCCTGTCTTGTTGAGGTCGAATATAGGAGACTAGATTTAATCTCCCATTTGATATCTACTAGCTATGATGGAAAGGGAAAGCTTACCATCTGACTACATGCACAGCTGTTTATGATATCCTAAGAAGGCATATAATGTACCATTATTATTGATGCTGTCTGCTGTTCCTGCTGTATTGACTACGTCGATGATGTAATGACTATTGTTCTATACCAGTGATGTTACTGCATAATTATCTTCATGTATCTCGTCGTTGTGGCGTATAATAAATGGTACCAACAACATCACTTGCTGTTCAGCGATTTATTGACTTTATACGTTTATGAATTGATGTGACGTCCCTATCTGATACTTGACTTCATAAACACGTCACACATAAACCAGACCACGACACCATGAGATCTTGCCTCATCATCCCTGGTGTCCGAGGGCGATAACCCTCCATGTTGAGTGGTGCTACTACCAAGACACATCAACACTTTATAGCTCCACATCAACATATCCAGTAGAGTACTGCTACACACCTCTAAATAGACACTCTACATATATCTGGGGGATTCTAGCACTCTACAAACACCAAGCAGAACCACCACATAAAAGTTAATTCAGCCCAAATGATGTTAATTTATTCTGACATTTGTCAGAAACCAGTAACACATTAGTTAACTAAGCATATAGTTGTAATTTTTTGAATATAAATGAGAATCTATCCTCATTTTTTTTTGTAAACTTTACACAACAGAGTCTGTTGTTATTTTTCTTGTAATATTTAACTGGGTTGTATAGTTATTTTAGTAAATAAAATCTACACTCTGGGGGCTGAGCCATAATTGAACTAACACTATTGGGTCGGGACATTTTTAATGTGGCTGGGCACCAAATATCTTTCTCAACTTTGTGTACCTTACATAGTCATTTGTAGGATTCTGAGAAAGAATTTATCGTCTAGAAAATATCCTGTTTAGTTTCACCAGAATCCTCTTTTAAGTAAGTTTTCTAGTGGACTAATTTACTATGAGAGACAGTGCATCCAACCTGCAGTCTGAAAGATTATCCTCTAAATATTATCGTTTATTCTAACATCAATTCTGTCACTATCTCCTCAAAAGTATCTGTCACATAATTCTATATTTTGCAATATTAGCAGGTGAAAATTGCTAGTGGATGTCTAAGTCAGAATACGTTGACAACCTCAGCAAACTGGTTTGGTCTGGTTTTAAGGACTATCTTCATTGCACACGGACTACTCCACAAGGGCTCAGATCTGCTCCCTTAGATCACACAAGGAGGATCTCAGTAGAGTGCACGAACTCCGTAGCACCGGCGAAAATCCCAATGTTTGTAAATAGGAATGACACATTCTATAAATATTTTTGTTGTAGGTAGGTTTCTAATTTTTTAATTTTGCCTAGACAGCGGCCTGATAGGCCTACTCTTTACGATTTCCAACTGCCGAGAGATTTTTAACGTGCGCAACTTCCACACGGGACCTCCTATTTTCGCCCTTATCCGAGAAGGCTAGGCATCCGATCTCACTACCCAGGAGACCAGGGGGGAGTAGGACATCATTATGAACACCGGTTCTGAAAAATTTTTTCCATAAATTATATTCCCTCAACTGGGAATCGAACCAGGTACCTCTAGAACTCGAGGACGCCTTACCTCTTAGCCACTCCGACCCCAATATATAGCATGATGGTTTCATCAGTCACCACTGCCAGAGCAAATGGTTTCGACAGCATATAGAATGATGGTTTCATGTGCCACTACTGCAAGAGCTGATGACTGCTTTATGCTGGTTTCTTATAGAGAACCAAAAGCAGAGGTATCCTCAAGTTCTATATGGAGCAGGGTGTGGATGATGACATAAATGATGTACATACTTATTATATTAACATTTTTAACCAGTGCATATGTACATGTAAACATGTTCAGTATAAATGCATTGTATGTTTTCCGCACACTGAGATTAATATTAATGCTCAGAGAGGGTAACGTTCTGAGGCAGATGGGAAAGTAAAATGAAAAGGTGGGAGGGACACCTGATTTTGCGTCAGGAAATCCAATTCTAATTAAGGTATTTGAAAAAACCATACTTGACCAGTGACGAGAATGAACCAGCCCATAACCGGCAGAGAACAATCATCGGTTGGAGCAGAAACTAACCGACATCTTTCTGGCAGCTAAGTACCCATTAAAAGCTGTTAAGCGAACACACTATTTTCAAATAAGAAAGACTTTTCAAATCAACTATGAGGAAATATTACAGACTATCTAAATTCACTCTACACTTATTTATTTTATATTAATTAACGATAATTGATTATATCTTTATCTTTATTTTTATCTGTAAATACCCAAATTTATAGTTGATTTAGTCATTTTTAGTGAACTACACCCGTATGTCCCATTCATTTTAAAAACTTATCACAGAGCTATGTAATCAGTTAAATCAGGTGGGAGGTCATCATAACGAGCGAAAAACTCATAGCAGGTCAGGAAAGATTCACAGTTTATTTGGCCTGTATCCTATTAGTACTTCATTTCTTTAAATTCCTATGAGGCTCTCTAGAACTGAAGCACCATTCTTCAATTCACATCTCCGCCAAAAGTAATATTGAGCGAAAGGTAGACATCTTTGAAAACCATTAGTTGATACTGTGGCTACTGTTGGATCATCACTGCGGATCAAGGGGAGTAAATCTCGTGACATCTCCTGAGGTTTTCGCTCTTTTACAGCCACTATCAGGTTGAAGAGTCCTTGACCTTATCCACACTGAAGATCTAAGCTTTTCATCTGGCCTTTCTGCCATTCCGAAACGTGTTGAGTTGAAAATCATGGGCTCCAGATTCTCCAGATTGGCTTGCATTTAACGCATCATTACATCTGGTCCCAAACTAGAAGGAAAAAGTGTGTGGCTTACTGTGCATTCTCCGCCATCCATGGGAGCTCTTCAAATATGCAGAGCTAAAATACTGTATTCTGGTTCTGGGCTCTCCCAATCATTCGTCACGTCATACACAGAGCCACACCAGCTCCCCTGCCTATCATGATGTCCATAGTGAAATTCTCATGGATGAATGCAATTCGGTAAAAGCCAGAACATTCTCTGGGGCTCAAGGGACTTATCCAAACTGAATAGTGTGCAATGCTGGGGTCTATACATGTTTCACCACAGAGAGAATCCCTAGAAGTGTGTGGATGGTTTCAAGAGTCAATAAGAGTGCAATTAGCCTTACATACAGAGATTCACATCCAAATTTACATACCAGCTGGGGGTGATATACAAGTTTATAAATTAATAAAACGGTATTGAATCAAATAACAAATAACAGTTCACATGAGACAAGGGACGTTTCGGGTATTACCCTTCGTCAGCCACAAACAGGTGACAAAGACAAGAATTACATATAGTAATAGGTACTACAAAATCATACGATGATAAGACACAATACAAAATGAGCGATACAAGCAGATGGAAAAAGTACAATGATAATACAAGAAAATCGAAAAACCTAACAGAAATACCGAATCAAGAAATTAAATAATAAACGAAACGAAAAAAACGAGAATGAACAAAACTATGGAACAAGACACTTAGCTAGAAATGTAAATGTTCGGAATACACAAGATCGTAGTCCTCTCTTCAAATAATCTCGAAGGAATATACGAAGGTTCCTGATATGCCTCCATGCATAGGGCATTGGAATAATAACCATGTTGCAATAACACAAGTGTTAGATTGTTAGACGTAGGGATGAAATAATGTAATAACTTGCATGGAGGTCAACTTGTGTGAATTAAACGAATATATAATGTGCTTTGTTTGTCATTTTAATTCTATATTTTACACTACGCGCATAGAAAACGTGATGCTTAAAAAGTTTAGAAACTGTTGTTATAAACTGAGAAAGGCCGGGTACTTCAAGCTGGTATTTACCATTATTTCTTTAACTGACAGTTAGAAAAGAGCAACATTTTAAAACATTTAGCACAACCTTAAAGAATGTAATAGACTGGAAGGAAAGCATCACATAAAAGTTTGGATATCCGAAGCGCAGCAGATGGGAGGCGTTTTCGCATCAATAAATCGAAGTGCTTCAGCAAATGAGAAATTGGCAAGAAGATGAAGAAGGCTATGTTGCAGTCTTGACTTACATATGTGGGTGATGGGTAATGACTGCAATCCACAAAACCCAGCTCTGAACCTCAGAAAGTAGGTATCTGAGGAAGGTGATCAAAGTAGCAATTAGGGTCCGCAACTAGATGATGACACATCAAGACCTCGAATCCAAGCAACTGCAATTCCAAGTGGAACAATCTCAGTTACGATATTTTGGCGATGTCTGCTGAAGGCAGAAGATTGGCTACAAAGGCAAATATGGGAAACTAGGCACCAAGGATCCAGACCTCCAGGACGACCCAGAGTTCGCTGGAGGGTAAAATCATATCATCTCTGAAGGACCGATGATTGGACTTGAGCCGGGCTAAAACAAAGACAGCCGATAAAATAGCCTGGCGCTTCCTCTGGTAAACCTCTACACCACAAGAAAGAAGGTGAACGACTAAGTAAATAAATAATCTAATGGCGGGAATAAAACAAACAAAAACAAATTTAACCGACCTTTAAAGAGAGTGGGAAAAAAAACATTCTACAGAAATGCAAAAGCTACAAAAGAAGGTTTCTTGGATTTTTGATAAGCGTATGATCATGTATTTGATGAGCGTATGATCATGTATTTGATGAGCGTATGATCATGTATTTGATGAGCGTATGATCATGTATTTGATGAGCGTATGATCATGATGAGCGTATGATCATATATTTGATGAGCGTATGATCATGTATTTGATGAGCGTATGATCATGTATTTGATGAGCGTATGATCATGTATTTGATGAGCGTATGATCATGTATTTGATGAGCGTATGATCATGTATTTGATGAGCGTATGATCATGTATTTCAATACTGTTTTCAAACAGAAAAATTATCAACATATTGCTCTAAAACTAAATAACTTGTTCCACAGTTTTTAACTCATTCGTGTCATTTTAACACGTGCCATTCCGAGTAAACCAATTAGGAAAAAGCAGAGGCACATTCACTCTATGTTAGGGAACCCAGAATTGTGCGTGCTGCTTGAAGGAGATCAAATGCACAATGTATAAACAACGTAATTATCAATGACAGTGAGAAATCAAGTTAAATGAATGATGCCAATCTTACGTTATTGCTTGAGACATGTTTTATTTCTGATATTTCTAGTTATGAAGAAAAGTGTGGTCAACTGGGTAACACTGTGTTTCTTTTAAAGTTCTGAAGATGATACAGCGATCTGACTTGTTTGTCCTTGTGCCTTGAATGTTGCATTATTTCTGGTATAGCTTTGCTTGACTTTAGAGATGAACACATCTTGACAAACTGAAAACAATCTGATAGGTTTCGTTGTTTGGTGTGCAGTCATCGTTGCTGCTTTAAAAATATGCAAAACTTGAGCCAGACAGATACAATTAAGCTTTAGCATTACATGGAAGTTTGGCACAAACTGGTTGATCTAAGACTGGACAAGCCTCCACAAGTTTTATCATAGCTTGGGCTGTAAAGCTTTCAAAGTCTCTTATTGTAGCTACATAATTGCCTCTTGAGTACATCTTATAATTTGGGGTAGCTTCTATTCCCTCTTTGTAACAGATATCTCGGTCAAATAAGCAGTTTACTGCGCCGTATCCGTGATTTCTTCTCAGTGTTCGAACTGAAGCCTGAAAGGGATAAATATAATGAGTTTGGTGGCTGACTCAATCATTAAGGCGTTACTGAAAAAGGAAACTTGGTTTGTTAATTCGTGGTTGCGAAAGTACTTGATATAAATCTCTTTCTATTAAAAAGCTTTTATTAACTAGTACTTAGTACGTGACTGTATCAAAACATGCTGAGTCAAATATGAGCGTGTTTGTTGAGTGTCAAAGATGTGGGAAAGTTTGTTGTTCGTACGGATATGAGCAATTGTTTTGAGCGTAACAAATGTGGGCGTGTGTTTTGAGTGATATTAGCGTGCTTCCAAAAATGAGTATTAAAGATAGGAACATTCTTGTAAATTAGGTGGCAATGATATGGGCTTGCTTGTAAATAAATTGCCAAAGATGTAATCGTTCTTGTAAGGTGAGTACCAAAGATGTAAGCGTACTTGTTAGGTGAGTATCAAAGATGTAAGCGTACTTGTATGGCGAGTATCAAAGATCTGAGCGTGTTATTGATGTTGTTTTGAACATTAAGTCTCGGAGCATCCACGATAGACTTGAATTTCTTAATTTTGGACTGAACTTATTTCTTGTAATTTTTGTTTATTTTCCAATGGAACATATGTTTCTCTAGATTTTTGCTTTCGTATTTTGACATCACAGTGCATTCCTAAAATGCTTCTATATTCTAATTAAGTGATCACGTGTTTTATGATAAAAATGGTAACATATTAACATAAAGTAAGGATATATTGGAGAGATGGAAGGAGTACTGTAGAGAAATGTATTAAGATAGTACAAAGACCCCAGACATGAAGATTGAAAATGAAGAGAGTGAGACAGAACCTATATTAGATGAAGTACGTGCAGCAATCAAAAGCCTGAAGAAAGGGAAATCACCAGGATGCAATGATATACCAACTTAACTAATCCAAGCAGGAGGAGAGGCCAGTGTCCTCGTTTATCATGCACTATGTGTGAAGATCTGGAACAGTGCAATCTGGCCCAAAGCATGGAAAAGATCTGTGTATATTATTCTCCCAAAGAAAGGCAATTTAAAACTGTGTACCAACTATCGTACTATTGCTTTAATAAGTAATGCCAGCAAAATCCTCTTGCAGATTATCATGAAGAGGATAGAAAGAAAGTTAGAACATGAAATACATGAAGTACAGGCGGGTTTTAGACAAGGCAGAGGTACAAGAGATCACATTTTTAATGTAAGAAACATCGTTGAGAAATGCAGAGAATACAATGTAGATCGTCATGCCTGTTTTGTAGATTACACTAAGGCCTTCGATTGCGTACAACATCAGAAATTGTGGAACATCATGAGAGACATGGGGTATCAGGCGCATTTGATCCATCTAATTGAAACACTATACCATGAACAACAAGCAGCTGTCAGAGTAGCGGGTGAAATCTCAGGATGGTTTGATTTGAAAAGGGGAGTAAGACAGGGCTGCATCCTCTCTCCATACTTGTTTAACATCTATGCAGCAAAATATAATGAAAAATGTTAGGAGTGACCAAGAATGTGAACATTGCGATCCGTTCACAATTGGTGGAAATGCGATCCCAGAACTCAGGTACGCAGATGACACAGTTTTTCTTTCAAACAGTGACAAGGGACTAGAACAGTTAATCCTGTCTGTCAAAAGACACAGTGAGGATCGGTAAATTTTTTCTGAACCCCCCCCCAAAAAAAAAAAAAACAACAAAGATAATGTCCACAGACAAAACAAGATGCCAACTGTGACAGCCCGTGGTCGCTGTATCATATATGACAATGTCTGTCCAGGTTCGCTTACCTCTGTGGTTAGCTATACTATGCTGTGTACCACACAGTCACACACACACAGCACGTGATGCGATAACGCCATAGTAATTTGAATAGTGGTTTATTTACATATGAAAGGATCATTGCTGTCTGCTCTGACCTCCACATTTGGTCCATCATAGAATATATAATATGTAAGTTCATTCTTTCCTCACTCTCTCTCGCTCAGTATCGAATCTACACCTTCTGACCTTTTAACCATCAGTGATCAAGCAGGTGCTATAGTCTCTAGTTCTGTTGTTTCTTCCTTATAGTTTCTTATGTCTATTGTTATCTATCATCTCAGTGTTCAGGTTATCTATTGGTAGACCGGGCCTCTCCTGGGGTGTTGTTTTCCCTTTCAACACTGAAGAACAGGACTACTGTCTATATGAAATAAAGTTCACCCAACGTACCTTCTCCTTTCTGAATAATAACTAACTCACACGGTTTTCTCCTTCTGAACAAGAATTTCTCACTGTTCAATATTTTCGGGTTAATCATTACCCAACCTACTTCTTGTCCATGAAATATTCATCCCTTAAACTATCTGAGTACGGCCATTAACATGGCTACCCGCGTATATGCGGCTTCCCTCTCTGACTTACGTTTCTGTACAGCCCGCTGAGAAAAGCGTGCATTCACTGGATTATCCTTCACTTCTCTCATGCGCAACATTGTTCGCGCATCTCTTTTTTGTACTCTATCTGAACCTTCCCATTCCTAGTTCTCTTTATTCCTTCCCTTTGACTGTACATCGTTCCCTAACTGCCACATTATCTCCCTTTCTCCCCTAAAATAAATTATTTATCCGTAGGAGAAAAAATTTATTTTAATGACTGTACCAGCCATTATTGTACTTAAGTATGTATCAAAACAAAAACAATATCCTTAGCAATGTGCTGTTATAACCCTAGCTCAGCACATTATCAATTACTATCTGTGTCAAAGGACAATTTCCTTTTACACAACTCAATTAATTAAATTGTACTGGGAACGTACATTCATCAACATCTCGTTCCCATTTACGACCACTCATCTTTGCTTTTTCTCCTATCTGCTCATATTACGTGATTTCAAAAACATACAGTTGACATGTTATACATTCCACTTCCTTACTGGTCTTCATTTTTTTTTCATATCACTTAACATGTCATTATTTTCTTACATTACAACATATTATCATAACAAAACTGAGGAATAACTCTTTTCCCGTCATTTTTCTTAAGTGACCTTTCCTTTTCACATTTATGACTGTTCTTAACCCTTGTCTTTCTCACTCACATTCTGCCAACTCTGTACATGTCCATACAAAGTTTATTTCCTTTTACTCATCCAGTCACTCCTGTTGTCATACACGTAAACTCCTCGTATAGTATTATCTTCTGTCACCGCACACCTGGTGTGAACTGTCTGGCCTTCCTCTTCTCTCGTATAAAGCCAAACATGTCTTCTGTCATGTCTCCCTATACACATAGTTCATGATGGCGTGAGCCATTTACTATCATGGCAACACTGAATTGCCACCCTCCTATCCACCTTTTACTAACTAGACTCCTGTCCTTGGTCTACTACGCAGAAATATCTGAAACTTCTTAGGTCTACCTATCTTAAACCGCGTTGTCGTTTTGACCTACTTGCGTATTTTTCTGCTGCTGACCTGTCACTTGACTTCTTTTCCACAACACTGTCTCCCAGTGTCTGAATTTCTGTTGTATATGTTCGGTGAGGGTTATCCTCAATAGACTCACATTTGTAGTCTGATAAACACCGCACTTAACGTTTTCATATGTTTTTCGTTCCCTCCCTGGAACTTCTCTTTGTGCTATCTCCTCTGTCCTTCTCCACAACACTGTCTCCCCATGTCTAAATTTCTATTGTATATGTTCGGTGAGGGTTACCCTCCATAGACTCACATTTGTAGTCTGGCAAACGCCGCACTTAACGTTTTTATATGTTTTTCGTTCCCTCCCTGGAACGTTCTCAACGCAATTCTCTTCTCTTCATGTATTACGGAGAGAAAAAAAATATGATTTCTCCCCAAAGCCTTCATAAGACTCGGCCACTGCCGCAAAAATCTCTTTCTTTGCCATATGCTCCATGGCTTCTCACTTCTACGTAAGTTCCTTTTAGAACTATCTCTTCTATATGTCCGTGCCATCCTTCCTGTGGCTTCTCAATACTCCGTCACTTCTCCGTGACTCTCAATTTTCCCATACTTATTTATCTAAGCGATTCTCTTGTTTTCGCCATCTCCCATGGCCCTTAATACTCCCCGTCCAATATCTCAATTACTCCCTCATAATTTCACCATCTCTTATGGCTCTTCTTCTTCTCACATAATATCCTCGTCATTTTTCATGACCTTTCATCCCTCATCTCCCCCTCTACGTCACTTAATATCTATATTTTCTTTTTCCTTTATTTTTCTTCTGACTTCGATGACGATTTGCCTGCTCTGCCTTTTCTATCCTCCTTTGCCTGTTTGCGTCATCTATCATTTTCGTCAGAACCACATCTATTTCAATTCTTGTTTGTGGAAAGTTTGTATGATATTCTCCCTCCAGCACTCTCCAAACCATGCTTCTAGAGAAGTTAAAATCAGGCCGCTTTATTGTAAGTTCTATTACCTTCTTCAACTCCTCCATGCTTGGTTCAGCTATTTTGGTAATTTCCTTCGTATTTATCTGATTTATACGTTCAAGATCACTAATCTCATTTTTCGGCCAATAAATTCTACGGCCTTCGTCGTCCGTTATATGCTCGAGCTCGTCCGACCTGTATCCAATTTCGTCGGGGCCCATAACTCTATCCTCCCCACTTGACGAATCGAATTCTGATTCTATGCCAAGCTGGTACTTTTCTTGTACTGTACTTACACCCTCCTGTTTCGTCTTTCTTTTCTCCGAGTCTTCAATTTTTCGTTTATACGCCTCCCTCCATTCAGTCTGCGTGATTGTCGCTGCATGTCGCATCCATATTTCTGCATTGTCCGCTATTATTTTCTCCAGATTGTATACTGACAAGTCCCGTTCTCTACTACTATCTCCACATTTGCTCCCTTCTTCCTTACTTCTTCTACTATTCTCTCCTCTTCTATGAGTACTTTTGTGTCTGTGACTACCGTCATTCTCGTCAGATACTACACTATCTGAGTCAGTCGACATCAATTCTGACGACCGTCTCCGTCTACTGCTATATTCTGCTTCATTAACTGTCTGTCGACTTTTTTTTCTGGTCAACTGCATCGGTTCAACCTTCTTATTGTTTACCTCGATGCTATCCCTATGCTGTGGTATCACTACTTTAGCCGTTTGTTCGTTCATCCTTTTTACACTGAGTGGAATCTTAGACTTTCTCGTTTTGTCTAACCCATGTGACCATGTTTCACTTTCTCTCATGACGTCTGTCTCATTGTGTGCTGGCCCCAAGTGTGACGCTACAGTATCTATCTCAGTTTGTGTTCCGGCACTAATCATCTGTGTTTCATGTGTTTCTGGTTCTTGTGTACCAACGCTGACCCTGTCTCTCTGTATGTTTTCCTGTTTCTGGACTGTTGTCCTAACCTGACTTGTCCATGGTCTATTCCTATTACCTTCTTCCTTTATTGTAACATTTTGCTGACCCGATCCTATTATGTTTCTCCACACTCCTAGCGGTTCTACCTTCATTTCCCAACCGTTCTGTGTTCTTATGTGGCACTTCTGTTGGTTTGCTATGTTGACGTTATTTATTTCTATGGGCTTCCCTTTTCTAATTTCTCCCATAAAATTCCTGACCGCCATTCTTATTCTTCTTTTATTAAGTGTGTTCCATTGTGCTCGTGCAGCTGTTTCTGGGATTTAGTTTGTGTCCTTATTTTCTCTATCACAAGTGTAACAATGCCCTTTCCCCTTCGTATCGTATGATTTTGACTCTGATTGAAGATCTCTTTCATTAAGTAATATGTCTAATCGCCTTCTGATAGAGTCTGTGATCAGATCAACAGATGTAAAAATCGCAATTTTAACTTTTTCCAATTCATCTGCAATTATTGACATTGCATATTTGTCAATATCTGTAAGCCACTTACGGCATGCATGTGGGTCACCTGAAAATAAATCTACATTACCTTTTACGTTTGCGTATTTAGCACTGTCTACCTTGGCTAATGTGTCGGTAATCGTCTTTATGAGGGCCAAAGTCTGACTGTCTTGCATGTTATACTGTGTCTGTTCGGCTTGTGCCATCATCACAATCTGAAAAACAGTTACTTATTTCTACCGTTAACTTAAACTAACTTGCACCTGAAAATGAACAGAAATTTTTCTATTAGTCTTGTGTTCCCTGAAAAACAATGTTACAGTTACAAAAAAAAATTATGCATACACTGTTATAAATCAATATTAGTGAGACTACAATACTAATAATAATAATAATAGTAATTAAACAACAGTAATAACATTAATAACAATAATATTACTATAATGTCTAATTAATAAGGGAAGAATAATAATACAACAATGTCTAATTAAACTAATTAATTAAGACGTCTTCGTTGGAGTACTCGTTTGTCGCGATCTTGCCCGCGCGTGACCGACTTTTCTTTTTTTTTCACAAACACTATTGTTATATTTTTATACCATCCGGACTACACACTGTTTTGCTACACACAAACCTGTCTTGAATCGGTTACTGTACTGCACTCTATGACCTGTCTTGAGACTACTTGATGAGCGATACATGTTGACCTGACCGTCTGTTGTGATGAGTGTCCCCGTGCTGAAAGATTTAAATGAAAACAATTTGTTTCCGAACAGACGTTACAGGACTTGTGAATATTGTACCCGCTTTGTCTTTGCGACCCCTCTCGTGCAGAAGGCGTGAAGAAAAAAAATCTTGACCTGATTTCTGAGCTGGCGTCTTCGGTTGACCAGTTCGCAACCTGTCAGCTTCTGTTTACACTGTGACTGTACTGTATTCTTCGTATGTTGTGAAATTATAACTTTGCCTTCTATCTGCCGTCTGTGGTTCTTGGAGTCTGTCATCAACCAGTTTGTGTGTTGTACTTTGTCTTGGTGAATGACTGATTTCAATGCTGGCTGAGGATGGTCTCTGCTCTTGAATTGTATAATGTGTGGCGTACTTTGCCTTGTTGTGGCAACTTATTCTCGCGTAGTTCGATTTGACAGAAGAAAATTCCGACTTGGTTTTCGGACCGACGTTTCTGCTTGGCTGGTTCCGATACTGTTCACTTTGTTCTATGTTTACAACTTACACTGTTGTCACTCTGTTTTTTTTTTCATGTTATCGAAACGTAAATATGAACTCTTTTCTTCGTTATACTCTGCCGTCTGTAGTTGCTGAGGTCTGCCACAGATACGGAAATGTATTATGGCGTCTTCTGTATGTGCTATTCTGTATTATGATGGTTATCTGTCATCCGTGGTTATTGAAATCTGTTGCAGTGTCCAAAACGTATCTGTGTCTTCTGCCTGAAGCGAGGAGAGATGACGGCATAAAGCATAGTTGCTGAACTACTGTTTATAAACAATGTGTGTGTGCTGTTAGAGGTTGGTTACGGCACCAAATTCTATACAGATGTGACAGCCCGTGGTCGCTGTATCATATATGACAATGTCTGTCCAGGTTCGCTTACCTCTGTGGTTAGCTATACTATGCTGTATACCACACAGTCACACACACACAGCACGTGATGCGATAACGCCATAGTAATTTGAATAGTGGTTTATTTACATATGAAAGGATCATTGCTGTCTGCTCTGACCTCCACATTTGGTCCATCATAGAATATATAATATGTAAGTTCATTCTTTCCTCACTCTCTCTCGCTCAGTATCGAATCTACACCTTCTGACCTTTTAACCATCAGTGATCAAGCAGGTGCTATAGTCTCTAGTTCTGTTGTTTCTTCCTTATAGTTTCTTATGTCTATTGTTATCTATCATCTCAGTGTTCAGGTTATCTATTGGTAGACCGGGCCTCTCCGGGGATGTTGTTTTCCCTTTCAACACTGAAGAACAGGACTACTGTCTATATGAAATAAAGTTCACCCAACGTACCTTCTCCTTTCTGAATAATAACTAACTCACACAGTTTTCTCCTTCTGAACAAGAATTTCTCACTGTTCAATATTTTCAGGTTAATCATTACCCAACCTACTTCTTGTACATGAAATATTCATCCCTTAAACTATCTGAGTACGGCCATTAACATGGCTACCCGCGTATATGCGGCTTCCCTCTCTGGCTCACGTTTCTGTACTGCCCGCTGAGAAAAGCGTGCATTCACTGGATTATCCTTCACCTCTCTCATGCGCAACATTGTTCGCGCATCTCTTTTTTGTACTCTATCTGAACCTTCCCATTCCTAGTTCTCTTTATTCCTTCCCTTTGACTGTACATCGTTCCCTAACTGCCACACAACCAAAAATTACCATCAGTGATGAGGACATTGAAAATGTCACAAATTTTGAATATCTTGGCTCCATAATTAACAACAATGGAGACTGCTCAAAAGAGGTCAGAAGGAGACTGGCTATAATTAATTAATGGCATAACACCAGCAAATTAATAAAAGTAAAAAGAGAACGTGCATCTTTACGGTAGCAACGTATGGATGTGAATCATGGACCATTACTCAAACATAAAAGAAAAAAATCGAATCTTTCGAAGCAAAGTGTTATAGAAAAATTCTCATAATATATTGGACCAAAAAGAAGAAAAATATAGACATCCTACACGACCTGAACATGGAGGAAAACTGGCTCATAAACAATATCATGTCCCGGAAACTGAAATATTTTGGCCACATTAAACGCCATAGTGGCTTAGAGAGAGCAGTGATGGAGAATATGGCACCTGGAAGGCGAGGCAGGGGCCGACCAAGACGACGGTGGACACAGGACATTGAAGACACCTTGAACATGACAATGGAGGAGGCAGGAGGGCTGGCTAGAGATCGAGAGTCTTTCAGGCGGGCTGTGATGAGAGTGACGTCTGCAAAGGACATGCTACATGATAATTATTACGTGTTTGTTTGTTAGGCTAAGTTATTCTCATAATTCTACTATTTCAGTTTTTTTATTTCAAACACAACAGTTAAGACATTTGTTCAAGACATTTTACTCTATCCTAAGTTATGGACTACGGTTATAGGAGTGAAATATCAGATGTATAAGTTTGTATATTAGTGAGTGACAACCGTTATGATGTTATTTATAATCATTTGTAATTGGTCATCGCCCTTTCTTGTTTTTTCCCATCGGAATATAGAACTGCGACTGCTACTGTCCTCAGGTTTCTAGCTTAGACCATTTTTAGTCTCTCCTTTCTCTGTTTGGTTGCCTTCAGCTTTATCCCAAGTTTTATTTAGCTCCGACGCGCTTCTTATTCCTTCAGGATCCAATCCAGGATGTGTCTAGCATTACTGAGAGGTTGTTTTCTGATCTATAATATACGTTCGCGTAATCGAGAAAGCCAAGCTATCTCACAATGGAAACCAGTTGTAACGTCAAAACTGGTGAACGAGTAATTATCGTTCAAAGTTAGTAAGGGATTTATTCTAAAATACCAAATAAAACGGACTTTTGTTAACGATTTATTAATTGGTCTAATAGACTCCATCTTCTTCGTACATTCTAAGATGTCTACCTGAATATTTTCAGAGAAAGCAGTAGTCAACTTGAGGATATTTGTATGTCCATAGAGTTTTTCTAGGATCAGTACTGGTGACGGCCATATGTGTTTTCTCTGTTCCTTATATGATGGGCATCTTTTAAGATGTTCTGTAGTTATTTTATCAGGGCGACACTTAGACTTCATCGGTAGTTCTTTTCTTTAATTTGTTAATAGATGATATCTCAATTTGCTGGGACCTGAGAAGGGTCTGAAGATTACCACTTGTTCTCTTTTGCTGAGCTGGTAATATACATCATTGTGTGGATGGCTGGATGCTCTACATCCCACTTGTTTATGTACCTGATTCTGATAAAACTCTTTTCTTCCTAAAGTTATGCTTGTATGAGCTGAGATAGCTATCCACCTTCTGTCAATCTATTACGTTCTTCACTGACAGGGATGTTACAATGAGATATACAGATAATTAAGGGTTTGTATCTATTGCTTACCGTATCCATGTGCTGCCTGACAAGACCGGAATCTGGGTCGTAGGGGTCATAGAAAACGACCAATGAAACATCGTTATTTGTGATAAAGTCCTGAAAGTTGTTGGAATGTAAATTTGTAACAACCGTCGCCGTGCCAAAGAAATCCCGAGTGTCGTTATAGTCACTGTCATCTACAGGACGAAGGGTTTTGTTTGAACTTCTTATAGTTTCTGTCGGACATTTTTCTTGTTTTGACGTTGCGATATTAAAGCGTGGCATTTTCTCTGAGACAAACACTGCAGGAGTACCAACAATAAGTTATGAATTTGAGCTGTCTTCAACTGTCTTCTGCGTTAACACATATTTCGTTGAATGGTAAAGTGTTTAGTGCTGGAACGGCTTGCATCATATAGAGCCATATAGCCAACAATCCAGTCGTTTCGTTGTTCACACAGACTTGTGACGTCAAGACGTGCGCATTAGGACAAGACCATATTGTGCTAGTTTGTTCGAAAACTTCTTGGTGTGCAAAGTTAAATATATTATCCATCAGTTTTCATAAAGGAGATCGCAGTGTTTACTAGCATTAAAGTCTTAGATTGACACCATTTAAAGTAGTACTACAATAACATGAATATTACATCAACATCAATCAACCATTGCTACATCTACAACCCCATCAACAACAAAAATCACAGTAATTACCAAAAGTGCTGAAATAATTCAAATGAAACATAAAGTCTAAAAAATAGTGATCACTGGTTGTAATCTACATGATTTAAGAAAAATAACTTGCAAGCAACAAACGTACCTATAAATATAGAAGAGGTGATAAGAATAGACAGATCTAGGTAACTGCATAATATAGTCAAACAATATTTAACACGAACAAATGTTAATATATAGTGGCTGGGAATGTGAAGGTCTGATGCTGTCCTTACAATGCATATGACTTTTAACAGATGAAAGTCAATTAAATATCTGTTAAAGTCAGTTATATAACTAGAACCACCAGGCCTTTACATCCCTCCACTTTAATATTATTCTTGTTCAGAGTGTCTTTTTGTGTTTTTTTATTTATTTTTTTATTTACTTATTCATTTATTTTTTAATTTTTTTTAATTTAACGTATAAACACAATTGTGATTGTCCCTATTTACAATGATTTGACAAATGTGATACCACTTTCTCATATCGGCAGTTGTTCATATTATTTGGAATTGAAAACAATATATTTCCTAATTATAACCCATCAGAGGTTGAACGGGATATGAGAAATAACGATATCATTTATCATCAGTAACGGAAGATACAATGAGAAAGGCAGAAGAAATCTTGACAACCATGGAAAATCTTCAGCATCATGTAGCTAAAGGTGTATTTGAATTAGCAGAGCTCAAAGAGGAGAATAAAGATTTACTAAAAATTGTTGATTAAGAAGACAAATCATAAGGATTGAGAGAAAACAAACAGATAAAAACCAACAAAAAGAAATGTAGAACTAAAATATGGCAGATCTATTTAAAATTAAAAAAAAATATTTATTCTGTACAAACAATGTAAAAGCTTTTATACTGAATCTTTAAAGTGAAATTCAAAGTCACTTAAATAGAGAAAACGGAAATCTGGTGGACTTTGTCATTAAGAAATGAATCAATATATTATACACCTATTAGGGTCAAAGAATAAAACACTATTTTAAAATAAACTTAAAAATTAAATAATGGCAGTACAGAAAATTCGAGTAAAACAGTGAAGAACTTAAAACAATATACCAGCATTAATGGGTATGTTTCAATATCTTAAAGTAATATTTGCTATTAAAGCGACTTACACACAGTCAATGTTTTACCATCCCTGAATATAAAATCTTTCGAAATATTTTAGATTGTTTCTTGTTTTTGTTAACTTATGTTTTTTTTATATATTTTGTTTCGTTTTGTTTTGTTTTTCCATATCCCCATTTGGTAATTTTGATTTGCCTCGTCTGCAGTAATTGGACAGAAGAAGTGAGGCGACTTTCGCACAACGGCAATTGTTCGTGGTATTGAAATTTAAAACACTATTATATCGCAAGTAAAACCCATTAAAGGTTGAACGCGATATTTTGCATCACCAAGTTTTTAAAAAAATAGGTTGAAACCTGATGTTAGCTGTCTTAACAATATTCTGCTTTTCTGCTGCCAACTGAGATACCTAGCTAGTCGTGATATAAATCTCGGACACGTGGAGGACAATAAAGACCCACAACTAAGAAATAATAGACTGTATTAATGGTTACTGGTACAGAATAGAAACATCTTTATATGATGTTACGGTGTGACAAATGTGGAGTTGAGGGAAAGAATCACAATAATACTCACGGAACAAGTGGTGAAGAAAATACATTGGCTTGGATAGAACACATTTCAGCAGATAATAGTGTTACAAGGCAATCCATGTTCTGGAAATGTCAGTAGATACAAAAATAGAGGCTGAAAATACACTTGGGTGTACTTGGAGACTTATATGAAACAAGTTAACAAAAGGAGCGATCTTGAAGGGACAACAGTGAGATACATACTGGAACACCATGAGTATTAATTAGGTATCTGTCGACACAGTGCACTTTCGCTGACACACGGGTTGAGATGCACCTACATTACCTATACAGGTGTTTTTGTATTTCCGCTTTCTTTGTGTTATCTTATTCTATCAATACAGTTGCAATGTGCAGTAGCAACTATGTAGTATGTAAGCTAGTGTTGAGTAATTGTTTCGTTGTCCTGCTAAAGCAAAGAAATACCATCTGAGCTGTGTTTTTGAATTGTTTTCTCTCTCACGTTTCTGTTAGAACTAGGCACCGACTTAATGCAAGGTCCATATACTTCGCTATGAAATATGGACCCCCCTCCCCCATTTTCCCATTTATTCTTCCTCTTCTATCTTTGTTCTTAAATGTGTATTATTTTCTCTGCCACTCTATGTGTAAGCTGATGTCATGATACGTGTAAGCTGATGTCATAATATGAGCAACTGATGTCATAATATGTGTATGAACCTACATAATGTACCATTGTCCTGTTAAATGCAGACATTCTATTATTTTCAAAATTATTTGTTTATATCAAGATATTTTAACTTAGTATACATACACTAATTACAGCCCTCCACATACACTATGCCCAAACGCCATAAAAAGGCAGCTAGAACTTAAGTCACCGAACCAATCTGGCCTGGTGGAATTAGACAGTAGAGGAATCATGGATAGAACAAAACGTAAAGAACGAACAAGGAATGACTGAAAGCAGAAAAGAGAAGGTCAAAGATCAAGGAAGAGGTCGAATAAAAAAATTAAAGAACAGCAATCCATCAAAATATTCAAGAACTTGGCAAAAGGCGCCGAGGATAAACTATTGGATGCTTTCGCCACTCAAGTGGGCACGGAAATAGTCTACGGAAAGGCTGGACCTTACATCGAAGGATAAACAAAACAGATATATACCAACTGTTCCCTAATATGGAAGACAAGGCTGGACCTTACATCGAAAGATAAACAAAACAGATATATACCAACTGTTCCCTAATATGGAAGACAAGGCTGGACCTTACATCGAAGGATAAACAAAACAGGTATATACCAACTGTTCCCTAATATGGAAGACAAGGCTGGACCTTAAATCGAAGGATAAATAAAACAGATATATACCAACTGTTCCCTAATATGGAAGACAAGGCTGGACCTTAAATCGAAGGATAAACAAAACAGATATATACCAACTGTTTCCTAATATGGAAGGCAAGGTGGGAATCAGTCTAAAGATGGATGCCGAGGAAGGACAAACTTATCGCAACCGGTCAGTAACACTGGTAGACAAATGTGATCAAGATGTCGATAAGTATATAAACCAATAAAACGGTATTGAATCAGTTTTAAAAATAACGGTTCACATGAAACAAGGGACGTTTCGGGTTTTACCCTTCGTCAGCCACAAACCGGTGACAAAGACAAGAATTACATATAGGTACTACAAAAACATAATGAACAAATGTAAAAATATGAAAACAAGAGAAGTACACAAAATTGTGACCGCATGGCCTTCTACACTACCATTTGTACGTTTTAGAATATAGAAATAACAGACGTAAAGCAAATAAGGCGTTTTCGCACAAAACGCAGGGTCATTAAATCTATTCAGACCTGATATTTTGTATCATTTTCTCATACTCTGACATATCTGACTTCTAATGTTCCTTGATACATTATAATTTAAAGTCTACCCAAGAGTGTTATACATCAAATTGTTTGTAATTGAACAAACTGCCATATTTAGATGTAAAATTAATATTTTAAAATTTTATATTGATGTGAGTTTTAAAAAAATGAAGGAAAGTCAACAGGAAAAATACACACAAATTATAAAAATGATATTTCACAAAGAAGAAAAAAAATAAACTATTACCAGAACAATTAACAACAGTCATATTTTATTGTAGTCTGACCATTTCTGCACTGTTAGCAAAGTTTGTGAGGTTACCTCAAGAGCAAGTACTTATGAAATTGCGAAGAAAACGCAGACAGCCGCACAAGATGCAGCATGAGGGGCTCCATTGCAAAACTACTTAATCCTTACCCTCAACAACAGGAGCCACCACCCACTCGACAGTGCGAAATACGCCATCCTCTTGTCATCAACGATTGACGAGGACAAAACAAGTTACCTTGATGGAAATTGCCAAGTTCCTCATGACAAATTCGTAAACGTCCAGTTCAACGATTATTGGTTTATTGGAGAATCAATCTTCTCCAATAACAAAAAGGTACTTCCCCACCAATAGCACCCAACGAGTACTCTCTCTATAATAGTACTCCCCCTCGTTCCCCACTATCATCTAAGTCACTAGTATCCATTTTTTTTTTGTTGGTAGGAAATTTTTTTTTTTGGGTAGAAAATTTTTTTTTCAGAAAGATGTCAGCCTCAGTCAAGATCCTGCTGATGATACTGATGATAGTGGCAGTTACGACGTCTGCAATACCCAGATATACTAACATTCGCAGATCTAGAATACTATGTTATCCAGGTTAAACAGAACTTTAAATTATCTCAGTTCTCTAGTTATTCAAACCTTTTTGAGAGTGTTAGGTACGGAATCTTTATGATTAGAAGAGCACTTAATGATCTTAGAGACGTAGTCAACCATTGTACAAATTACACCACTTTTGCCTTTGCAAATCCTAAAAAATTGCACTATTGCTTTAGAACAGTTTTTTTAAACTCTTATTTATTCTTGATGAATTTTGTGACAAACGCAAACACATTATACGCACACATTACACAATAACTAACTATGTTAGAGTCGCTCAAAACATGCTCAAGTTCAGTCGCTTACCTCCCTCACTTTTACCTCCAAATGATCTTCTAGAATTATTCAACAAGTTGTCCAATATCCTCCCTCATAGTAACATGCATTCCGTCCACCACTAGTTCAACATCATAATCTTTTTCAGTACACAAACATTCTTTACGACTTGACACAATTCTTTCGCAGTCAGAACTCATCGTGTTCTCACTATTCCTTGAATAATTGTCGATGACGAGGATGACTTGTATATGATTCACTCAATCCCTACACCTATTCCCCCCTCTATTACCTATGATAGTAACACCAACATCTACCCCCTCGCCACATATGATACGACAGCATACGAAACGGCTGTTAACAAAGCACACACGTATTTTTCCATTGTGACACATGAGAGTTTTTTTTTTTTTGAAATGTGTTAACTCACCGATTTCCTTTTGTGTTATGGAAAGATCGTTTTATAATGTTCCATGTGGTGAAATTACAGTGATGCAACGTTAAATTTCCTCCATTTATAAAGATAACAGGTAAAATAACATGTAGGGATAAAAATATAAGTAAGGTACGATGATACATTCTCGCCCACGCCAGCGTTTTCTAGCGCCATTGAAACTAACTAGTTAGAACATGCAGACTAAACGACCTATCCTTTTAGACGGGGTAGAAACGGAGATAAAAGAAAAATAAAATTGTGACGGTCCGAACACGTGTTTGAATCTAAGTCTAAAAGACGCAATTTGTAGTTTAAAGAAAAAAATTACGCCACTAGTTGACACAATGTAAGGAATTGGAAGAAAAACGACCTTAGCTCTTGTTATAAACAGACGTATCTTGGACGTTTTACGGTAATTAGTCGTTTTAGTTTGAATATAGCGGCAAACGCCGTACACGAAGGTTCAAAAACAAATTTCAAAACTAACCTTGAAAAAAGTAGGTTTTTTTCTTAATAATAAGTTTAGGGGAATAAAAACTAGCTAGTTTGATAGCCCATCTTAATCTGAGAAATAATATACTTTTAATTACACAGACGGACAGATAACACGGAAGATATTGACGAAAGACTGTATTGTTCAATACAGACTAGCAAACAGTTTTTTGTGTGCATATTTTCACTAAAGTTACATTTTGACGTCCTTGAGACTAAAAATGCAAAAACAAACTGCAGGTGGACTAGGGGCAGGGTAGGAGGATAGTAGCTAAAAATAACTTAGCATAGAATCTTAGAAGTACGGGGAGACAAAAAAATTTGTGTAGTTTTTTCTTGTAGTTGGTCCAAAAACAAGTGTAATTTTGGGAAAAAACCAAGTTGGGACGGACAGACCGACAGAAAAATACTACACACTAGAATGAGACTGGACCGAAATTGGACATTTGTAGTTTGAATATTTGAAAGGTAGAGGGGAAGTCCGCTGATTGGACAGAAGTTTTCATATTATAGAAAGAAAGACGCCCGCTAGTGCCATTTTATAGAAGACTGTCCATTGACACAGTACGTTAATGCTAGAGGTGTGATTTCCAGGAAATATTAAATATTATCAGTGGGACGCCTTAATCTAGCCAGCAGCTCAGCTGAGTTTTGCTAGTACTTTGTAACTGTGTTCTCAATTCTGAATTGTGGTAAGGGAAAAAGCATTTACCTTTTTAATTTTAATATTTTGAGTGATTGATACTGCCATGTCCTGAAAAAGGATTACGACAAGTGAGTGCTTACTCTAGGTCCCCAGCAGCAGTCCAGGGCCTAGAGGCAAAATCAAATAATATAGGAAAACATATCTAAGACTATGGAAGACAGATCTATATTTGAGATCAGTGGGAACATATCACCCACCTTATTGGATGGAAGAGGAAACTATTAAACATATTTCGGATGCAATGCAGTCATGGGAAACTGGTGCTATTGGATAACACCTGGGTGAGATGTGCTGAGTGGTCAGAGAGATCTGACCCGATCTTTGTAATGTTTTTTCGTTGTTATGTGTAGAAATTGGTGCAGTAGGCAGTGTGTTGACACATGGCACAAATTTTGGTTTCAGAGTTTCTGGTCTGGCACTACACTAGTGTCAGATGCTTGTGAAGAGATCTATGAGTGGATGATTTGGAAGCCCATCATTTTACTCCAGCTACTGTGAGGAGTGGGCCACTTGAATTCTTTACTGCATTGTCACAGGCCAGATAAGTGAAAACCTTGCCTGCTGTGGATTCATCAACTTGTCCACAATAAATAAAGAAATAAAATCTTGTTGTATAAACACTATAACTCAGTCCATATTTCAAGGACAATGAACATTATAAACAGAGATTGGGCATTATGACACCACCCCAACTAGACATCCAGTGCTAGTTTTCCAAAGACTCTGTAGTTAGTATTAATATTAACCAATTTAACAATATATTTATGTATAAAATTTCCATTTGATTATTCAATATATATATGCACTTTTATTGATAAATACATATTGTTTCATACGTCCTGACCAGAAGAAACATTTGGTTCAGGACTAAATAAATTCAAAAAATTGTAAAATCTAAACTTCTAAAGCCAGTGTTAGTTAATTTGATCATAGAGCTTATTATTATTATTATTAGACTTAGTGTTTACATGTGTGTGTCTGTGTATTCAATTACCTACATAACACATTATCACATTTCATTACCCTAGACATTAAACGTAGCTAACATACATAATAGCAGAATAAGTCTGTTTGAGGTCGTAAGTGGTAGCAGAAAGGCATTCTGTAACTCACATAAACTTTTATCTTCAGGAGCCTTCACAGCTGACCTCATCCAGTACACTAGGTAACATAGCAACCATACAATAACATCAAAAAACCACTACATTCCATCGCATTGAGAATGTATTTTGGCGACTTTTCCTAAAGATGATGTTAAGACACATACCATTTGTACTAGAACTATTCGATTCGCACACATGTTACCTTTAGTTAACAACCTCAATGATCATATATGGCTACTCACATTATTCAAGCCAACGACCCTTTCTCACAGATGTATGACGAATCAGACGTCAAATTTACTCTTCCCTACACATCCAAACGTCTTTCCATATCCTGTCACCTTCTCCAACATGCTCCATCACAGACGGATCGTTTCTAAATGGTTACTGAGATCGTTCATACTCCACCACCCGATAGTTATCTATATCGGTATTGTTATCCTCCCTCATAGTAACGACCATTACATAAGCTGGAGATTAGAGACATTAAAAAAAAAAATACTCTGTAACTCCGTGTATCCAGATTAATAATACTATATTTAGATTTTACGACGAATACATAGACAGTTCACCACAACTTGTCCAGAGTTTGGTGTTTAAGACCCATATACATCCTGGTAAATCACTGACCGCAGTCGCAGGATGGGGTCGCCTGTATCATATGACTGTTATATTTACCACGTTCTATATTGACAGTTACGAGAGCGTACAGCTCCAGTTCATATTTTTAAAAATAAAATTAAAGATTAACATTGCCATGTATGTATATTCCCATGTCTTTATATATATATATATATATATATATATATATATATATATATATATATATATATATATATATATATATATATATATATATATATATATATATATATATATATATATATATATATATATATATATATATATATGTCACCAGCCTACTGATATGGAAACACCTGTTAAAGATAAATTAGGGAATTCAATACCAACAGAAAAAGAACAAATGAAGAGATGGGCTGAGCACTTCATAGAGGTGCTAAACAGACCACCACCTATAGTAACACCTGATTTTAATAATGAAACACCCACAACCACCTTGCCAATAACTTGCGATGAATTCACGCTGGACGAGATCAAACAAGCCGTTAAATGATTAAAAAATTTTTAAGCTGCTGGAATTGACGAAATTTCAGGCGAAATGATTAAAGCAGTTAATGACAACAACCTCTTGAGAATTTTAGATATTATAAATGAAGTATGGAGAGAAGAACAACCACCACAACAATGGAAAGACAGTATTATTGTAAAGTTACCGAAGAAAGGTGATCTATCAGACTGTAATAACTGGCGTGGTATATCTCTATTATCAGTACCTGGAAAATTATTATGTTGCATGATGTTAGATTGCATGCTGACGAAAAGATCAGAGAAGAACAAGCGGGTTTCAGGCCGAAACGATCATGTATTGATCAAATATTCACACTAAGAACAATTATAGAAGAATCAGAGGAAATGCAATCGCCACTTATTATCACCTTCGTCGATTTTCAAAAAGCCTTTGATAGTCTACACCGCCCATCATTGTGGAAGATACTTACAATCTATGGTTTTCCAACAAAATATGTGAATATAATCAAAGCGCTATATGACAATGCAAGATGTTGTGTTAGAACAATTAAAGGGAATACAGAATGGTTTACAGTAGAAACAGGGGTGAAACAAGGCTGTATTATGTCACCACTACTTTTTGGAATAGCTATTGATTGGGTTATGAGAAACTATACCCACAATGAACAATTAGGTATAAAATGGACAAATGGAAAATTCCTGGGGGACCTGGATTTCGCAGATGACTTAGCATTCTTAAGTTCAACACCCAGACAATCCCAAGAAGAAGTAAATAATTTGTGTCATCTTTCGGTTAAAATAGGTCTCCAAATAAATGCCTCTAAAACTAAAGTTATGAACTTTTCTAACGAGACCTTTAATATCATCCTGAACGGGGAAAAACTACAGAAAGTTGAAAGTTTCAATTATTTAGGCAGTAAAATGACTCAGGATGGTGACACAACAAGAAAAATTCATACTAGAATTGCTTTTGCAGCTAGCGCCTTCAATAGATTATCTAACATTTGGAAATTACGATCATTAAATATACATACCAAGCTTCGTCTGTTTAATTCAAATGTTATCTCAGTGTTAACATACGGCTGTGAGAGTTGGAAAATAACAAAATCATTGGAGAACAAGCTGAATACATTCAAGAACAAATGTCTTAGAAAACTCATGAACATCAGTTGGAAAGAATTCAAGACTAATCGACAAATAAGAGAAGACTCTAGGCAGAAATATGTCTCCAACTATATAAGGAAAAGACGATGGTCATTTATCGGTCATGTCCTACGAATGCAAAACAACAGAATACCATTGCAGGCACTCACTTGGGTTCCTGAGGGTAAGAGGAAAAAAGGAAGACCAAAAGAAACACTCAGAAGAACAATAATAGGAGAAGGAAGAACTTTGGGATTAAACAATGTGCAAGAGCTAAGAGGAGTGGCGTCACAACGTACAACCTGGAGAGAACTGGTTTCTGCCTTATGCGCCGTGTTTGGTGCTTAAAGAATTTATTATTATTATTATTATTATATAAAATTTTTTGCGCCTAACGGTCTCATGTTTGACAATTAGTTCTATGCTGTTAGCCTGATGTTCCTTGCAGCTACTACACATAAGATTGTTAAATCTTCTTCTTCTTTGATCCTTAGCCGCCGACTGTCAAAGCAGTCAGTGGCCATCACGCCTAGTGGCGTCTTGTAGGGCAACAACAAATTGATTCCACTTTACTCGGTCGGCGGCCATCCTTCTTACAGTGCCCCAACTCTGGTTCATTCTTTGCATCTCAGCCTCCACAGTCCTCCGCCAGGTTGTTTTTGGTCGGCCTCTCTTTTGTTTTCCTTCAGGGGTCCAAAGCATAGCTGTTCTTGTGATGGCATCGGGGTCTCTTCTGAGATTGTTAAATACTTAATGAATATTAGTCACTTCTGTTGAATATTGCCAAAATATTTTTTTGTTTTTGGTTTGTGTTGTTTGCACAACCGAGGAAAATCGTAGGTACTTGTGTCTTTATTCACCGGAAGATGTAAATTGTTGAAATTTCGAACCCAAACCGAGCACCGTACTTTTTCTTACATTTTGTTTTCTTAAATTCGAGCGAAAAATCTAACACCGTCTCCGCGCGGCAAATCTCTCTCTCAGTCCGCCAAGATTGTGCGCTCTCTCTTTCACTACGGCAATGTACTTGTGCGCTATCTCTTTCTCCACGGCAATGTACTTGTGCGCTCTCTTTCACTACGGCAATGTACCTGTGCGCTATCTCTTTCTCCACGGTAATGTACTTGTGCTCTCTCTCTTTCACTACGGCAATGTACTTGTGCGCTCTCTCTTTCTCCACGGCAATATACTTGTGCGCTCTCTCTTTCACTACGGCAATGTACTTGTGCGCTATATCTTTCTCCACGGCAATGTACTTGTGTTCTCTCTCTTTCACTACGGCAATGTACTTGTGCGCTCTCTCTTTCACTATGGCAATTTATCCATCCGGTTGTGTGGCAGGACATCAAAGGGATTATTCGTCTGGTTGGGTGATGGTGGTGGTAAGAGTCTCTCTTCTGTGGATTGAAGTGACGTCGATTTGTAGCAATGTAATTTATATGGTCCTGTGTAGGGAATGAAACAGCTCGATCGTTCTGTGATCTACATCGATTTGAAGTGTATGGGATTTTGCGAAGGCTGCTTACTCTACATCTTTGCAACCTGGGTTGATCTTGTATAACTAGATTTACAGTGTTCTGTGGTCGGGCAGGGCAGTTGGGGGTTGCTGTTTATGCAGAGAGTGTTAGATGTAGAAAACTAGCTTGTCCGCTAGAGTTAGTGATTGCTCTCTTACAGTCTTACAGGAGTTTTCCAGGTTCTGGGACTATCCTCTAAGGTGTATTAGTTAGGAGCAGTTCATAAAGCATTATAGTTTTCTTAACTGGCATTCTTTCCTTCCTTTCCAACATATATGTGTAGCAAGGTATATAAATGGACGACCTCTCTTTGGTCTCAACGTGAACTTTATTTAACTCAACATATATACATAATGGCGTGAAGGTTTTTCAGTATATTTCATTCAAATACCATAGTACATTGCTCATTTACGTAACGTGGGGGACTGACATCATGTGAATAACTCCGATTCAACATTTGAGGAATATTCATCCCTGCTCAATACTATTCAATGAGTGCGTATATGTTTGCAGTTTATCACTCTGCTTGTTCATTAATTCAATAGCTCTGGTTCATACTGCTATGATTGTTCCTTTAGATTTGCAAAAACTATCCTGTCTTGAACTGACAAATATTATAGGATAAATATAGCAAAACACTTACTGTCTTCCAGTTCAGAATATAACCACAGTTAAATACACTTTTAAATTTAAGCACTATAAACTTCAGATTTTCTAATCCAAAATTAGAAAATTCTTGATTGCAGTAAACCACTGCGGTCAGACACGTCAGCTTGTCTCTCAAGCTAGTCACGCAATGCTGACCTTTATTTGGGTTCCGGGCCGCTGGGGAAAAATCGCGTCTGTTCTAAATTTTCTGAGCTCACGATTGGGTAAAAATCACGTGACTAATTTTGACATGTAACGCGACTCTAGCCTAATTATATGCTACTGAATGTTTATAATCTGTTTCTAGGAAAGTAGAAATGTATATGCTAATCTGGTTTTTATAGCCTGTTTTCAAATGAACAGCTATGTACACGGCTACATATAGATCCCGGGGCCCTGCAAATGTATCTTATAGGGAGACATTTGAGTACTATCAACTCTAAAAAAAATATCCCAAAAATTTCCTAAGTTCAAAAAAATTTTCAGAAAAATTTAAAGTTCAAAAAATTTTCAGAAAAATTTAAAGTTCAAAAAATATTTCAGAAAAATTTAAACTAATTCCTAAACCTGGGTTCCTATATCTATATGGGACTGTCGTCTATAAAGGGGCCTTATTGATGGACATCATCTCCAAAAATTTTAGATCATCTTTCCTATCACAACCTTATTTCATCAAATTTACAAATTGGCAACACTGGCCAATAAAATCTTCAAAAGATTTATAAGGTCATCACTCAAAAAAATGTGACAAGTGGCAACACTGGGAAATATGGACAAATAGAATATCTTATCTGCATAAATCAATTGCATTATCATAATCTAAATGCATGTTGACAACATATTATTTGTCATAGTGGGGGGCAAGGTGTAACATCATTTCTGTTCTTGTCATTGGTTCTATATCCCAAGGCTTCAAGTACTCTAAAAATGTTGAAGTTATTTTCTTCCTGATGTTCCATAATCATGGGTGTAATTTATTTATTTATTTACCAAGTATTGTGCAATATTCCAAGAAATGTCCAAAATCTCCAAATCCTTATGGTAATGGTAATCCACTTTCATAAAATAGCCAATGTTCTCATGGGTACTCATCATCTTCTTTTTTTTTTTTTTTTTGTGAATGAGCTACTTGCTCATTATTACATGTAGAAAACATCTCTAGACATAATATGCATATATTTTCAAACGATAATATAACCAGCATCATTTTTATAAGCAATCATTTTTCACAATAAAAGCATTAAAACCTCATGGCTTATCCTTATTTATTTGTCTGAATGTTTCCTGTATTTGACATTTTCCAAATGGTAAGTGTATAAATTCGTTCCAAGTCCATCACTGTAGAGAATGTTCTATATTACCATTTTTTTTTCTTTCTCAAAATATGTGATGTTTGTCTCCAATATCCACACAGGTAATACGTCTGGTGGTGATCCTGTCCATAAGTCAATTATTTCTAATCATTCCTTCTTTTCTGTCAACACAGTATTTTTCCTGTGAACCCTTTCTTAGAAATACATATATATATATATATATATTTTTTTTTAAAGATCTTCTTTGACTTACAATTCATCAATTTTCAAACATCAAATTATTCAGCAACCAACAGACGAATATGTTACTATCATATTATGAAATATAAGGGAAAAGGAAAATATAGTTTCAAATCATCATGAATTTTCTACGTTGGGTTCCGTATTACTTTATTTTTTCTGTTAAGACAACTGCTTATACTCTTGACAATATGTATCCATGTTGTCACTCTCAAGGCATCCTTGTATACAGTTTATATTTGTCTCTTTTTTTTTTTCATAACACCAATTTATCATTTATGGTGCTCCAATATCATTGTATCCCTTCTAGTCTTCCTGTTATCTTGAGAATTCATCCTTAGTAACTCCCCATGTACCTTATCTAGCAATACATTTATCAAAAACACATCAAACAATTATTTATGGAACAATCAACTGAGATGTAAGAACTTTTTGAGAATATGAGGCGAAACAATTTTTTTTATACATTATGTGCAGGATTGTCAACACCAGCTCTGACTTCGCAGGTCGAAGGTTTGTCAAAACTATATGGTGTTTATAACATCTGCTGGTACAGCGAGATGATCAATTTATCTTTCTTAAATTCATAATAATTTAAGTTAATTCCTATGGGGCATGAGGGTACATGTATTCCAATGGTAATTCATGATTCAGCAATTTGGATGTCCAATCTAGGTACTCTTTTATAATATTATATCTATCCATTGTATATGGATCCATGACACGTCAGTCCGTGGGGGTTACATTGTTCTTGGTCCATATATCATAAGGGCGATCCAAACTCAGTATTGTCACAATGTTGCAATCATATTCCAATCCTCTGGTTTGTTTTATTATTTAATTTAAAATACCATAACCATTTCAATATAACCAGTAGCAAGCAATATTTATGTGCATTCATCTTATTATAATTAGGTTGACAATATAAGGCAAGTGGCAAAAATATCAAAATTTATTTTCTCCCAAAATATGGAGATATTAACAATCTCTTGTCTCTTATTTATAATATGATCATTTTATTCCATTATTATTATTGTGTCTTTAACCTCTGCGGTTTTATGGGATATGTATACTCTATTTGTATATCCTTTGTCCATGAGTGATCCAAATGTCATATAGTTCCATTATGTTCTGGGTGCATCAGCATTCAATCTTTTTTTTCTCATTTAATCTCCATTGTGTCCTTAACACTTTGGTTCCATAGGATTATCACAATTTATTTGTGTATCTTGTCGAATGATAATCTATACATTTATGGTTCTCATATGTAGCAATCATATTCCTTGATTTGCTCTATGTTCCGAAATTCCCGAAAATTTCAATTATTTTCTCTGTTATCTTTGTAACTACTCAAAATTATTCATTACCCCATTCTAATGTGAGCATTAGTGCATAAACCGCACAACAAAAACATTAGTTGTGTCAACATAAAATTTCACCATAACCTAAAATGGCATCTTCATCATCACTAAACAGTTGCTTCATTCTCTCATGTGCCATTAGTGGCTATCATCCGGTAATGGGGTGTTCAATGTGAGTTCAACATATACAAATGCTATAGAGGGGTATTTCATTTGCTAAGTCAGCATGTGCAAATGTCATTTCTTTAACATGGGGCAAAGGCAGCATCAACAAATAGTTGCAATTTGTTCAATCTGGGGTTAGCATATACAAATGCTCTCAAAGGATTTTTCATTTGCAAAAATCAGCATGCGCAAATGTCATTGGGGTACTTGTCATAAGTAATATCAACAAAATACTGCTGGAGTATCAGAGATCATTCTGGTAGGGGTATGACTGGGATAGGCAGTATGAACAAAAACTAGTTGCTCACTCTGATATGGTGATTTATTTTTTTTAACATATAACACATCCTATAACAACATTCAAAATGTGTTCTCTTCCTTTCTTTTCTCTCTTCATTGCATTTTCTGTTTGATTTCTTTTCTTTGCATTTTCTGTTTTTTTTTTCTTTTCAATATGTCAAAATTTCGATTCTTTTCTGACAATGTATCACAATTACAAGAGAATGATAATAATCAATTTACTAATCACTAGAGATACTACCAATTCTAAACAATAGGGCTGCAAGCAATAGTTAAGGTCAGAAAAGAATTAACATAGTAGTGACTGCTGTCAATAAGGAGTGAGGAGAGGATACTGTAAGTTCTTGAAAGATAGGGGAAAATTTAAGATCTCCTGATTACAACAGTATTGTAATACGAAAGGATGGAAAGTGATTTGGATAGAAAAACTCATGTCTAGAATGTCATCTCAAAATAGTGGAAAGAAAAATAGTAAGTTAAGGAGGTGTGATAGTGGAGTGAGGAAAATCTTACAATAGCGAGTTAAAGGTTGGATATACAATTTCTTTTGCAACGTAAACAAATTTTTGTGAACATGCTAAGATAAATAAATCCTGTGGAGAAAATAGGACAGCATGCCATAATATTTACAGATGTCATAGTGGTGTCAGTGTGATGGATCAAGGTGATAGATATAAAGGAGTTTAGCATAATTGAGATCAAGGAGATATTAGTATCAGGTAAGAAGAAAATTTCTCGTGCAAGGGTTGCCTGCATGAATGTGCACTAAGATGCACGGGAAATGAATCACCGGGCTCTGGAACTGTAAGGACAAGAAGTCTAGTAAATGAAGCGTGGAATATGATCAGTTACAAAAGTGTAGATCAATGTTACAGCAGAATCAGTGGGACACATGTGTTATAGGTGAGGTTGTGTAAGTTACCATTTTAAACATCAACAACTGTCTGACTAATGAGGGTGTCTGTAAACAAGGAACATTGTATCTTTTGTGTCATCTTTATTTCACAAAACCATAAAATGTCTAACTAGAATCCTCTGTGGGCTGTTCTTGAGTGTTCGCTGGTCATCAGAAGATTATGTCCGGGGAACAACTTGTTGGGTTTGGCTTTGACATCTCACACTGTAATAAGGCAATCTAAGACTGTCACTTTGAAACATAGTCACATAGTCTGAAAATAGAGTACATTTAAAAGCGTTAGTACATAATATTCACATCTGCGTTGACCGTACATGGGATGGCATGTACATGAAGATACGAGGGCGTGTTTTCAGCAAAGGTTTAGTAGTTCCTTCAGTTTCTCTGACATTTTCTCTGCCATCTCTAACCTTGCAATGTCTCGACTGGTTAGGCGAGCATCATATTGGGTAACAGTGGTGATGGGTGTGGTACTGGTAGGCGATACAACATTGGCTGAGTGATGGGGCGCTGAGGACATCAACGGATGCGGTGATGGTTTAACATCTTTTGATTGCGGTGATGGTTTCACTGTAGATTGCACATCTTTTGGTTTGGAAGTAGGTGTATGCTTCGCCTTGATTTTTCTTTTGACCTGGTTCTGCTGTACGTTAACACTGTTTACAGTGGGCACAGTAATTTGCACACTGTTGTTTTTGACAAGTTGAACTGAGGCTAATACCTCTCGGCTTGGTTTTGGAACATTCCTACGTTTCTTCAAAATCTTTCGTCTGATATGGTTCTGCGATATACGAGGAATCTTGGTTACAGGAGGTGAGTGATCAGATTCTGTTTTATAGGCGCGTTTGACACTGGAGCTGACTGGTATAAATAAGGTGCTATCCGCATCACTGGTTTCAATAGAACTGGCTGTGTCTGGTAAATCAATGTCTGTTTCTTGTTCGTATAGTTCACCATTTCTCTGTCATTTTGTTCGTTGGGGTGTGACAAAACAGAACTGGGGTTGACACTGTTTTCTCCCATTTCTTGTTCCGTTTCGTCTCCATAAGGATTGGTGGTATATGGTTTCACAAACTGCGTGGGGATGGTTTCTTCAGGATCTGATTGTTCGTAGCGACCAACCTTGTTCTTTTGATATAGCAGTGGTTGTTCTTCACTAGTATTCCAACTGGAGCTGCCTGAACTGGGAGTGTGTTACGTATCGACTGACGAATGGTCACTGCGGGAGTAAGTTTGAGTGTGGATAAACGTTGACTTGGTATTGTCAGTTTGTGTTGCTACACAAACCATGGTTGTTTTTGCACAAATCATCTTGGTTTGAGGTTCTTGCGTTGTTGGCTTGGGTTGATTTATCTTCATGGGGGTTAACTGTGTCTTGTTATTATGGACTAAATTTATTTGTTGGCGGCTGTGATCTTTGTTTCCTGACCTTATTGGACCTATTTGTGCCCTCCATCCATCTTCTGTTGATATGAGGCAAACTTGTCCATTCTCTGACGTTACGTTTTTGAATTCCCATAACTTTCTGTTTTGAACCGCAGTAATGAAATTTCTTACTGTCATTCTTTGAGCTCGTTTATTCAATGTGTTCCAGTGTTTGTTAGCTGCCGTCGTGTGCCTTGTCTTGTTGTCATTATACCTGATCGACGATAGTATACGTGGTCTGCTTTCTGTTTCTCTGTGGCGATAATATGGAGGTGTTTGTCTCATGGGGGCATGTGATTTTGTGTGCTGGGGATTCGAACGGGGAACGGCGTGGATCGGATACCTCCGTTTCTGCCATGTGTTATGTGGTTTTTCGTATGTCCGGTAATCAATAAATCGTCTATCTCTGTCAAGCTGAGGACGACTTTTACGTTGATATATCTTGTTTCTACTGTAAACACTGTAACTTCGCCTATCCGCGTATGTTACTCTACGATATGTTGAACAACTGTCATCATCTTCATCTGGGATGTAGGATTTTCTGTTTCCTTCATGTGAAGGGTTTTCGCTTCGTCTGTGTACGTGTTTAGAGGTATAGCAACCTCCCGTTGTAGAGTTGTACAACATTTCTTCCTTTTCAGTAGAACATGCATTAGGTTTCTGTAGGTCTACAGCATAATAGCTTCCAGTATGCGAGCCATATACATATTTATCTGGGGCAGTGGGATGTGCGTCTACTTTAGGATAACTTCCTGGCAGACAATATTCATTTCTCTTGTTGAAATTGGGCGGGTGGCGCGGAACGTGTTTGTTATGCATTGTCCAGGTATTTTCATGGGTAAAACGATAGCGGTATGGGCTGGCCTGCCTATACCCTTGTTGTCGATGCATTTTCCAGTCTTATTTATTCCTTGTTAATCGTGGTTTCCTTATGCACGGGTTGATTATAGTCGGATGTTCTCTGCTCTTTGTAGAGGACTTGCACGGGCACCAAATATACTCCTGTGGTCGGGCAGGGCAGTTGGGGGTTGCTGTTTATGTAGAGAGTGTTAGATGTAGAAAACTAGCTTGTCCGCTAGAGGTAGTGATTGCTCTCTTACAGTGTTACGGGAGTTTTCCAGGTTCTGGGACTATCCTCTAAGGTGTATTAGTTAGGAGCAGTTCATAAAGCATTATAGTTTTCTTAACTGGCATTCTTTCCTTCCTTTCCAACATATATATGTAGCAAGGTATATAAATGGACGACCTTTCTTTGGTCTCAACGTGAACTTTATTTAACTCAACATATATTCATAATGGCGTGAAGGTTTTTCAGTATATTTCATTCAGATACCATAGTACATTGCTCATTTACGTAACGTGGGGGACTGACATCATGTGAATCACTCCGATTCAACATTTGAGGAATATTCATCCCTGCTCAGTACTATTCAATGAATGCGTATATATTTGCAATTTATCACTCTGCTTGTTCATTAATTCAATAGCTCTGGTTCATACTGCTGTGATTGTTCCTTTAGATTTGCAAAAACTATCCTGTCTTGAACTGACAAATATTATAGGATAAATATGACAAAACACTTACTGTCTTCCAGTTCAGAATATAACCACAGTTAAATACACTTTGAAATTTAAGCACTATAAACTTCAGATTTTCTAATCCAAAATTAGAAAATTCTTGATTGCAGTAAACCACTGCGGTCAGACACGTCAGCTTGTCTCTCAAGCTAGTCACGCAATGCTGACCTTTATTTGGGTTCCGGGCCGCTGGGGAAAAATCGCGTCTGTTCTAAATTTTCTGAGCTCACGATTGGGTAAAAATCACGTGACTAATTTTGACATGTAACGCGACTCTAGCCTAATTATATGCTACTGAATCTTTATAATCTGTTTCTAGGAAAGTAGAAATGTATATGCTAATCTGGTTTTTATAGCCTGTTTCCAAAGGAACAACTATTTACACGGCTACAGTTCCTCGTGGGGCTACGTTTTTCCTTAGGAGACTGTGTATTCCGATAGGCTTCTAAAATGATCTCTTGATCAACCATATCTGGGTATTTAAACTGATAATCGATTTCTGGTTGTCTTCGTGTTCGATATTTGCGGGTGTTCTGATAATATTCTGTGCCATCCGTGTATACCATTTCTCTTTTCGGTGCTTCCAGGTATCCTCCGGTCAATTGTTTAGCTTGTTTTGAACTCTCCGTATTTCTCCATGAGGGTATTATGGTGTGTAGAAGCACTGGATCTGAACCTTGGGGGCCGGCGGGGGGGGGTGTATTGTGTTGTCTGATGCGGGGTCGGGCATTGATGGGTATGACTCTCGCCTGCATTATGTCGGTCAGTGTTACCTTGTTTATTTTTGTAGGTGTCTTGACAATCATCTTAACAAGACAATTTCGAGAACTACACGTTAAATCGTTGAAAGTATTCAAAAAGAGACATGAAAATAGGTCGTATATCTTTATCATCACTGCCCTACAGATCGCAAAGGAGCATCATGATGATGATGATGATGATGATGATGATGATGATGATGAAAAAAAAGGTAAAGGTAGTCGCATAGCAGATACTGAGGTAAGGGAGGGAAGTGTTAGAGAGTTCACTATACTAGGTCCAGCACCGAGAGGTGGGGGGACCAGTTCCGTTCATCGCTGCCTTTTCCTTTCCTAACTGAAGGGCAAAGTCAGGTACCCATTCACAGCTGGGACGACTGGAGCACGATGATACCGTAAATCGAACCCGGTACCTTAGCCGCAAGAGACCAGCGCTCTAACCACTCTGTCAATCGGACACTCATTAAAAAAACATGATAACGGATACAAACCGAATGTTAAAAATATGAAGGGGAAAGGGGGAGGAAGAGATTTGTGACGTTGCGTAAGGGGGTTGCAAAAGTCTTTTTGTTGCGTGTAAAATGTGACAACTCCATGGCCTTGACACTGCGATTGGATTTGCCGAACTGAAGAAAAAGTACGATGCTCCGTTTACCCTCAACATTTCAACAATTTTCATCGCCGGTGAATAAAGACACAAGAACCCATATGGATATTGTTGAGAAGTAGTGTACATCAGTACTGTTTAATGGCGAAGTGTATTTGCAAATTTTATGTATCCCCGTTTTACGCATTATAAATATACTGGGATCCCTTGTTTTAAGAAAAAAAAATGTAATTTTTTTTTAAAATAAATTATTTTCCCTCTTAGAGCCTCTACCAATAGGTTAGTTGTTTATAACAGTTACTAGCATGAGGTAGTTAGTTGATAGTACGCAAATGTCTCCCTCTGGGATACATTTGTGTGGTCCGGGCCGTATGTGACAGCATGACCTTCTACACTACCATTTATGCGTGTTAGAATATAGAAATAACAGACTGTTGTGTAATGGCTATCAAGGAATGTTATATGCGGGGGGCAGTTAGGTTCTGGCTTGGTGAGTATGTCTTCAATCGTTGCTGATGTTTACGCGAATGCTAGGTTGAGTAGACAAAGGGTTAACATCATACTTTTCACCTGAACACAGCCACACAGTATCGTTCTTAGCTCGTACAACAGTGTTAATGATTAATCAATGAGTTGGTGAAGACTGGTCCACATCCAAATTTATTCACAGTAGCTCCAACAATAATTCAGCATAAATAACATTAAGTAGATTGCATTCATTAAGGTCCAGTGTCAGTCCATCGTGGTAAACAATGTAAGAGGCATACAATTCATAAATCTCAATTCTGGCCGTACGAGACTAGCGTTCCGGTTAAAGCAAGCCGTGAACGAAGTATGGCGGCAAATGTAAATATATGCTGACGATCGAAAATGTTTACCTCAAAATACAGTCACAATGCTTCCCATGGAAGCTGTAACCCTTGACGGCCCATAAACACATCTTATACAATCGTGGCGACCAAATCTCATTACAAGCCACTGAGAAAATATATCGAATAACACATTCACCACGGGAACACAACCATGGCACGTCCCGTCAGGGCTGTTTACATTTTATCACTCGCACGGGAAACTGACCGCTCGGCTGCGCATGGGCAGACGATACATACGTCACGTTATATATTTATAGCTAATGCAGACAGCTGTATTTCAGTAAAGGATTGACATACGCCTGAGCGCAAAAGCCGTACACAACAACCACCCCGTCCTCTCGGGGAAAAAAAAAAAACAAATGTTTTTTTTTTTCAAACATTCCCCGAATGAAAGAACGGCCAAAATTAAGTACATCATAATAAAAAATCGTCAACCGTAGAACAATAAATTCTCAAAGTCCAGTCGAAGTCAAATCTACTGGAAATATTAATGAAAGTGCATGAAAAAGACTGTCATCAGTCAATACATTATCATAAGAATATGAGAGGCAGAAACAAAGAAATGTAAACTAATAATGCAATAAAGAAAAGATCATCTTGTAATGTATATGTTAAAGTAATGATATCACTATAGCATAAGAGAATTGTTACATAAAGAGAATCAAACTAATAAACATGCGAAATATAAGTAAGGTTATGTCTTTTAGGGAACATTAAGAAGGAAAAAAAGAAAAAGTTAGAAGAATTTATACATCATGTAGTTTTCATACTGATCTATTGGTAAATATGGTACTACATTGTTTCCAATTGGCAACAATATGTCTTTCACATGTGCTTATAGCACTAAAGTAGAGTTATTCATTTGACACGAAAGTAGATTGTTACTAAGCAACAAAATGTTCAGGTCCTCATAGTATGAAGGTATCGAAAGTCAATCATCCAATGTAAATGAGTGGATCACGTAAATACATTTGAAAGTCACGCAGCAGTACTGAATGTCAACCATGCGCTTATATTTGGATCACATAATAATGTTAATTAGTATCGTTAAAGTCTTGTTGAGGGCAGCGGGAGAGTAAATCAGCTAACACATTTTCAGTGCCCGGAATAGCTTGGACCTCAAATGCGAACGATTGCATCAAAATAGAATAGCGCGCAACCCTAGGATTCTTGTGGTTCGATTTCATGAGGAATGACAGGGAGCGCTGGTCTGATTGTATAATAAATCTTGATCCAAGAAGGTACCTCTCCAGTTTCAAAACAGCCCAGACGATGGCGAGCAATTCGCGCTCGATTGCTGGATATTTTCTTTCTGCGTCCGTCAGCTTCCGTGATATGTACAAGTTAGGATGAAGTGTACCGTCAAAATTCTGCATCAATACAGCACCAACACCTTTGGAAGACGCATCAGTGCGAAGATAGAATGTCAAATTTTTATTTGGTAACCTCAATATTGGAGGGGTTGAAAATAAACTTTTAATATGAGCTAAGGCTGCTTGGCACTCTTGAGACCAGTGCACATGATTGGGAGAGCCCTTTCTTAATAAAGCAGACAGATCAGCAGTGAGATTGGATAGATTCGAAATGAATCGACTGTAAAATTGAATAAGGCCGAGAATACTGCGCACTTGTTTCTTAGTTGTGGGCACAGATATGTTCAAAATCTTGGACACATTAGACAGTTCAGTTTTAAGCAAACCATGACCAACTCTATGACCAAGGAATGATATTTCTCCAAAACCGACAAAAATTTTAGAAGGTTTGGCAGTTAGATGGTGTGTGAACGTAAAGTGTCCAGCAGTGAAGTGAGACCTAAGAAATGATTTTCCCAAGAAGTAGTAAAGAGACATATGTCATCTATATATGTAATAATATCAGACCTGTTAGAAAAAATTTTACGCATCATCCTGACGAATGTGGCAGGAGCATTCATCAGTCCAAACGACATATAATTCCATTGAAATAACCCCTTAGGTGTTGTAAAAGCAGTAAGGGGCTTAGCAGTTTCCGATAAAGGAACCTGCCAGTATCCTTTAGTGAGATCAAACTTAGTGAAAAAAACAGCTGTAGCAAGTCTTGGCAAAAGGTCTTCTAATAACGGTAAAGGCTCAGCATCAAAGACAGTAATATTATTGAGTTTGCGATAGTCAATACATAGTCTTATATTGTCATCTTTCTTTCTAACAATGACCATCGGGAAAGCAAATGCAGAATTTGATGGTTCGATAATACCCAAACGAAGCATGTCGTCAAGTTCTTTGTTAACCTTATCCTGAAAATGGATAGGAATGGGGTATGGTCGAACTCGAATAGGTCGATCATCCGTGAGGAGGATATCATGAGTGATAACCGATGTATGACCAGGGATATCTGTCAGCACATCTGGGAAAGATTGAAGAAGATCAGACACCTGCTGACGTTGGTCGGATGATAAATCCGTACAGATAGAAACATCCTTCCACGTCTCAGTAGCAGTTAAAGGCATGACAGGAAGATCCATAGGTAAGTCAGGAAACGCAGATTCTTCCTCCTGAATCACAGACAGGGAAGAAAAATGAGTAGTATGCCTTGTGGGTTCATTTACTGCATGAAAGACAGCCTGAAGATATTCAGGTCGAGTATGGAATTCTTTGAGCATGTTTATATGGAAAGTTTTGTTTTTTCCCTTAACGTCAAGTACATAGTCAACATCAGAAATGCGTGAAATAACTCTGTAAGGACCACTCCAAGCAATGAGTAATCTGTTGTCCTTTCTAGGAAGAAGCACAAAAGCTTCATCCCCAGGCACCAGGTGTCTTAGTCGTCTGTTACGATTCTGAAACTGACGAGCTTTTTCTTTAGCAGTTTCAGAAGATGCTGTTGCCAACTGACAAGCATCAATTATCTTACGTCGGAGGTTTACGACATACTCGTAAGATGACTTGGTGTCTTGAGTCATTTCTGAGTCAGTGAGCAAATCTTTAATAAGAGACATAGGACCTCTAGGTTGAGCTCCGAAGACAAGCTCGAATGGCGAGAAACCGGTCTGTTCATTTGGTACCTCACGGTACGCAAACAGCACGGCGGGTAAAACCCTGTCCCAGTCTTGTGGATAGCTGACTGTAACTTTGCCTAATAATTGTTTAAGCGTCCTATTTAGCCGTTCTACCATACCATTGCTCATTGGATGGTACACGGAGCTAAGCGATCTGTCAATGTTTAATTGTTGCATAACACCAGTCATGGCCTCGGAGACAAACTGAGTACCTCTGTCTGATAGAAGTTTTCTAGGGAAACCTAGCCTGGAAAAGATTAAGAAAAGAGCATCAGCCACGTCTGAGGTGGTGATATTCTTCAGAGGTATAGCCTCTGGCCAGCGCGTGCACATGTCAATACATGTGAGGACATACCTGTGTCCTCTAGCTGACATAACAGGAAGTGGGCCAATAATGTCTATGGCCATCTTCTCAAAGGGACGTACAGGTATATCTGAAGCCTGTATCGGTGCCATGTGATAGGCTCCCTTTGCTTTGACCTCCTGGCAAGTAACACAGGAGCGACAATACGTAGCAACATCCCTAGATACACCAGGCCAAAAGAAGGAAGAGAGCACTCTGGATCGTGTCCTAGAGTAGCCCATGTGTCCAGCACAATGAGAATCATGGGCGTGTTGAAGGATATAAGTTCTAAACTGTTTAGGAACCATGACCTGTTGTTTAAGAGCAGAAGAATCTTTAAACATTCTGATCAGGATACCATTCTTAAGGATATACCATTGACGAGGGGCATTATTTACAAGCATCTCCTCACCACTTACCAAACGAAAAAATTTCTGCAAAGAATCATCATCTCTTTGCAGCGTTGCAAAAGATTCTTTGTTAATAGTAGCATGAAAATCATAACCCTGATTTTCAGGCACAATGTTATCAATCGTTTGAGCTTGTGCTTGAGCCCTTGTTGTTACTGCATTCGCAGTTAAAATGTTTTGCCGTTCCCACTCAATAATTTCACCAGGTGTGCAATCTTTGCCACCGTGGATACGGCCAACAATAAGGTCAGTGATTGGGTTTTTTAAAAGACACACTTTAATTCTCCCTGTGAAAAATGGAGTCGCTATGTGAACAATAGCTGTGGGATAGAACTCTACTGTTCCCCCAAATGTGACACATTTAACAAAATCTCCAGTGGAGCATGATGGGTGCACTAGAGATTGGCGAACTCCCACCGTTGTGCAACCAGTATCTCTGAGCACAGATACCTGCGTATCGTTTAATAGGCCCTTATGAAAGTTTAAGGTGCCTGTGCCATCATGAGCAGCAAGTGCTGTCATCATAGGAAGTGGATGACCGCATCTTAATGTAGATACCACATTAGGCTGAAATAAAGTTCGGCAATCAGGACACTGCGAAGCAGCATCAAAGTCAAAAAAAAAGAACAAGCAGCAGCCTGATTTACCGAAGGATTACTTTGAGTAGCACTAGATGTATCAGCAGATTGTGCTGAGTTAGCATGATAGTTTGTACGTTCAACGCTCCGAGAGCGGAAAGGATGGTTATCATTCTGATTATTATAGGAATAATTCCGGTTTCTATTGTCCTGTGAATAATTAGACCTTCTAGGAGTTGCATATTGGTTACTGTATCTATTACCATTCCAATTTCCCCTACTCCTGAAAAAAATTATCATTTCGTTTCCATCCTCTCTGTGGTTGGAATTGGTTCTGTTCTAGTCCCCGAAATTGTCTAAAATTTCCTCTAGACGGGGGAGATTGATTATCGTAAGAGTTACCACCTTGAAAGTACCCATAGTTATTACCTCTACCACGACCAAAATTCCTGTCGAGACTCTGAGACCTTGGTCTTATGTTTTTGTTGTTCCAAGATGACGCTAATGCCACAGGTAGAGCCTCTTTGATGTGAGAGTTACTCACACATGTGCCTGGGTGAGCGGTAATAAACTGTCTTCCCAATTCTTCCACCAATGTCAAATCCGTAGGTTTCCGTTCATGAAGGTATGATAGGAACTGCTGGTTAACAGAAGACAACACTTTGTCTCTGAGCATTAAGTCCATTAGTGCCTCATATGTTTGTGGAATTTTCGCTAATTCAACCCATCTGTTGAATGTTAATTTAATGGCAGCAATAAATTCCGAGAAGTCCTTCCCTGTTTCTGGCAACATGGTCTTAAAACGCATGCGATAGCCATTTTCATCCAATTGGTAAAGTTTAAGCAATAAAGCTCTGGCAGCTTCATAGTTATTCCTACTGGGACCGTCCATGGTACAAACCGAAGTTAATGCATCCCCTGTGAGGAATTCCATCAATCAATCTACTACACCATTCAGATTTATCAATTTCATGGGCCTCACACACAGTCTGAAAGCGATTAAGGAAGCAAGAAATATCGTCTACGTTGGGTTTGAAAGTAGGCAAACGAAATCTACCAGATCCTGAAACATGTTTGTTTGAGGAACTTTGACTCTCAGAATTGTTTTGTTTAATATTTAGCAACTTGAGTTTTTCAAGTTCTAAAGATAACATCTTTTCATCATGTAATCTTTTTTTATCTTCTGCTTCCATCGCAAGTATTTTCTCTTGGCTGGCTAAATCTTCAGCTCTTCTCTTCTCAGCTAATTCTTCATTTCTTTTTTCTCTGGCCAATTCTTCATTTCTATTTTCTCTGGCTAATTCTTCATTTCTATTTTCTCTGGCCAATTCTTCAGCCCTATGTTTCTGATATTCAGTCATAGCAAATTCTTTTAGGGCTTCTCCTTCCATGCCAAAGGCTTTACCTTGTTTCACAAAATAGTCCAAGGTAGCCATTTTGTATCAATGTATACAAGTATTAAGTAATTGTCAGATTTGTATAATCAATAATATTAATGGCTATTAACAATGCAATCAATGAATGGTAAGGAAAAAAAATAATGAAAAAGACAACAAATATAAATATAGATAAGAGAAAAAAAAATACTTTGGAGCAGAATAAAACACTAAGCGACAAAAGACATTACCAGTAAGCAACAAAAGAGAATATAAATGTCAAACTAAAGAGGAAAAATACAGCAAATTGAAACACGCTTACTGCTAAGTCAGAACAACACAGGACCAGAGACACGGTGTATAAACATAAAATTTGTATATAACTGAGAGATAGCAAGGAGAGACCAACAGATACGAACAAAATTAGTGCAACTAAAGCAGAAATACTATACAATGACAACGCACAGAACACAAGACGTCACACCTATACAGACAGTGGTCGAAGAAAACCAGACAGAGGACCTAAGTCGCACGGCGAATATCAGCCGGATATTCCACTGTTGGAAATCTACAAGCAAACCTAACGAAACATCCGGTGTGAGCCCATTGAATTAATGAGATGAACCTCTTGCACCGAATCACCTCCCAACCAAACCCACAGGGACAAACAAGCTAACAGAAAGGTACAGATATAACATGCAAGAAATAAGAACGAGCTCAGACCAATTTAGCACAGTTCACAAAAAGTGCACATAAAGCCAATTAGCTTGGGGCCAAGGATGGTGAATCTGTCGCACAGCATCTCCTGGACAGGTTGTCAACGTAGCAAGGGCACATCACAGGTCGAGCAGCAATAATGTAGTTATTAAATATCCAAATAGAGCAGGAAGGACGACATCATTGTAGTTTTTCTTACAGAAAGTTCAACTTGATAATGTTGGGCCTTGAAAACTTGACAAAACAGGCGTGTAGCAGCAGCCTGATTAATAACATGTACATCAGAACTTGATTTAAACGAGGAGCATTCACTGGGACTCTGCTGTAACGTCTTTCTTCAAAAACACAATAATTTGACCAGTTGTACAATGAGCAGAAAAATTTCGTCACAGTCATGTATTTCCACCCGCATCAATTTCATGCCATGCGCAGAGGAAAATATGCAAAACAGTTCCAGAAATAGTTCATAATGCATAAACAATAGACAACATGGTGTGGTTTCACTTTGTCCGATGTTGTTGAACAGTCCAAAAAAAAAATCGTCCCCACATTGGCCACCAGAAATCTGTTGTGTAATGGCTATCAAGGAATGTTATATGCGGGGGGCAGTTAGGTTCTGGCTTGGTGAGTATGTCTTCAATCGTTGCTGATGTTTACGCGAATGCTAGGTTGAGTAGACAAAGGGTTAGCATCATACTTTTCACCTGAACACAGCCACACAGTATCGTTCTTAGCTCGTACAACAGTGTTAATGATTAATCAATGAGTTGGTGAAGACTGGTCCACATCCAAATTTATTCACAGTAGCTCCAACAATAATTCAGCATAAATAACATTAAGTAGATTGCATTCATTAAGGTCCAGTGTCAGTCCATCGTGGTAAACAATGTAAGAGGCATACAATTCATAAATCTCAATTCTGGCCGTACGAGACTAGCGTTCCGGTTAAAGCAAGCCGTGAACGAAGTATGGCGGCAAATGTAAATATATGCTGACGATCGAAAATGTTTACCTCAAAATACAGTCACAATGCTTCCCATGGAAGCTGTAACCCTTGACGGCCCATAAACACATCTTATACAATCGTGGCGACCAAATCTCATTACAAGCCACTGAGAAAATATATCGAATAACACATTCACCACGGGAACACAACCATGGCACGTCCCGTCAGGGCTGTTTACATTTTATCACTCGCACGGGAAACTGACCGCTCGGCTGCGCATGGGCAGACGATACATACGTCACGTTATATATTTATAGCTAATGCAGACAGCTGTATTTCAGTAAAGGATTGACATACGCCTGAGCGCAAAAGCCGTACACAACACAGACGTAAAGCAAATAAGGCGCGCCACAAAACGCAGTCCCAGGAAAAAAAAAAATAGAAGTCCCAGGAAAAAAAAATAGAATGCATGTTTTGAATGGAAAATTTTGTGAAGTGAGAGTTCCTTTTTTGGTTTTTTTCTGTTGTTTAGAGAGAGAGAGACGTGTGGGAAAATTCGAAAAGCTGAGAAAACGTGAGCAGATGTAGATAATTGTACCGTGTAAAAAAAAAGAAAGCGTCGTGTGAAAATTGGCGGGAAAAAAGAAGAAATAGTATAAATAGGAGAGATGTGCAAGAAAGGGCAGTGATTTCAGGATTTATGATTCCAATGATTCCATGATTTTGGACTTTTGAGGATTTTACAAATAGTGTTAAGTGAACTTCGTCTTTGAGAATATCAAGACAAGTTTTTAAGTAGACAAGTTAGTATATATACTTCATTGTGGATATATACATGTTTCCTCTTGGATAACTAACCATCATTGTGAAATTTACAGTGTTTGTCTAATGACATCATTAAACTCTAATATACTGAAGCTCATTAAAAACGCACCACCTGTGTAATCCAGGAACAGAGTGTGAAATGTAAATATAAGTGTTTCATCATCTCATCTCAGCCCGTAACCCGTCATGGGTCGTAGGGGTGCCATGGTGGAAGCATCAGCAGACAGGGTCCTCCACTGCTCTCTATCCTCAATATAAGTGTTTACAAGTTTACATATGAGTATTTGGAATCTTTATTCATGTTCCGATGAATCCATGCTGGTCATTAATTTGTACATTTGATTGTTCTGAAATTCATTGCATTCTGTGCAGGCAAGGGAGAAAACCAAAAATGCAACCAATAAAAAAATTCATTCACACTATTCTCAGTATCTGGTATGTCCACCGTGTGCTTGCAAACAAGCTTGGCAGCGGCTCCGCATGGAACGCACAAGTCCCTGAAGAAAATTCCGGGGAATCAAGTCCCATTCACGTGTAAGAGCAGCTTCGAGCTGTTGCAGATTAGCTGGAGAACCTTGCCTGTAGACTCGGCGTCCAAGCTCGTCCCACAGATGTTCTATAGGGGACATGTCTGGTGATAGGGCAAGCCAATCAATCGTCACAATGTTCTGCTGCTGTAGATATTGCTGCGTAATGCATGCGGTGTGCGCACGTGCGTTATCCTGCTGGAGAAGCTGCAAGTCTGGATAATTTGTGAACGCAGGAGCAACCAATGCATCCAGCACCTCATCTCGATATGTCACAGCATTAACATGTCCACGGAAGACGTAAAGAGGCAAGCGATCGTGAAAACTGATACCTCCCCAAATGTGAATACTGCCACCTCGAAATCGGTTGTGCTGACGAACACAGCAATCTGCAAAGTGCTCTCCACACCGTCGCCAAATCCGCATACGTCCAATAGCAAAGGATATGTTGAATCTGCTCTCGTCTGTGAATAGGACAGCATTCCACTGCAGTCTAGTCCATCTGACATGTTGCTCTGCCCATTGAAGGCGCTGCTGACTATGTCTGTGAGTCAAGTTTGGCCCAACATAAGGTCGTCGTGCAGTAAGGCCTGTAACTCTGAGTCGTCGTATGACTGTCATTCGAGAGACTTGCCCACGTCTACCCACTATTGCTCTTGCTTTTTGACTTGCCGGGAGAGAACGATTCCTTAGGTGACTCAGCACAATATGACGATGTTGCGCAGGGGTAGCAACTCGTGGTTGGCCACTACGAAGTCTATCGCGGGCAATAGTGCTGTGGTGGCAATTCATCCTTCTTGCAATGGCCCGTGAGCTCATTCCGGTCTCCAACATACCAATGGCTCGTTGGCGGTCGTTTTCAAATAGTCGTGGCGTTTCAAGAACATGTACTGGATGTTTTGTCTCAACGGCCTTTTTATACCGAGTATACTGCCACAACGCGTACACATTTTCAGGGTTATAGCTGTTTGGAATCGTGTTGCACGTGTAACTTTCATTGTTTTCATGTAGTCTGTAAACAAACCCATGGGTTGAATCACGCACTTTCCATTCCAGCAGCCATTCGCTCTCTACCTCATGACAAACACGGGGAAAATCGATTCCTACACTTTTTTCCAGCTTCTCGGCATCAGTATATATATATATACTGTATGCTGGTGTTAAAGCCCCTTTTTAATGGTTGTGCTTCAGTATATAATTTTTTACAACTGCTGTGTTACAGTTGGATCAAATATGAAAACCATTATACGAGACTGCTTATCACTAAACCTAAAGAGAAGAATCAACCTGGGAAGAAAAATAGGCAAAAGTCAAGTATTGCCATCTCCGGCGGAAGGCCAGTTAGCACTTGAATAATAACAACATCAAAAGGATTAACTCAAATTGAATATAACAATCAATATAACTACTAGTGCCGTATAGCCTACACGGCCACAAAATATTGTAGTCACGAAACGAAAACAGGGTAGCAGCAATGATAGTAGTATAGTATAAGTAAATAAATCAAGCGGCTGCTGTAAAACTGGTAAGGAATATAAGTATATAAACCAATCTTGATTCATATTTTTACTTTTGATCAAGATGTCTGTTGATGTTGAGAAATTAAGGAATATACTTCGGGCTATGACATACGTGGCAAGGTATATGTCAGCCTTATATCTATAAATGGTACTATATACGGTATAGGAACATTGTCACAGATCCCTATGCAGTGCAATATCATGACACATAACAACTAGACGACACAACCATTACACAGGGACTTTAACACCAGCATACAGAACGCTGGGTTGCCGGAAGAGTGACTCCAGAATTATCTAAGACCAGTTCCAAAATCTGGCAAAAATCTCACACAGCTTTGCAACCATTGATTGATACCCATGCAGAATATCTATGACACATTGTTTGAAATGACAGTAACCGAGATAAGTAATATCTCTTGTATAAGGAGGTCATATTGTTCTTGGTAGCCAGGGTAGGTCCAGGCCCGTGTACGGAATCTATGAAAACTCTGCACTGTGAGCATATTGTGTAAGAGGGATTCCAAAGTCAACGAGGATCGGATGTTGTGGTAGTTTGGAGGAGGCCTAACATAGTTTAAAATTTGCGACTTTGATCACCTGTTTAATTGTATGCACGATAAACAAATGGATAACACGATAGATAACGGCTCTTTAATGGAGATGTAAGCTGTACTTCGTGTGGGAACAAGAACGTCAGAACCAATACACTTAATTCAAAGACTACCCCAAGGTTTATAACTCTCATCGGTGATGCTTCAAAACCACACACAAAAAAATAGCCACATTTTTAGCCAACAGAACGAACATTAGCCAATTACACACTAATATTGTGCGTTTGTGTGTGTATGGACTAAATTAGATAGACAGGAAATGGCCTAAACCATACATGTGGCACTACAAGCAAGTATTTACATTGTGCAATACTAAAATAATATCTAAGAAGGTTTGTAGAACTGGCGCTCCCTGTGAAACAGCGTAGTTAAAGTAGATCTCCTTGACATTTTGTGGCCGTATGACCTACTACCACAGCATTTATTCGTGCTAGAGACTAATTATAATAAAATAATAGAAATTATCGTTTACTATTATGGAAAACAAGCATAGGATGAAGCAAGGTGAAATTAACTATGTCAAGTTTGGCATAAGCCACGCTAACGATCGGCGGGAGTTACCATAGAAATAGTGACGTAGATAGGAATAGCATAACTCCCTGTAAGATCACCTGATGGAATGACCAGTAAGAAAATTAACAAAATAAATCTTTGACGAATGAAAAGTGGCCAGCAGCGCGCACTACTAAACCGGCTCAAAGATAATTTTCTGAAAGTTAGTTGTACTGAAGTGAGCATTGCATAAAGACGTGTTTGTGACCGTGCGAAGATATGTATCCCCGGTCTGACACACGAGTCTAGCTCCTACGTTGAGATATTCAACAAGACACTTAGTGCATTTCCATACTCCTCAATATTTATGCAGTTTGCAATAAGAGATTTCCTTTATTGTGAAAATCTGTGCATACAGATTATATCTTAGTGGTTCATCCACGTAAGTACGTTCCAAGGAACTGTATTTCTTTTTTCAGCTCGATTTTTCGTGATAAGTCCGTGATATTTGAAACTAATGAAGCTGCTAAAGGAAGACAGAAATACTGTAGAGATTCCTACATACAAAGTGCCCAACTATGAAATAATAAACACTAAGGACTTAGAGATGTTTGAAACTGTTGAGGAATTGTACAAACCACCTTGGATAGAAGGTAAGGAGAGAAGATTTATCATGCATGATGTAAAGGATGCTTTTGATGTAAATAGATGAAACATTGTTGAAATATTTGAATGTTGATCTTGAACAATTCTGCTTCGAATAAACTTCATTTTAATTGTCAAGGCTGTTGATGGATTGCTTAACAGTTGGATAAGTTAAATGTTATGTACAAGTTTGATACACCATCACCACTATTGTCTCCTATCATATCTTATAAGAGGAACGAACAAACCTGGTACCAAATAGATTAAAACCAAGAAAGAAATACCTCTGGAGGACTTTAAGCCAGTCAAGATCTAACTTGGAGTATACAAGCAGAGTAAAAAGAGTAAATTATTATTAACTCATAAACGGGCACATATAATTTAAAAATGGTGCCATGACGCCTCACCACACCGGTTACAATTTCTCTCAGTGATCAAAACATTAAGTGGTGGGACAATTGAAGTATCTAAGAGTAACACATGACCTCGAATCCAAGCATCTGCAGTTCCAAGTGGAACTGTCTCAGTTACGATATTTTGGCTTTGTCTGCTGAAGGCAGAAGATTGGTTACAAAGGCAAATATGGGAAACTAAGCACCAATGATCCAGACCTCCAGGACGACCCAGAGTTCACTGGAGGGTAAAATCATTTCATCTCTGAAGGACAGACGATTGGACTGGAGCCGGGCTAAAACAAAGACAGCCGATAAAATAACATGGCGCTTCCTCTGGTAAACCTCTACACCACAAGATAAAAGATGAACTACTAAGTAAATAAGTAAGCTAAGGACGGGAATAAAACAAATAAATACAAATTTAGCCGACCTTTAAAGAGTGTGGAGAAAAAAAAAACATTCTACAGAAATGCACAAGCTGCACAAGAAGGTTTCTTTTGAATTTTTGATGAGCGTATGATCATGTATTTGATGAGCGTATGATCATGTATTTGATGAGCGTATGATCATGTATTTGATGAGCGTATGATCATGTATTTGATGAGCGTATGATCATGTATTTGATGAGCGTATGATCATGTATCTGATGAGCGTATGATCATGCATTTGATGAGCGTAATTTCATGTATTTGATGAGCGTATGATCATGTATTTGATGAGCGTATGATCATGTATTTTATGAGCGTATGATCATGTATTTGATAAGCGTATGATCGTGTATTTGAATACTGTTTTCAAACGGAAAAATTATCAACGTATTGCTCTAAAACTAAATAACTTGTTCCACATTTTTAAACTCATTCGTTTCATTTTAACAAGTGACATTCCGAGTAAACCAATTAGGAAAAAGCAGAGGCACATTCATTCCATGTTATGGATCCCAGAATTGTGCGTGCTGCTTGAAGGAGATCAAATGCACATTGTATAAATAACGTAATTATCAATGACAGTGAGAAATCAAGTTAAATTAATGATGCCAGTCCTATGTTATTACTTGACACATGTTTTATTTCTGACATTTCTAGTTAGGAAGGAAAGTGTGGTCAACTGGGTAACACTGTTTGTGTTTCTTTTAAAGTTCTGAAGATGATACAGCGATCTGACTTGTTTGTCCTGGTGCCTTGAAAGTTGCATTATTTCTGAAATAGCTTTGCTTGACTTTAGAGATGAACACATCTTGACAAATTGAAAAAAAAAAATCTGACAGGTTTCGTTGTTTGGTATGCAGTTATCATTGCTGCTTTCAAAACATGCAAAACTTAAGCCAGACAGATACAATTAAGCATTAGCATCACATGGAAGTTTGGCACAAACTGCTTGATCTAAGACTGGACAAGCCTCCACAAGTTTCACCATAGCTCGGGCTGTAAAGTTTTTAAAGTCTCTTATTGTAGCTACATAATTGCCTCTTGAGTACATCTTATAATTTGGGGTAGCTTCTATTCCCTCTTTGTAACAGAGATCTCGTTCAAATAAGCAGTTTACTGCGCCGTATCCGTGATATCTTCTCCGTGTTTGAACTGAAGCCTGAAAAGGATAAATATAATGAGTTTGGTGACTTACTTAATCATTAAAACATTACTGAATTAATGGACATTTGATTTGTTAATTCGTGATTGCGAAAGTACTTGATATAAATCTCTTTCTATTAAAGAGCTTTCATTAATTAATACCTAGTTCGAGACTCTAAAAAAATTTGTTAAGTGTCAAAAATGAGGGATTTTTTTGTTGATCGTAAGGATGTGAGCAATTGTGTTGAGTGTCACATTTGTGGGCGTGTCACAGCGTTATTTCGCAGAGCATTTAATGTCTTGTGTTCGCTGAAAACCCAGTCGGGAAAGGCCGAGGTTAGCCGAACTGGTGGGTCATGTGACTACCGGAAGTCGGGGGAAAAGGAGCAAAATTGGGGAGTGAGAAAAGAGTCTTTTGTCCGGGAAGGACGTTTTTCGCTTATGCTAGCGAGATCGCTGTGTGGTCTATATTGTAAGACTGTAAACGGAGTGCCTGCCATGTTTTCGGACCGTGGTGATAATTACGTGGTTAAAGTCTAGAGCAGTGTAGTGTCTAGATCGTATTGTTTACAGGCCGTAGTTTGATAAGATGACGATGATTTTGAGTGTGTCATTGTCATAGCTTTTGGCGCGCTAGGTGAGGGATATTTATAGCAGCAATTTGTGGCATACTTTGTACCTTCGGAATGGAGGTGTTAGTTTAAGCTGTTAAGGCAGGTCTACAGTGTTTTTTCATTATTGTATTTGATGCGTTACTATGGCCGTGTGAGGCAATATTGTATAAGTATGTGTATATTTATTAAAGGGAAGTACCTGTTAAATGTGTTCATTACTTTTGTCAGCCAATGTTGTGTGGTCATACCCTTAGGAGGGCGAGCCTATAGTTGTTATTATAAACCCACTCAGCAGCGGTGTAACCCGTGGAGTGTTCTCCATGATAAGTGGTTCCTGACAGGGCGTGTGCTTTGAGTGTTAAAGATATTAGCGTGCTTGCAAAATGAGTATTAAAGATATGATCATTCTTGTAAATTAGGTGTCAATGATATGGGTTTGCGTGTAAATATATTGCCAAAGATGTAATCGTATTTGTAAGGTGAGTATCAAAGATGTAAGCGTACTTGTAGGTGAGTATCAAATATGTAAGCGAACTTGTAAGGTGAGTATAAAGATATGAGCGTGTTATTGTGATTTTTGTTGTACATTAAGTTTCAGAGCATCCACGAGAGACTTGAATTTCTTAATTTTGGACTGAACTTATTTCTTGTAATTTTTATTTGCTTCTCAATGGAACATACGTTTCTCTGCCCTTTTGCTTTCGTATTTTGACATCACAGTTCATTCATATAATGCTTCTATAGTTCTGTCATAATATTTGCATATGTGAATTAAGTGAACACTTTTTTATTTTTTGGGCTAGTTTATTCTCATAATTCTACTATTTCTTTAGTTTTTTTATTTCAAACACAACAGTTAAGACATTTCTTTAAGACATTTTAGTCTATTCTAAGTTATGGACTACGGTTATAGGAGTGAAGTATCACATGTACAATTTTGTATTTTAGTGAGTGACAATCGAGTAATGTTATTTGTAATCATTTGTAAGCGGTCATCGCCCATCCTTGTTTGTTCCCATCGGAATATAGGACTGCAACTGCCATTGTTCTCTGGGTTCTAGCTTAGACCATTTTTAGTCTCTCCTTTAAACCTCTGTTTGGTTGCCTTCAGCTTTATCCCAAGTTTTATTTAGCTCCGACACGCCTCTTATTCCTTCAGGATCCAATCCAGGATGTGTCTACCATTACTGACAGGTTATTTTCTGATATATAATCTGCATTCGCATAATCGAAAAAGCCAAGCTATCTCACAATGGAAACCTGTTGTGGCGTCAAAACTGGTGAACGAGTAATTATCGTTCAAAGTTAGTAAGGTGAATAGTTTTATTCTAAAACACATAATAAAACGGACTTTTGTTAACTATTTATTGATTGGTCTAATAGACTCCATCTTCTTCGTACAGTACATTCTAAGATGTCTACCTGAATATTTTCAGAGTAAGCAGTAGTCAACTTGAGGATATTTGTATGTCCATAGAGTTTTTCTAGGATCTGTACTGGTGACGGCCATATGTGTTTTCTCTGTTCCTCATATGATGGACATCTGTTCTGTAGTTATTTTATCAGTGGCACACTTAGTCTTCATCGGTAGTTCTTTTCTTTCATTTGTTAATAGATGATATCTCAATTTGTTGGAATCTATTGATTCTCAATCAATACTTCCCCCTGGTCTCATGGATAGTGAGATCGGATGCCTAGCCTTCTCTTATAAGGGTGGAAAAAAGGAGATGCCGTGTGCAAGTTGCGCACGTTGAAAATCCCACGTCAGTTGGAAATCGTAAAGAGTAAGCTTATCAGGCCGCTGCCCTGGCAAAATTTAAAAATTAGGAAACCTACAAATTACAAAAAAATGTTTATAGAATGTGTGGTTCCTATACATTATATACAAACATTGGGATTATCGCCGGTGCTACGGAGTTCGTGCACAGCGCTGAGATCCTATTTGTATTATCTAAGGAAAGAGATCGGAGCACCGATGGCGTTGTTTCGTGTGCAATGAAGATAGTCCTTGAAAACCAAACCAATCTAATCTCAATTTGTTGGTGCCCGCGAGGGGTCAGAAGATTACCACTTGTTCTCTTTTGTTGAGCTGGTAATATACATAATTGTGTGGATGGCTGGATGCTCTACATCCCATTTGTTTATGTACCTGATTCTGATAAACCTCTTTTCTTCCTAAAGTTATGCTTTCCCCAAAGGCGATCTTTGTCCTCTCAAGACTGTGTGTAGTCCCGGTTTCCGGGTCTTCCCAGTAAAGTAGAGGCAGTGCAATGTGACTGTGCCCGTCTAGATAACGTAGAGGCTCGGTCGCTGCTACGCCATTGATGAGCAGAGCAGTGTCCTATCGAGACTGTGTGTTTTCCCGGGTTCGGGTCCTCGCAGTTGAGGTATGCAAGAGCTGTCCGTCTTCTTTGTAATACAGCTCGAGAGTGGTAGAGGCTTGGCGCCGGCTGCGCCTACGCCTCGATACGTCTAGTCACGGAGATATAACCCCCTTTGCAGGGTAGAGAACCTCTTTTCTCGTGGCATTGCACCCTCGCTACCCGATAAGAGGTTCCCTGGGGTTGCAACAAAGCCCACCTTTGACTTATTGCTCGTGTCAGTCTTGTCTCGGAGCTATACCCCCTTTGCAGGGTAGAGAGCTATCAAACCTCGGGTCAGTACACACACGCCAAAGTGGGCCTGGTGTAACCTGGTCTGAGTCTAGGATGCTCCCTGGGGTGAAAAAAAGCCCAAACCACTCCCCAAACAGTGCGTAGATGCGCGGCGGGTTGCTTACTCATCGCTTGGGGGCACGATGGGTGGCTTTCCGGCCGTGTGGCAACACGGACCGTATGCAGAGGCGTGGCGGTGGCTGCGCCACCGCCATACCAAGCTGCCTGTGTGCCAAGGGTATAAGAGTCTAGCTACTCGCACCCTCATCGGGGATAAAAGCAAGCAAGCAAGCAAGCAAAGTTATGCTTGTATGAGCTGAGGTAGCTTTCCACCCTCTGTCAATCTATTACGTTCTTCACTGCCGGGGTTGTAAAAATGAGATATAAAGATATTAACAGGTTTGATCTATTGCTTACCGTATCCATGTGCTGCCTGACAAGGATGGAATCTGGGTCGTACGGATCATAGAAAACGACCAATGAAACATCTTTATTTTTGATAAAGTCTTGAAAGTTGTTGGAATGTAAATGTTTAACAATCGTCGTCGAGCCGAAGAAATCCCGAGTGTCGCTATAGTAACTTTTATCTTCAGGAAAAAGGGTTTTGCTTGAACTTCTTATAGTTTCTGTCGGACATTTTTCTTGTTTTGAGGTTGCGATATTTAAGCGTAGCATTTTCTCTGAGACAAACACTGCAGGAGTACCAACAATAAGTTATGAATTTGAGCTGCCTTCAACTGTCTTCTGCTTTAAAACATTTTACGTTGAATGGTAAAGTGTTTAGTGCTGTAACGGCTTGCATCAGGTAGAGCCATATAGCCAACAAACAATCCAGTCGTTTGGTTGTTCACACAGACTTGTGGCGTCAAGCCAAATGCGCATTAGGACAAGAACTTGTTGTGCTAGTTTGTTCGGAAACTTCTTGGTGTGCAAAGTTAAATATATTATCCATTAGTTTTTACGAAGGAGATCGTAGTGTTTACTAGCATTAAAGTCTTAGATTGACACCATTTAAAGTAGTACTACCATAACATCAATACTACTACAACATCAATCAACCATTGCTACATCTACAACCCCATCAACAACAAAAATCACATTATTTACCAAAAGTGCTGAAATAATTCAAATGAAACATCATCATCATCAGTTGCCATCTCCACAACGGAGGTTGGCTGTAATGGATCTCCAACGTCTTCTGTCTCTTGTCTTGGTGGTACACTCTGATAGACTCTTTCCCGTCCATCTCTTGATGTTATCTTCCCACTTATAGCGCTGTCTTCCCCTTGCACGTTTACCTTCAACTCTCCCTTCTGTTATGGTCTTCTGCAAGGTGTTATGCCTTTTTATGTGGCCAAAGTATTTTAGCTGCCGAACTTTGACCTCTCTCATTAGTTCTCTTTTCATACCTAGATTTTCTAGGACCTCCTTATTTGTTTTCATCTCTTTCCATGAGATACGCCCCATTCTTCTATATATCCACATTTCAAGAGCCTCAATTCTTTCTTCCAAATGCTTATTCATCGTCCATGTTTCTGCACCATACAGAAATGCAGAATATATATAACACTTTATGATTCTCAGTTTTAATTTATGAGATAACTGTTTGGATGTCAGTATATGTTTCATGTTGTTGAATGTAGCTTTGGCCATTCCTATTCTCTTCTTGATTTCTGTTTCACATCTGCCATCTTCTGTTATTATATGACCAAGATATACGTAGCTCTTGACTTGTTCCAGCATTTTCCCATTTACGCTTATCTTTAATGTGGGTTTATCATCTGTTTTGCTAATTATCATAGTTTTAGTTTTCTCAATATTAATGTCGAGTCCATATTCATGACTTATACTGTTCACATAAAGTCTCAAAAATAGTGATCACGGGTTGTAATCTACAAGATTTAAGAGAAATAACGATATTATCAGTAACGGAAGATGCAATGAGAAAGGCAGAAAATATCTTGACAAGCATGGAAAATCTTTAGCATCCAGTAGCTAAAGATAAAGTAATATAGGCTATTAAAGCGACTCACACCCATTCATTGTTTTATCATCCCTGAGCATATAATCTTTCGAAATATTCTAGATTGTTTCTTGTTTTTGCTTAACTTATGTTTTTTTTTCTTCTTTTTTGTGTGTTTTGTTTTGTTTTTTCAATATCCCAATTTGGTAATTTTGATTTGCTTTGTCTGTAGTAATTTGACAGAAGATCTGAGGAGACTTTCGCACAACGGCAATTGTTCGTGGTATTGAAATTTAAAACACTATTATATCGCAAGTAAAACCCATTAAAGGTCTAACGCGATATTTTGCATCATCAAGTTAAAAAAGAAAATAGATTGAAACATGATGTTAGATGTCTTAACCATATTCTGCTTTTCTACTGCAAACTGAGATACCTAGCTAGTGGAGATGTAAATCTCTGTCACGTTGTGGACAATGAAGAAACACACGGGGTTGTCGCACGGAAGGTCCAGTGTTCAAATCCTGGGTAAGCCACTCATGTCTGTTGTTTTTCTGTTGTCTGGTGTTCTACTTCTTTATTTCCTGCGAGTGCCTGATAACATACCTTTATATTTGTTTCATATTAATTTACAAGTAAGAAATAACAGACTGTATTATATGGTTACTGGTACAGAATAGGCAAACCTTTATATGATGTTACGATATGACAAATGTAGAACTGAGGGAAAGAATCACAATAATACTCACGGAACAAGTGGTGAAGAAAATACATTGGCTCGGATAGAACACATTTCAGCAGATAATAGTGTTACAAGGCAATCCATGTTCTCGAAATGTTAGTAAATACAAAAATAGAGGCTGAAAATACACTTGGGTGTACTTGGAGACTTATATGAAACAAGTTAAGAAAAGGAGCGATCTTGAAGGGACAACAGTGAGATACCAACTGGAACAACATGAATATTAATTAGGTATCTGTCGACACAGTGCACTTTCGCTGACACACGGGTTGAGATGCACCTACATTACTGTGACAGGTTATGAAAATTGACCACTATGATCAGTCCGCGTTAGTATCACCGTCCAACGGGGGTTCCCACCTTTTGCCTCCCTCATTAGCGTACACGAGTTATTGCGCAAAAGCCATGACTCTCGCTAGCTGTCTCATTTAGTTTAGCAACGCCTACCTGTCTTCTTTCACGAGCTATCAAAGCAGTTATTCAGACCCAAAACTGACATTTCGCACTAAGGGGACGATCCAAGTGCGTTTGCATCAAGGGCGATAAGACAGAAGGCGTACCTTGAATGGGTTACATTGAACAGGGAGAATTAAGCGAATGCAAAAAGGAGCGATAACCACTTTTACCAAAAATCCGTCTGTTCGTGTTTCCCCGGGGACGCAATTAGCAGAGACAGCCGCGATCAAAAGACGGTTCTGCTCGTTGGCAACGTGTATGCGGTCGGCATGAGTGAGAAATAAAGCTTTCATTCAGGAATCGACCGCAGATTTCCCCATAGATACGGGCTAGGCGAGATATATCGCACTGGCTAGCGAATTTATACCCATTTCATATATGGGCCACGTCCTCCAAACTCAGTTATCAGTCGCTCCACAAATTCGTGAAGAAAGTATCTAGCTCGCTTTTATAAGAGCCATATTAAATTAGGATTACTATATACATGGAGATATTTCATTTTTCTATGTTGCGGTAAATATATACATTAGCAATTAAGTGATTTAACCTGTAAAAGCTTTTTCATTATATTTTACTGGGTTTTTCTGTGTTAATTAAATAACGTATAGCTAATTTTCCCAGCTGTAAGCGTACATTTAATTACTTGCTATTTCCCAGTAAGAGATGCTTAAATTAACTAATAATACGCTAGGCTATTGATAACTGACGGAGATTTATTTCTATTCATCAAGTGTAATTTATAAGTGACTAGTGTTCATATCTCGTGTTAAAAGCGATAAGATTAGCTAGACATCCGTAGTTTTAAATATAATTTAATAAAGGAGGGCTTAACAGGTCTTACCTAAACGCGTGTTATATTAGGATATTTATAATATTGTTAAAATGTTTGTATTTTATTCCTAAAATCTAGGCTGATCATAACCCTGCGATCTAGCGGTCTTAGGGTCTATGTTCTTATAAGCATTCAGAGAATATTGTTGTCAAAATCTTCGTGTTGTGACCTCTGTGCGGTCCACCGTCTCCATTTATGAAGAGAGGTCAAATCAAGAAAACAAACCATAATTATAATTTTTAACTGGAACGGAACATTCCCAGAATATACTTTTTCATATACATATTATCAGCCTGCTGTGGCAGAATTTATGTACTCATTTATCTGACCCATGACAGGAGTTTGCCATCGGATATACTCAAGAGAACTCACTGTTCATACTCGGCCATCACCTCAGGGAACAGCCGATTATTATCATTTAACATTTTTTCATCCCACCACAGAGTGTCTCAGCCACCAGATTCTAGACCACACAGGACTATAGGTATTATTTGTTCCTATGACGGTGACTACCACATAGAAGACTTAACCCAACGAACTACCTGCAGGAAACAAAATTATCCAGGAATATAATTACCACCCCAACTTCAGCGACTCACTGAGATTAGCAGTCAGCAACCAGGATAGTCTGGGGCTGAAATTGGCAAATACTCTGACTCTATATAGGCATAGTACATGTTAGAGTTTTTTTCATGGAATATTTGCAACAACATTTGGTAAGCAAATCTGAAAGTGGACACTGTATGTGTGAAGTGTGTGAATGGAAATAGAGAAACATATTATCTTCCTTGTTACCATCAGTATACTAATCCTCTTTTTTTTCTTACTAATTTGCGTAATCACGGGAAAGATTAAATTAGGAACCTGTTCTTTTCCCATACTGACTATTTCTACCTCGTTGTTACAATTTAATCTTTTGGGTTAATTACGTCTTTTAGGAGCTTCTTTGTTTTTTCCATTTCCAGAGGGAAGGCCTATTGAGATAAAATTTGTTCTTCTTACCTGTAAACTATCCTTTTATTGATGTAAATGTCTTAGTGTTGTGATCTTTTCTAGACATAATAAACTTAATAAAACTTTAATGGGGCATATACACCCAGAAAAAGACAAAAAGGTTATTTTTGATTTTCATATAATGATTGTGTTTTAAATATTTATAAGCCTTTTTACTTTGATATTCTTTTTGAATTATGTGTTTATCTGTAATAGTTTATGAGTTATCAATGTTCAAAGAGAATCAGATAAGTGTTTTAACATTTTAAAAACTAAACTTTAACGAAAACAGGGCTTGCGATTCACAGTTCCGGTGATATTTTCTACAATTTTAAAGCTATAGCCTTCAAATTTTGCACACTTATAGCCCATGTTATCCTTTATGGCATGAACCTCAAACTTTTTTCTTACATGGTATAGAAACAGAGATATTGCTATACAAAGTTCTAAATTTGTGCTATTTAAAAGGGTCATATTGCAAGAGCCATATCTACAAAACTCATTGGGGTAGACATTTTTGGGTGGTTCACGCCATAGGTAAGGACGTTATGCACATCATCTGCTGGTTTGGCATTCTTTGCACCTTTTATGTGAGTGAAATTCATTCCCATATGCACTGGGGGTTTTCCTTTCTTTTCTTTTTTTCATCACTTCATGTTAATTAATTATTTTCACATAAAACATTAAAATTTATAAAGTAAACTTTGTTCATCATAAAATATAATATCTCTTGTAACATGTGGCCAAATTTTATGTCAACAAGTTTGTTAGTTATTTTCCTGTTAATTTTTTAAAAAGATAACCCATTTCTGGGTGGGTGTTCCCCCTTAAGTTATAGTGTTGGTCACACCCCTGCCCATATATGCTATCCATAGTTTGTTTTCACGTTCGTGCATATTTTGTCACAAAAATTGTGTGTACCTGAGTGTAGTGTAACTTGTATTTTGTACAAGGAGAGAGAGTGCATCTTTTATTTAAATAGAGTCGTAAGGATAGGCTGGATTAGAGCAATTACTCAATCCAGAGACTGTTCTTTCTCTTACACTATCACTCCTTGTGAAAAGAAATCTATTTCTTACACCTTACTCTCACTTAGTTATGACAATCACCTCTGCTCGGACGGGACCATAAATATCTCAGTCCTATCTTATCAAAAAATTACGACAATTACCTATACAGGTGTTTTTGTATTTCCGCTTTCTCTGTGTTATCTTGTTCTATCAATACAGTTGCAATGTGCAGTAGCAACTTTGTAGTATGTAAGCTAGTGTTGAGTAATTGTTTCGTTGTCCTGCTAAAGCAAAGAAATACCATCTGAGCTGTGTTTTTGAATTGTTTTCTCTCTCACGTTTTTGTTAGAACTAGGCATCGACCTCATGCAAGGTCCATATACTTCGCTATGAAGTATGGATCCCCCCACCCCCCCCTCCACCCCCTCCCCATTTTCCCATTTATTTTTCCTTTTCTATCTTTGTTCTTAAATGTGTATTATTTTCTCTGCCACTTTATGTGTAAGCTGATGTCATGATACGTGCAAGATGATGTCATAATATGAGCAACTGATGTCATAATATATGTAAGAACCTACATAATGTACCATTGTCCTGTTAAGTGCAGGAATTCTATTATTTTCAACATTATTTGTTTATATCAAGATTTTTAAACTTAGTATACATACACCAATTACAGCCCTCCACATACACTATTCCCAAACGCCATAAAAAGGCAGCTAGAACTTAAGTCACTGAACCAATCTGGCCTAGTGGAATGAGACTGTAGAGGAATCATGGATAGAAAAAACATAAAGAACGAACAAGGAATGACTGAAAGCAGGAAAGAGAAGGTCGATGATCAAGGGAGAAGTCGAATAAGAAAAAAAAAAAAAAAAAGAAGAAAACAGCAATCCATCAAATTATTCAAGAACTTGGCAAAAGACGCCACGGATAAACTATTGGATGCTTTCGCGACTCAAGTGGTCACGGAAAAAGTCTACGGAAAGGCTGGACCTTGCATCGAAGGATAAAGAAAACAGATATATACCATCCGTTCCATAATATGGAAGACTAGGCGGGAATCAGCCTGAAGATTGATGACGAGGTAAGACAAACTTTTCGCAACCGGTCTGTAACACTGGTAGACAAATGTGATCAAGATATCTGTTGATGTTGAGAAATTAAGGAATATACTTCGGGTCATGACATACGTTGCAAGGTATGTGTCGGCCTTATATCTAAAATGGGTAGCTGATCATTGTGAGTCCATTAATACGGGGCTAATAAAAGGTAACAGCAAAGCAGCTTTTGACACATTAAGACGACTATCAAAACCCCAACAGCCCAAGGTAACTGTCATAGAAGATAGCAGTGGGGCTCTGCTCAATGAAAAAACAGCTGTAATGAGAAGGTGGACAGAATATTGTAAAGAATTATACAACTGTAAACTCGGCATATTAAACAACATTACGTGCGAAAACAGGGAACTCGGAAATGCAGCAAAATTACGGGAAGAAGTGGAAGAGGCTGTATGTTCGATGAAAGGAGGTACGTCACCGGGTGTGGATAATATCCCAGCAGAGCTCTTGAAATATGGAGGACCAGATATAGTAAAAATCATGACAACAATTTGCCAGAAGATATGGAGTACACAAAAATGGCCAAAAGAGTGAACGCAGTCATTAGTAATACTGTGGCGGTGTACATAGTTGTTCCTTTGGAAACAGACTATATTCTTACAAGACAGAGGAAGCACAGACCACCCCATAATTTTATATTTTATGAGAAACAGAAAATAATAAATAGTGTCACATATTTAGGGTAGAGTCGCTTCTACACGCCATTTCTAATAATTGGGTGATTTCCCCTGACCAATCGGATAGCTCAGATTTACCCTGGGGAAAGTGGAACAACGACGCCATTTTGGCAGTAGAATGAAAGAGCGCAACTCAAGAGGTCGTATCTGGTCCAGCTCTACATATTTCTTAGTTTGAGAAAATCAAACTTCAACATTTCTTATAAAATGTGTATTTCAGGACATTGAGTGGTTATATATATATATTTCTGACTGGCGTAAGTAGTGACAATCGTTAAATATGTATTTTGAATAGAGCTCCCAACCCTAGTCGCAGCAGAACTAGGTTCGAGGATTTGAGTCTATTTGCAAAAAAATGTCTTACACCTCAAACCATGTAGAGTAGAAAATATTCTTGTGTTGGAAAGCATTTAACTCAAGGAATGCTTATGACGATAAAGAAATCAAGGACAAATCTGAGGAGATGGGCAAATGTCGTCGAACCTAAAATAAGACTGTAACTTAAAAGAAGGAACACGGTGGAAAACGTAAGGTAATATGGTGCCCGTGACCACTTCTCTTTTAAAAGCAAAAACCCACCACTATAAGTCAAACAGAAAATAGCGAAGATGGACCAATAAATGGAAAATTACATAGCAGCAACTACAACAACAACTATTCAAACATGGAGAAGTGTTCGACAACCATACAGAACAGAAAGAAGAGAATAGCATTGAGAGACCTCGCTTCAGAATTAAAACGTTGTAGAAGCTAAAAAGTTAGTTGCTTATCCTTTACAGGACGTGGCAATCAACCCCAGCTTTTATTGGCTGTTTGTGATTTTTCTAGGCAATTTTTTTCATTCAGTAGTTTGCCATTGCTTTCTGAACGGTACGGCGCGTATACCATTGTTAAAAATCCACACAAAGCGATTTGCTACCAAACCGCCTGCAGCAGGTTTCGAACCTGGTATATCTGGATTATGCAACTGCGTTCATATCCATTAGGCCACAGACGCCGACTGTAGAAGCTACGCAGTCGATTTCCCTTGCATAAGAATAGTAGACGGATTGGTTGCAAAAGTTTATAAGATTGAAATAAAAGAGATTGTTGAAATCAAGCTACAACCATTCAAAGTCAAAGAAGGAAGACCAATATTAAACTTGAAAAAACGAACTGAACCTGCAGTTACTAGAGTAGAGCCTCAGACAGAGAATGTCGCAGTAAAAACGGATGACAAGTTTAAGAAGAGTCTAATCCCAATCAGGATAAAGTCAAGACAAGTTACAAATGCCGCAGTACAAACAGATGACTTACCTGATTTATACAGTACTGAAATGGTCGATAAGATAGAAAACCTGACATCTGAAGAAAGAAATAGTGATATAACGGAAGGAGAAGAAATAACTACACTTTGCACAGATTTAGAGAGGAAGTTTGAAGAGTTAGAAAAGAACAACAAACAAGAAGAAGTGAAGAATGACAGTGCAGTTATTAAACCAAGTACATTCTTGTCGATGCTATGGAGCCAAGCACAGACGAAGAAAGATAAACGGTGCAGAAAAGTCCGGCAAACCATTACAAATATTTCAGAGATAGACACTGCTGATGAGATGCTGAACAGTCTAGTATCAAAAGGAATAGGTGTTCTAGAAGACATAAAGACATTACTTCTTCAGATGGGAAAGTCAAGTCAAAGTAACACTCAAGATCAATTACAAGATGACAAACAAGAAGCTGTCAAATGCAAAGATCCAGAAAGAACCGACCTGAATTTGCAAAGTCATATACCTGTTCCAGAGCTGAAGCAAGTTACAGCATCAGCACATATAGAGTCGGCAACACAGACAGAGAATAAAGTTGCAGATTCAACAACACAAACGGAGAATAGATCTGCAGTTTCAGCAACACAAACAGAGAATAGAGTTGCAAGTTCAGCAACACAAACAGATGTTGATCTTAACGCTGACGCATCTAGAAGGCATGTGGGAACAACAGTGGGAAAGAGTTCTGTCAAAACAGGTCCACAAGAAGTACAAGATATAAATACAACAATTAAAAAGCGGGAAGTAGAGAAGACAGTACACAGGGTTAACAGCGGTCCGGAGAAGAAGAAAATTGTCAAGGTAGCTAAGCCAAGCACAGAAGAGATGAAGAAACATTAAAAGACCAACTGAAGAAATCTAAACCTGAGACAGTAGTACTAAAGTATGCACAGAGACTTCTGGAGAAGAAGTTTCATACAGACTTATCGGGAAGACTAGATGAAATTCGCAGACTTGTGGAGAAAGTGTTGGAGGAACTTGAATACTGGGATGTCAAGATAGCAGATAGACCCTTGTTCTCAGATTCATCATCAAGTTACTCAGACAGTGTATCGTCAGATGAAGAAGATAAGTTAGAAAGCACGGAGAGGTACGAAATGATAGCAAAGTACAGAAAAGAAGTGGAAGAAAGATTTAGAGAGAGAGATAGAAGATGGCAGCAAGCAAATCAGATAGAGAAACAACACCAAACAAAAGCTCACGTAAAACAAATAAAAATTGATAATCACCGGCCCATTCCGCCTCTGACGACAAATACAAGACCAGTCAGAAAAGCCACCCTAAATTATAATCCATCCAGCACAGATTCGTCTGACATATCAGAGTCAGAGACGACAGACTCTGAATTTTACCAAGACGACCACATACCCAGACCACCCACAGATGAAATACATCGAGCAAGACAACAACGAGACTCGTCCGAAAGCGAAGAAGATATCCCACCACTTGAATTACGTAATAGACTACAAGACAGAGACCTGCGCATTAGAAATGAAGAAATCATGCCACAGACGTCACACGATGACAACACGAAAACACCTTATATCCACACTCAAACTTACTCCCGCAGTGATAAATCGTCAGCTGATACCTATCACACCCCCAGTTCAGGCAGTTCTAGTTTTAACACTAGTGAAAACCAAACACTGCTATACCACAAGAACAAGATTGCTCGTTCAAAACAATCAGATCCTGAAGAAACTATACCCAAGCAGATTGTTGAACCATATACCAGCGATCTTTATGGAGACGAAACAGAACAAGACATGAGAGAAGACAGTGTCAACCCCAGCACAGCTTTGTCAGACCCCAACGAACATAATGACAGAAAAATGGTAGAATTATACCAACAAGAAACAGACATTGATACAGCTAGTTCCATTGAAACCAGTGATGCGGATAGTACATTATTTGTACCAGTCAGCTCCAGCGTCAAACGCGCCTATAAAACAGAATCTGATGACTCAATCCCTAGCAACAAAATTCCGCGTATACAGCACAACTATATCAGACGAAAGATTCTGAAGAAACGCAATCATGTTCCAAAACCAAGCCGAGAAGTGTTAGCCTCATCTCAACTAGTCAAAAACAACAGTGTGCAAATTACTGTGCCCATTGTAACCAGTGCTAACGTTCAGCACAACCAGGTCAGAAGAAAAATCAAGGCGAAACATATACCTGCCTCAAAACCAACAGATGTTCCAGCCATACAAACCCTAACTACAGTAAAACCATCACCGCAATCAAATGATGTTAAGCCATCACCGCATTCGTCAATGTCCTCAGTGTCCCAACAATCAGCAAATGCAGTGTCGTCGCCTATCACACCCGTCACCACTGCTACTCAGTATGATGCTCGCCTAAGCAGTCGGGACATTGCAAGGTTAGAGATGGTGAAGGAACTAGCGAAGCTGTTCTGAAAAACACGCCCAGGTGTTTTATATGTTCGCAAATCCGAACACGGTCAACGCATATGTGAACAAACCTTTTTAACAATGTACTAACTCTCCCCATGTACTCTATTTTCAGTTTTTGACAGTTCAAATGACTTGCTTACAGACTAAGATGTCAAAGCCTCACTGAGAAAGTTATTTTTTTCCAGCCTTAGAATACTGATGCCCAGAAAGAAATCAAGACCAGCACACGGAGGATTTTCTTTAGATAGCATAATTGTGAAATAAAAATGTTAAAAAAATTGATAACACACGGTGTTACGAGTTTACAGACACCCTTATTTAGTTACATACATTTTCTTAATATTTAGAATGCTACACAACTTTACCTATAACACATGTGTCACACTATTCTGTTGTAACATTCATCTCCACTTTTGTAACTGATCATATTCCACGCTCCATTCACCAGTATTTTCATGCAGACACTTTACACCAGTAGTTTTTTTTTCTTACCTCATACTAATATTTCTTTGATCTATATTATGCTAAACTCCTTGATATCTGCCACCTTGATCAATCATACTGTTCCTACTATGACATCTCTTAACAGCACATAATTCATACCCAAAACTAGTATTATAGGTTATGCTATTTTTCTCCACAGGATTATTTATTTTCAAATGTACATTATTATTTTAGACCCAGATGTATATTAGTACTGTCAAGAATTTTAAACATTCTCCTAAAGAGATTCCATATCCCAACCTTGACTCTCTATAGTAAGATTTTCTTCACTCCACTGTTACAACATCTTTAACTTACTATTTTTCCTTTCCACTATATTGAGACGACATTCTAGACTTGTGATTTTTTAAAATCCCAATCATATTCATTCCTTGGAATTACAATCATGTTGTAATCAGGAGATCCTTGATGTACCCTTTCCTCGCCACTTATTGACAACAGACACTGATACAACATTCCTTCTATTCTAACCTAAACTATTACTTGCAACCCTATTGGTTAGGATTTACTATTAGAATATCTAGTGTTTAGTGAATTGATTTTTATCATTCTTTAGTACTTGTGATACAAACAGAAAAGACATAAAAAGAAAAAAACAATTAGAATGTTTTTATATATAAGATGCTATATGTTTATATGCCACCCACACACATTTTGATGATGATAAGACAATATTGTAAAACATTGACTGCCCTGAGGGTAGCAGATGAAGAAGAAAATAAATAAATCACCCTATGCCACTCATACCCCATCAGCTTGATCCCTGATATTCCAACAATATTTTGTTGATATCACAAGTACCCCAATGACATTTGTGCATGCTGATTTTCTGCAAATGAACAATCCCTTGAGAGCATTAGTATATGCTAACCCCAGATTGAACAAATTGCACCTATTTGTTGATGATGCCTTTGCCCATGTTAAAGAAATAGCATTTGCACATGCTGACCTAGCAAATGAAATACCCCATTACCGCATGATAACCACTAATGACACATGAGATGAAGAAGCAACAGGTTATGTATGATGAAGATGACATTTTATATTAAGGTGAAACTTTATGTTGTCACAGCTGAGATTTTGTTGTAATGTTTATGCACAAAATCCCCACATTAACATTGGAGGAGGAATAATCTTAGTCTTTCGTGGTTACGAGATAAGACAAGGATATAATAGAATATTTGATGAATACCATGGAACAAATCAGAGCAGATGATTGTTGCACATATGAGGACCATATTTGAAGTCATTATTGAAGGATTATCAGTAGACAAGAGACACAAATGAATTATGATAATCCCATGGAACCACAGGTACTAAGGACACAAAATGGAGATTAAATAATGGAGAAAAAAAAATAATGACTGAATAATTGCTACGCCCAGAGGTAAAGGAAATAGAGATGCATCCGCATTTTGGAGAAGATATCTCTTTGATTTTTGCTTATTGCCTTTGTAATATGAACATTGTTGTATAACAAATGACTATTCCTTATCACGAATTACAGAATGTTGTAAGATAGTTGGAATAAATTGACAATTTAAAATACTCATAACATACCCAGAATTACAGGAGAGAAAATAAATAAATGATTGATGAAAGTGGACACACTGAGATTTGCTCACCCCGAGGATATTGGATTAAAAAAAAAAAAAATAATGTTATCCCAAGGACAGACATGTCACAGATATATCATGGAGATACTATAAAAAAAAAAAAAAAAAGAATATCTAGATTAGAAATGCAGCAAACTTGGTCAAGGACACCATGAAATAGACCCCCGCCCCACACTTAAGATAACTGACGGATGAGATTTTTGAATTATAAGTACCATAAGTCACCCATCTGGCTGTAGTCAGCGGATGTTACAGGCACCACTTAACTCTGACTAACCCTCGACCAGCGAAGGCAGAGTTGGTGTCGAAATTTTGCACATATGTAAAAAGACATGTTTTTGTTCATGTTTTAGTAAAGTCTAGACATTTATGTTAATAGTTCTATAAATGATTAGTTGATATATTGATGATAAATATTCGCAAATATAGTACATGGACAATTAATAAGGATATATTTCCAGTACAGAATAAGAGGAATAGGAAGGATCCACATTTTAAATATTGGAGCACCATGAGCGAGGAATTGGACTTATAAAGAAAATGGAAATGGTACACTGTATGCAAGGATAACCAGAAATAATATGGATAAATAGTAGTCAGAGTGCCAGGAACTTTGTCTTACGAGAATATTGTAGATTCCTCACGATCAATTGATTATTTTCTTCCTTTCTATGTCACATTTTTTTGAGTGATGACCCCAAAATTTTTTTTTCATCTCATATTGTCAAAAGTTCTTACATCTCAGTTGATAGTTCCATAAATAATTGTTTGATGTGTTTTGCATAAAGGTATTGCTAGATAAGGTACATAGGGAGTTACTAAGGATGAATTCTCAAGATAACAGGAGGACTAGAATAGATACAATGATATTGGAACACCATAAATGATACATTGGTGTTATGAAAAAAAAAAAAGGAGACAAATATAAATTGTATACAAGGATGCCTCGAGAGTGACAACATGGATACATATTGTCAAGAGTATAAGCAGTTGTCTTAAAAGAGAAAATAAAGTAATACGGAACCCAATGTAGAAAATTCATGATGATTTGGAAACTATATTTTTCTTTTCCCTTATATTTCATAATATGATAGTAACACATTCGTCTGTTGGTTGCTGAATAATTTGATGTTTGAAAATTGATGTATGGTAAGTCAAAGAAGATCTTTGAAGAATAAATATATATAGAATAATATTTCTAGGGAAGAGTTCAAAAAAAAAAAAAAAATACTGTATTGACAGAAAAGAAGGAATGATTAGAAATAACTGACTAATGGACAGGATCACCACCAGACGTACGGATATTAGAGACAAACATCACATAGTTTAGAAAAAAAAAAAGGAATGTAAAATAGAACATTTTTTCTACAGTGACGGACTTAGAACGAATTTATACACTTACCATTTAGAAAATGTCTATAACAAGGAAACATTCAGATAGATAAATAAGGATAAGCCATGAGGTTTCAATGCTTTTATTGTGAAAAATGATTACTTATAAAAATGATGCTAGTTGTATTATCGTCTGATAAATATGCATATTATGTCTAGAGATGTTTTCTACATGTAATAATGAGCAAGTGGCTCATTCACTGAAAAAAAAAAGAGAACATGATGAGTACCCATGAGAACATTGGCTATTTTATGAAAGTGGATTGCCATTACCATAGGAATTAGAGATTTTGGACATTTCTTGGAATATTGCAGAGTACTTGGGAAATAGAATAAATAAGTACGCCAGAAAAAAAAAAAAAGATTTTTTTTTAGTACTTGCAGGCTTTTAATATGGAGCAAATAACAGTACAGAAAAGAGATAACACCCCCCACCATATCCAAGAGAAGGTAATCAACTATATTTTTGAATGAAATGTAATAGATTATGATAATCCAGCCAAGTTCTGCAAATAAGATAGTTTATTGTTCATTCCCCAGTGTTGCCACTCGTCACATTTTTTTTAGTGATGACCTTATGAGTGTTTTGCAGATTTTGTTGGGCAGTGTTGCCAATTTGTAAATTTGGTGAAAAATATTATGATGTGATGAATAAGTTACACTTTTTGAAGTTGATGTCCACTACTAGTTTTTTTTTACATAGCAGACGACCTCATATAGACATAGGACCCCAGTATAGGAATTAGATTAAATTTTTTTGGAAATATTTTTGGACTTAGAAAAATTTTTGAACTTTAAATTTTTCTGAAAATTTTTTTTTGAACTTAGAAATTTTTGGGGATGGATTTTTGTTATTGATAGTACTCAAATGTCTCCCTACGGGATACATTTGCGGAGCCCCGGGATCTATATGTGGCCGTGTACATAGTTGTTCCTTTGGAAACAGACTATATTCTTACAAGACAGAGGAAGCACAGACCACCCCATAATTTTATATTTTATGAGAAACAGAAAATAATAAATAGTGTCACATATTTAGGGTAGAGTCGCTTCTACACGCCATTTCTAATAATTGGGTGATTTCCCCTGACCAATCGGATAGCTCAGATTTACCCCGGGGAAAGTGGAACAACGACGCCATTTTGGCAGTAGAATGAAAGAGCGCAACTCAAGAGGTCACATCTGGACCAGCTCTACATATTTCTTAGTTTGAGAAAATCAAACTTCAACATTTCTTATAAAATGTGTATTTCAGGACATTGAGTGGTTATATATATATATATTTCTGACTGGCGTAAGTAGTGACAATCGTTAAATATGTATTTTGAATAGAGCTCCCAACCCTAGTCGCAGCAGAACTAGGTTCGAGGATTTGAGTCTATTTGCAAAAAAATGTCTTACACCTCAAACCATGTAGAGTAGAAAATATTCTTGTGTTGGAAAGCATTTAACTCAAGGAATGCTTATGACGATAAAGAAATCAAGGACAAATCTGAGTAGATGGGCAAATGTCGTCGAACCTAAAATAAGACTGTAACTTAAAAGAAGGAACACGGTGGAATGAGAAGGTTCGCCATATTTGACAATTAAGTAGGCCTACGAGACAAGGATGCAAAAAGGGATTTTTGCATCGATGAAAGCATCTGATGAGATGATAGAATTTTATTATACTTATTATTGTAAAAATGTTCTGAATTCCAGACTTTGTTGAAATTTTAAGTTTCATGCTGAAAGATATTAAAAGTTTTGCATGAAATCGAACGCTGTTGAAAAGGTGAATTACTACAGTTTTGAGATCTAGATAAGAAATCTATCCATTTCAATTAAATTCGCTACATCAACACCTAAGAGAAGAAAATCGAACCTGGTAACACAAATTTAAGAGAGAAATCTAAATCTCTGGTGATTAGGCCAGTTAAACATCTGCTGTCTGTAAAGTAAACTGAAAATACTGCATATACCGGCACTGCCACATGAAGGTAATATGGTGCCGTTCCAGTCCTAAGGAACACCTGCCCCGGCCACAATACCGCTTCCAAAGAAAGGAAATCTAAAAATGTGCAAGAACTACAGAACCATTAGCCTTATTAGTCATCCAAGTAAAGTGATTGTAAAGTTTCTTTTCTTCTTTCCACTCTGTAAAGTGTCAGTCTGTATGCTCTGTAAGGAAGAGTGGTGTGTTGTTGAGATCAGGCATGCCCCCAGTCTACCCAGCTGTAAATGGGTAACTCACCCTAGTCCTGAGTTAGGGAAGGCAAAGGCTCCAGGGGAAGCAGGCCCTAAACTTGGTCACTCCAACCGACGCAGGATGGTGTATGTATGAAGTAGAAGTGTAGAGTGTGATTACCGCGAATGGTGTACTGTTCGTGTGCTGACCAATATAACCACTCATACACTTGTGTCTACAAGGCACCAATGCAGACTGCTGGAATCTTTGTTTACTCAATTTATTCAGACGTACACACTGGGACATACGAGTACATCATGGTATGTTGACATATCAATTTGTAGGTATACATAGCAGATCTGAAGTCATGACACATTCAGAAATAATGGGCAGTACATCAAAAGTTCAATGTCATGATACATTATGGCCGCATCCCCCTATCTGACTAAACGCGTCAGTGAAGGCAGATCGGTAAATAACTGAAGTTACTTGACGTCCATAGTTTGTAGTATATATTATGAAACCACGAAAGGGGGGGTTTCTAGCAAGATTGAGATCTCCCTGTCACTGTCCGATAATAGGATAAATAATCTGTTCTCTTGGCAGTGATCAAAACCTATGATGACTGAAATCTAACATGGCCGCCTCCCTGAGTTGTCGTTCACTCATTCATAGGAAGGAGAATATAAGCCAGAGTTAATTTATAATGGGTATATAAATGATTTCATAAATGTTTCCATACAGCTCTACGGTGATCAGGTTAATTCACGTAGCCATAACCGCTGTAGGAAAGTCTGTCATCTTCGTCGATACAAAACACGACCCTAGCGATACGAAGCCCAATGTTCCATCTAGATCGAATCGACATGAGATCATCAAAATAGGGTCTGGCAATACATGGAGTCCGAATTATACATTGTACCGTACCTTAGGAGAGTCTCTAACATAAACTATAGTAGAGATACCATCTCCTTTAGAAGAAAACCACTTCATAAATCATATTTCCTTAAGAATCTACCAGCCCTTTGAAAAGTGCGTACCCGCCATTATCACGGTACATCGGAACTCATCACGACTTGTCAAGACAACTCATACTTCCGCTAGACCGGAATAACAAGAATCTAGTCCCGCCTACCCATCCAAAATATACAATATAGGACTGATTCTACTTGTACTAATAATATGTAATACATATGAATTCAGGCCATAAACATAATAAGCAAATTAATATATTTTCTGGCCCTAAAAAATAAGTACAAACGTAAGCGCAATATCCGTGCGCCGGATCAATATCAAGAACGATTACTCCTATAATCAAAAGTGTGAATCAAACATGGATTCTCTCGCTTTTATCATAGACAGCATTTTCATACACAAATGAATGAATGTCTATATTTTTCCCATATTAAATAGCCATATCGATTTTTGTAATATGTGCGTCAAAATATGCACGCAACAGATTACCACACCCCTCGGAAAAAAAAAATGGTACATTTTTTTTTTTTTTTGGAAACACATCTAGGAGCAACATACAATAGGCTCACAACGCACCAATAGCAATGCGCAGATGATAAGCATAAGTTTTATGACCTTAGAGAAGGTACTTCTCTAAGTATTAATATTTCCAGAGAGGTGTCACCAACGCATACTACAATATTAGCAATGACACAATTTCCACATTAGTTTATACATAAATTTCATCTAAGATATCTTAACATCATGATCATCAAAGACGAAAAACATTGAAAGATCAGCGGTGAATAAATATCAATGAACCGCTAAGTAGTGTTACAATCAATATATGATATATTACATATGTGTGCACATTTCAACATAGAAACAACTGTATCAAAGTTGTATAACAGTTATGAATCATGTGGGCATCTAGATAAAATATCTGCCATCACATTTTCTGACCCACGGATAGCTCGCACCGAAAAATGAAATGGCTGTAGAGCAATCGCGTATCGCGTTGATCTCTCGCTCTTCAGATTTTTACTCTGAATAGCCGTAAGAGCTTTCTGGTCAGTTTCCACAATGAAATGCGCGCCCAGAAGAAATCTTTGCAGTTTAAGGATTGACCAAACCATAGCCAATAATTCACGGTCTAGGACCGAGTAATTCTTCTCTGCGGCATTTAATTTCCGAGAAATATACATCACAGGATGCAGAGTTCCAGAGTACTCTTGCATTAGTGCCGCTCCAATCCCGGTGGATGAAGCGTCACTACGAAGAATAAATGTCTTATCCTTAGAAGGCAATACTAGGATAGGTGAAGTAGAAAACATAGTTTTAACCTTATCCAAAGAGGATTGACATTCTTGAGTCCAATGGACTACATTAGGAGACCCTTTCTTTAGCAAGGAAGAAAGAGGTGACATAATGGAGGACAGATTCGGGATGAATCGTCCATAAAATTGTATTAGACCTAAGAGACTTCGTACTTGCTTTTTAGTCTTAGGAATAGAAATGTTAAGTATCTTACTTGTATTATGGTCTTCTGTTTTTAGGAACCCATGACCAACACGGTGTCCTAAGAAAGATATTTCGCTAAAACCAATACATGCTTTCGATGGTTTCGCTGTCAGGTTATGCTCGCGTAAGATAGACAATAGTTCATTTATACCATTATAGTGATCGTTCCAAGTATCACTGAAAAGACAGATGTCATCAAGATACGCAATGACATCTGAGCGATGAGATAGGATTCGACGCATCATGCGTACAAATGTAGCAGGGGCGTTCATAAGACCGAAAGGCATGAAATTCCATTGGAATAGACCCCTAGGCGTCGAAAAAGCAGTAAACGGTTTGGCGTGTTCGGATAGTGGAACTTGCCAATATCCCTTAGACAAATCGAGTTTAGTAAAGAAGTGAGAATTCGATAGTCTCGTAAGTAGCTCTTCTAGTAAAGGCATAGGTTCCGCATCAAATTTAGTCACTTGATTCAATTTGCGATAATCCACGCAAAGACGTATGTTATTGTCTTTTTTTTCGTACTATAACCATCGGCGAAGAATATGCTGATGTGGATGGTTCAATAATTTTTAACTCTATCATCTCATCTAACTCTTTCTCTACCTGTGCTTGAAAATGTATCGGGATAGGATACGGTCTGACTCTTATAGGACTATGGTCAGTAAGAATAATGTCATGTTGAATGACATCAGTTTGACCAGGAATGTCAGTAAGGACATTCTGAAATTGTTCTAACATAGTAGAAACTTGTTTCTGCTCTCCTGGAGATAATTCTGGAGAAATTGCAACATCTTTCCATGATTCATTAGAGTGAAGAGGAATCATTGGAAAAGGTAAATTTACATCCGAGAAACTCGTTTCCTCATCCTGTATTACTGACAGAGATGAGTACTGTCCATGTTGGACTGGAAAATCGTCCGTTGCCTGGAAAACAGGTTGTAAATAATCAGGACGTTCATGGAATTCCGTGAGCATGTTGATGTGGAAGGTTTTACGCTTCCCGTCAATATCGACGATATAGTCAACATCGGAAACTTTTGATATTATATCGTACGGACCTTTCCAAGAAATGAGAAGTCTATTTTCCCTACAAGGTAGCAAGACAAATGCTTTGTCACCTGGACAAAGTTGTCGCAAACATCTCTTTTTATTGGCGAATTCCCTTGCCTTCTGTTTCGCAAATTCAGAAGAAGCAGTTGCCAATTTGCATGCTTCAATAATCTTGTGTCTAAGTGCGATGACATATTCATAAGAGGATTTTTGTGTCATCGACAATATTATCAGCAGTTATAAGATCATGAAGTAAGGACATAGGACCTCGCGGTTTCGCGCCAAAGACAAGTTCAAAGGGAGAAAATCCTGTATGTTCGTTGGCGACCTCTCTATATGCAAAGAGAGCCGCGGGTAAAACCCTATCCCAATCTTGAGGATGATCTTCTGTTATCTTACCTAGTAGGTTTTTCAGAGTTCTATTCAAACGTTCCACCATCCCATTGGACATAGGATGATAAATACTACTCAGCGATCTCTCTATCTTCAGAGTCGACATTACTTGAGACATGGTATCCGATATGAGTTGGGTACCATGGTCGGATAATATTTCTGCTGGAAACCCCAGACGAGAAAATATTAACCAAAGAGCATCTGCGACATCAGCAGTAGTTATGCTCTTTAGAGGAACAGCCTCCGGCCAAAGTGTGCACATATCAACACACGTCAAAATAAATTGGTGTCCTCTAGCAGACTTTATCTTAAATGGACCAATGATGTCTATCGCCATTTTTTGAAATGGCCGAATGGGAATGTCTGCAGCCTGAATAGGTGCATCATGGCGTGGACCTCTGGATTTAATCTCTTGACATACTTTACAAGATCGACAATAGATTCGTATGTCCTTATTCACAGCAGGCCAAAAGAAAGATTGAAGAACTCTAGCTTTAGTACGGGAAAAACCCATATGTCCAGCACATTGCGAATCATGAGCGTGCTGTAAGATTTTAACTCTCATATTTTTAGGCACAAGGATTTGAGAATGAATGGACTTAGCGGAGTCTTGTACCATACGTACAAGTACGCCATTCTTCATCGTAATCCAAGATTTACGATTTGTATCCTTATTCGGATCACCTTTTGTTGCCAGAGTAAAGAATTTCTTTAGAGTAGGATCATCTTCCTGCTGTTTGATAAAGGAATCGTGGGAAATCTCCAAGGGATCATCTTGGATCTGCGCATCATTATCTTCAGAATGTGAAGATTGTGGCATATTAAGAGCTTAGCCCTAGTGATTACTGCATTAGCAGATTGCATATTAACATTTTCCCAATTAGAAATTTGCTGTGGAGTGCATTCTTTCACTCCATGAATGCGACCGATGATAAGATCAGCGATCGGATTCGGCAAGAGACATGCTTGCACCTCTCCTGTAAAGAAAGGCGTAGCAATATTGATAATGGCAGTGGAGTACTTCTCCAATGTGCCACCAAATGTTACACATTTGACTATATTGCCTGTAGCTCGAGAAGGATTTACGAGTGATTGCCTCACTCCAATGGTAGTGCACCCCGAGTCGAAAAGAATTGATACCGGAGTACCATCTATTAGGCCCCTATTAAAGACAAGAGCACCCCTTCCATTATGCGCGATTGACGCATGGAGAGCGGGAAGCGGGTGACCGCAGCTTAAAGTAGACACTGTGGTTGGATCGAATAATGTTTTGCATTGCGAACACTCAGATGCTCTAGCAAAATCGAAAGCGGAATTTGCTACACTGTTGGAGTCTTTTTTATCATTATTCTGATTATCGGTGTCGTGGAACTCCTGTTGTGCAGAGTTAGCCTGGTAATAAGATTTACCATGTATTTTGTGTTGTGATCTACCTCGGTTATAATTGTCTCTATAATTATTATTGCCTCTGTTATAACCCCTATTTGGGTTTGAATCATAATATTCATGATCATAATCATCACGCTCATTATATTGAGTATCCCTGTAATATTGTTTCTGTTGTCTCCATGAAGCACTTGGGTAGTTCCTATAGCTACTCCCTTTCCGAGAATTTCTAACATTATGGGTACCCCTCGCGTGTCGAGGACTATCAGCCCGATTCCAGTTCTTCGAAGAAGAACCCTGATTTGAGTGGTTATCTTGGTTTTGATACTTATTCCAATTAACCTTTTTATCAAATTTATTTTTAGCTCCTTGGAATTTGTGTGAGTAATTCTGATTATACTCTGTTGCCGAAGCAACTGGCATACTCTCTTTAATGTTAGAGTTACTAAGAATCATGTCAGGGTGTGCCGTGGCATAGTGGTCACAATATTCTTCCATTTGCTTTATTGTACTAGGTTTACGCTCATGTAAGAACTCTAGGAATGATTTATTTACAGAAGACATGACCTTGTCTCTTAGCAATAAATCTATAAGACCATCAAATGTTTTCTCTGTTTTGGATAATTCAATCCATCGTGAAAGTGTAATTCGTGCTTTTGAGATGAAATCTGAGAATTCTACACCTACCTCAGGTCTCATTGTTTTAAACAAAAGACGGTAACCTTCCTCAGACAGCTGATATCTCTTTATCAAAGCTGCCCTAACAGCATCATAATTATCTTTGTCGGCCTCTTCAACAAAATATAACTTACTCAGAGACTCCCCTTTTAGATTTTCAGACAACTGATTCACATACTGTGATTTGTCGACATTATGAGATCGACAAGCCCGTTCAAATCTAGAAAGCCAAAATGTTATGTCATCACTGGTAGGGTTAAACGCTGGTACCTTGACCTTGTACACAAAGGGTTTACCATTACTACCAGATGCCTGATTAACATTACTCATACATGTCAATTTTAATTTCTCTAATTCAAACTCATGTTCTCTTATTGCTTTTCTCTCTTCAGCTTCTCTATCTAATCTTTTCTGTTCTGCAGCCGCTTCTAATTTTTTCTGTTCTGCAGCAGCAGCAAATTCTAGTTTTTTCTGTTCTGCAGCAGCTTCTAATTTTTTCTGTTCTGCAGCAGCTTCTAATTTTTTCTGTTCTGCAGCAGCTTCTAATTTCTTCTGTTCTGCCTCAAATCTCCTTTCCTCCACTTGCATCTGCAATTTCTTAAGTTCAGCAGCAGTATCAGCTTCTTTTTCTAATCTTTTTTCTTCAGCTAGAGTTTTCCTTTCTTCTGCAGCAGCTTTTTTTCTTCTACAGTAGAACTCCATTTATCCGAACCCCATGGGACCGAGCATCGTTCGGATAATCAAATGTTCGGATAATTGGATTACACAATGTATCGAGTTACATGTACACATAGTTCTAAAAATAATTAACCATCACAAGGAAATTACACTATAAAACATATTTACTTGTACTGTAATAATAATACCCACAATGTATCACCAAAATCTTTCATTACACTGCAGTGCATGTACTACTTGTATTAATTATTTTTTTTTAAGAAAGAGAAATGTTTTCAAAATAACATTACAAATGATTCAAAACCAGGCGCAACTTACGTATACATGTACTTGTACAGATGTAACCCACTATTTAAAATAATGAGGAATCCTCTTTTGCACCAAACTGGATAGTCTCCTTTTGGCTGCTAAGTCCCGCATTCTCTTCAACAGCAGAAGCTGTGTAGCACAGCTGTCATCTTCTCGCTCGTACCAAGCCATCGCTGTTTCTAGTGCTATAAAGGCCTCTTCAGGACTTGGTCGACGTTTTGTGTTTTCTTTATAATCTACAAGTACATCATGTACTTCTGAGGAGTCTTCATCATCGGTCACTACATGTATTTGGTTTTCTTCTTGCAGAAAAGACAAAATTTCTTCGTCATTCAAAAACTGAAAACCAGAATCATTATCATCTTCTAGCCACATGTGTGCATCATCTTTGTCACAGGCCGAAAATCCGGGCATTGCTTGAGACAGTTCCACAACTTCATTTATACAATCATCATTTATGTCCACTACAGTAGTTTCATTTCCTCCTTTTTTCCCAAGCAATCTATTCAAAGCCTTGTTGAGATTATCTTGTGACAGAGTGGTCCAAGCATCAGCTAACATATATCAGCAGTCTTTGAGATTAAGCTTTTTGGAAAACGCCACCACACTTTCTTCATCTTCAGCCAACAATAAACGACGCATGACTTCCTTCTTGTACATCTTTTTAAACTTTGCTATAACACCCTGATCCATTGGTTGAATCAGTGCTGTTACAGTGGGAGGCAGAAAAATTACTTTAAAATTTGCATCAACTGCATTCAATGTATCCGTCTCTGGATGAGATGGTGCATTGTCCAGTAGAAGAATTACTTTTCCAGTTTTCTTTTCTTGTTCTCTCAACCTCTTCACATTTGGGATGAACTGATTTGTATACCCATCAAGAAATATTTCACTATTCATCCAAGCACTCTTCTGTGCTTTGTAACACAATGGCAATTTGACATGACTTTTTGATCCGTTTCATTTCAAAATTTAAACAACGTGGTTTTTTGCTTTCCACTAGCAGTCCTTTAAAATCACAATTGGTGAAACATTTCAAACCCCCCAAACTTATGTATAACATTTCCTTGTTAATTACATCTTCCGAAGCTGACTAAAAACAGGGCCTTTTTTCCACTGGCCTTTTCTTCAGAATATGGACTTGCAACCACCATTTTATTTTTGTTAAAAGGGAAAATTTTGGTATTTCATTATTTAAAATTGATTACTTTGAGACGGGAACCAGCTTAAGGAAATCCTTAGAAAGGCAGTTTTTTTTTAGTAGAATTGTAATTGCTGTCTTTCCAAACCTCTTTTTTTTTGCTCCACGAAACTCCCAACGGAAAAATTTCAAAAATGGGATACCCAGATTGTTTCATCTTCTCTAGCCCAACAATCAGAAATATTTCAGGCGATTCTCCAAGCAATCTTTCTGTGGGCTAAAAATAGCATCCAAGGGAGACATGTTACACAAAATACGTGGTTTTTTGGCTACTTCATTAGCACCGGTAGCGGAACGTATGACTTCCAATGGCATTTCGCGGGCTACCACAATTGTTACTTTCTCTCTCTTTGCACAAAACCACAGGTTAAGCTGCTTCGCGCTGAGATGCAAGTGATTTTTGGAGGCAATGATTTCCAGTATAAGCCAGTCTCATCGGCATTATACACATCATCGAGCGAATAACCTTCTTCTTCCAAAAAAGCCAAGAATGTTCCTTTAAAATTTTCAGCGGCAGTTGCCTCGCTAGATAAAGACTCCCCTTGAACCTCCAATTCTCGTATGCCATGACGAGATTTAAAGTTTCTTAACCATCATCCCTGGCTAGCCTTAAAGTCAGGAGACAGTCAAGTTGATTGTTGAACTGAAGTGCCTTTTCACACAACAGAGAACCAGAGATAGGTTCCCCTTTGCTTCTTCTTTGCACAGACCATATATACAAAGCCTCTTCCAATTTCACATCTTTCGCATTTCTCATGGTTTTATGTTTCTTCGACCCATTTTCACTATTCAATTTCGATGCAAAACTCATAATTTTATCCTTGTTACTTTTGATGTCAGAGGCGGTAGCTTTCCCAACATTGAAAATCCTCGCAAGTGAAGACACAGTTTCACCTTTTCCTAGTCTCTTGATAATTTCTGTTTTTCGTTTTCAATTGACAAAACATTGCGGTTCCTTTTATATGTTTTAGGCCTTCTGGAAGATGCCATATCGCACAGAGAAATACTTGCACACCAAGATTATTCTGCTGTAGTAGCAGACACAATTATTTTAAGTTGAACTGTCTGTTTAGCCAGTATACTGCCAAGAACGCACATGTACACTAGATTGGTAAACCAGATATTAACTGACTTTATGCTTTTTTTTCCTCAGCAGCAGCTTTTCTTTCTTCAACAGCAGCAGCAGTTTTTTTCTCTTCTGCCGCTAATGCTTTGTCATATTGAGCAACAGCCCATTGTTCTAAGTCTTTTCCAGTCTTATCAAGAGATTTTCCTTGTGCAATAAAATAATCTAATGTAGACATATTGTCTTCTTAAATCAGAAACCTGAAAAAGTAAATAAATTACCCTATTTCAATTTAATGGGAGACAAGTCTATACCATAGACTTAGTCTTAGTCCAAACTTGTATGGTTTATAATAACCAATGATAAATTGAGTACCTATGGACAACAATAACTGTATCTCAAATACTGTGGGAGACAAGCCTTACAAAGGTCTTGTATATCTCAATGTAATCAAAGATCACTTGGGTACCTGTGGAAAATAATCATAAAGTACTGATCTGTACTGTACTATCAGTGTATACCACTATAACTCCTATGTCATATGTCAACTAAAGACATTACAAAGGACAAACAAGAAAAGACAATATGAAACCATTTGCAGAGATCAAATTAAATTAAATCGGAGAAATGAAAAAAATGATCACAGAAACCGTGATGATAACTGCAATAATATAACAAGACAAATAACGCCACAGTGTATAAACATAAGGGTGTAAAGAAATCAAAAATAGAAAAGATTAGACCAACAAATGCAAACAAATCAAACAAAACTAAGGAACACAAAATTATTAACAAAAACAACGAAGAAAAGAACACCTCATCACAACTAACAGAAATAGCAGCAAATTGTTGCTAACAAATTTCCAATTAAGAAAATGTGTACCTATAGAATACTAGTACCAGACCAATGTCACTCGGCATACCTTGTACTAGTCACACAGAACATAAACTAATTTAATACATAACAAATAACATGTAAGCATAAATAGCATATAGCATACAATATAATTTATGTCATGAATGGAATGTGTTGCAGGTATAGTGTTGTAAAGCAGGCACAGTTTATTTTAATACTAATAACTTGCCACTTTATTCAGTAATAGATTTAATTTTAAACTATTACACTGTCAATTTTTCTCTGTAGAGCATATGAAGATCCAACGATGAACTATGCACTTTATGTTCAACAACACTGTGATTCTTCTGTACGTTGAGAAATGTCAACAATACTGCTCCAGATATTTTCTACACTTGATACCACTGTCCTGTGTAATACTGTCTGTACAGCGAAAAACTGTCAACAAGCGCTGACCTAGATACAGCATCCTATCGGTAATACAGGTCAAGCTGACATCGACTGTATAGCTGTCCTACTGGTGTTGATGTGGTCAAACAAATGTTCTTTCAGCTGTAAACTGTGATTCTCAACACAAAACTGCGTAAGCTGGACCCAGGAATCTGGCTCGCCACTGTAAAATTTCTTTTCTTCTTTCCACTCTGTAAAGTGTCAGTCTGTATGCTCTGTAAGGAAGAGTGGTGTGTTGTTGAGATCAGGCATGCCCCCAGTCTACCCAGCTGTAAATGGGTAACTCACCCTAGTCCTGAGTTAGGGAAGGCAAAGGCTCCAGGGGAAGCAGGCCCTAAACTTGGTCACTCCAACCGACGCAGGATGGTGTATGTATGAAGTAGAAGTGTAGAGTGTGATTACCGCGAATGGTGTACTGTTCGTGTGCTGACCAATATAACCACTCATACACTTGTGTCTACAAGGCACCAATGCAGACTGCTGGAATCTTTGTTTACTCAATTTATTCAGACGTACACACTTGGACATACGAGTACATCATGGTATGTTGACATATCAATTTGTAGGTATACATAGCAGATCTGAAGTCATGACACATTCAGAAATAATGGGCAGTACATCAAAAGTTCAATGTCATGATACATTATGGCCGCATCCCCCTATCTGACTAAACGCGTCAGTGAAGGCAGATCGGTAAATAACTGAAGTTACTTGACGTCCATAGTTTGTAGTATATATTATGAAACCACGAAAGGGGGGGGGGGGTTTCTAGCAAGATTGAGATCTCCCTGTCACTGTCCGATAATAGGATAAATAATCTGTTCTCTTGGCAGTGATCAAAACCTATGATGACTGAAATCTAACATGGCCGCCTCCCTGAGTTGTCGTTCACTCATTCATAGGAAGGAGAATATAAGCCAGAGTTAATTTATAATGGGTATATAAATAATTTCATAAATGTTTCCATACAGCTCTACGGTGATCAGGTTAATTCACGTAGCCATAACCGCTGTAGGAAAGTCTGTCATCTTCGTCGATACAAAACACGACCCTAGCGATACGAAGCCCAATGTTCCATCTAGATCGAATCGACATGAGATCATCAAAATAGGGTCTGGCAATACATGGAGTCCGAATTATACATTGTACCGTACCTTAGGAGAGTCTCTAACATAAACTATAGTAGAGATACCATCTCCTTTAGAAGAAAACCACTTCATAAATCATATTTCCTTAAGAATCTACCAGCCCTTTGAAAAGTGCGTACCCGCCATTATCACGGTACATCGGAACTCATCACGACTTGTCAAGACAACTCATACTTCCGCTAGACCGGAATAACAAGAATCTAGTCCCGCCTACCCATCCAAAATATACAATATAGGACTGATTCTACTTGTACTAATAATATGTAATACATATGAATTCAGGCCATAAACATAATAAGCAAATTAATATATTTTCTGGCCCTAAAAAATAAGTACAAACGTAAGCGCAATATCCGTGCGCCGGATCAATATCAAGAACGATTACTCCTATAATCAAAAGTGTGAATCAAACATGGATTCTCTCGCTTTTATCATAGACAGCATTTTCATACACAAATGAATGAATGTCTATATTTTTCCCATATTAAATAGCCATATCGATTTTTGTAATATGTGCGTCAAAATATGCACGCAACAGTGATGTTAAAGATACTTTTGAACAGAATAAAACAGAAATCAGACGAAATCTTGTCCGAGGAAGAGTCTGGCTTTAGACCAAAAAGAAGTACTCAGAACTAATCTTCAATATTAGATTACTGATCGAAAAACATCTTCAGCATCAACACGATTTATACCATAACTTCATCGATTTCACAAAAGCCTTCGATCGAGTCTGGCATGAAGGCTTATGGCAAATAATGAAAAAATTTAATTTTGATACCAACATCATAGATATCATTGAAGCACTATACAAGGACGCAAGCAGTGCCGTTTTTGCAAGCAATGAATGTCCTGATTTGGTTCTGTCTTACAACACGGTTTTCTAAATCTGACCATACCGCACGCCATTAAGTAGGGAACTCTCTAATACAATAACCAATCAAAACGTACCTTTATTATCATTGTTGTAGGAAACGTACTATGCTTAAAACCTAAAGGCTATTTTGTGTAACCGATGGGACAATAATATTTAATTTCATAAGAACTAAAGAAGTATCACCGGAAAGGATTATGTAATTCATCAACTGGAATGTTACTTTAGAGGTAGGTGTAAACACTTTATCGAATAATAGTCTAGTAGGATAGAAATATCGAATAAACGAGTTGTGTTACATCAGGATAAGTCAAACTTAGCTAGTTAAAGCATGCATACATTTAACTAATTTATAGATAGATCGATACAAAATAATTCACAGTATAATTCCATCTTTAAATGACTAAAATCGTCCCATAAATAAGGAAGATAATTGAAAAACTAGATTTTAAACAGAGAGCAGAAATTTTGTCTAATTTTGGGATTCTTTACTCCTTTTTACACCCATGTCATCCGATACGCCGGAGGCGTGACTATAAAAGACCTTGCCGTTGGTCATTTGACGCCACTAACAAATTCAAAACCACCAGCTGCCGAGAAAGAAGCGGTAAACTGTAATCGTATTGTACCTTTGCCAACCGCATCTGTTGCGCAGACCATAGAAGCCATTAACAGCCTGTGTGTGTTTTGCCTGAGGGTAAGAATGACTATATATATATATATATATATATATATATATATATATATATATATATATATATATATATATATATATATATATATATATATATATATATATACAGTACTTTGCAAAAAAAATGGCAGTCATATTGCTCAGCTAAATATGCTGAAATCTAATTAAATATGCATGTTCTGCCCCAAATTTGCACTCCACTTAAGTGAGCAAACACTACCAAAAGTTAAAAAAAAATTAGCGTAGAGTACAGTCCCTTGATAATAGAGCAGACGACAATTTCTAATGCTAGTGGCAGAAAATGGATACAAAGACAAAGTGTATGTTAATTTCACAGCTTTGGAATGAAGGAAATCAAACATGTTCCAACATTTCTAAAACGTTGAACATTCCTGAGCGGACTGTCTACAGAGTTGTGAGTAAATTAAAAGCAGGTAATGGAATCGAGCGAAAAGAAGGTAGTGGGGGGTCAAGAATTTTGGACACAAATGACCATCGGCGTCTCGCCCAAATCGTTCGGGCTGGGCCAATGAAGAGTGTAGAAAACATACGGCAGCGCATGATCGAGTTGGGAAGCCCAGAGGTATCTAATGCTACTGTCAACCGTGAGCTACACAGGATGAATTACACAAAAAAGCGGGTAATTTCGTCACCATTGCTCACAGAGACTCACAAACAGATGCGCTTGAACTGGTGCCACGAAAACAAAAATTTGTCATGGGACAATGTGATTTTTTCAGATGAATGTTCTGTTTGGTCTTATCCTACTCAAATAAATATTTGGACGAAAGACTCTGTAACGCCTGTGTACCAGCGACCGAAACATACCCAAAAATTCCATCTTTGGGGAGGGGTGTCAGCAAGAGGTGCCACCCCACTGTGTGTTTTCACATTAATTCTCACGAAAGAAAGGTACATCGACATACTAGAGGGACACCTTCTGCCATTTATGCAGGTCATGTACCCTGATGGGTGCACATTTCAACATGACAATGACCCAAAGCATACAGCTCATACCACCAAAGCATGGCTGCAAGAGAAGAATGTGATAGTGCTGAAGTGGCCCAGCAACAGTCCCGACCTAAACCCAATTGAAAACGTTTGGGCACTACTCAAGAATCATTTAAAAAAGAGTGGACTCAGAGACGTTGAACAATTGAAGAAGGAAGCTGGAAAATACTGGGACAGTCTGACTCACAATTACCTACAAACACTTGTGGGAAGTATGCCTCGCCGCATCCAGGCTTGCCTTGCTGGAGAAGGCAACATTATATTAAACTGAAACCACTGTTAATAGATAGGGGAGATACCAATCTTCCTCTGGACATACAGTTTTTATTATTATTTGCTTCTATGAGTGTGCTGCGTTGCGAAAATATGACTGCAATTTTTTTTGCAAAGTACTATATATATATATATATATAATAATATATATATATATTATATAAATATATATATATATATATATATATATATATATATATATATATATATATATATATATATATATATATATATATATATATATATATATATATATATATATATATATATATAGGTACATATTTATGTATTATTTCTGTGATTTAATCCATTGTGTTAGAAAGTGAAAAGGCCTGTGTTAAAAATATTCCAGGACGAATGTGTTGCTTGCTGGAATGCAAAGCATGTGTTGATTTTAGAGGCGAAAGCCAGCGTTGTAAAAGGTGTAGGTTTATTGAAAATAATGTCAAGAATACGACTGTAAGTTTAATAATACATTTGAAAGAGTATTTGTTAAAGGAATGACATGTATCATGAAACCTAGGGCAGGATTGACAGGACTTGTTGTATTGAATCGATTAAGATATTACTTGTAAATTTATGCTATCCCAAATCATTGTATGGAAGCCAATCATGGACTAAGAAATCAACTTAGGAATTATAAGGAAATTTTAGTCGCAGTGAACTGACTGTGATGGGTTGTGAAGCTAAATTGGCCTGTGCATATGTGAGCACAATGTCTTGACGCTGTATGTTATGTCTTTTGCGTGTAAAAGCAGAGTAGTGATTGTGACAGACGAACTTAGCTGACCCTGAAGTGTTGGATGATATGGTACGACCCTTGGTAACGACCCCTTCGGATAACATCAGTGCCCCCGAGTATCGTGGTAACTTTTCGTCAAACGGGATTTTTTTCCACCTGGACTCATTAGCATGCAACCTTTCCACGCAGATTGTCAACACGTTTGCTGATTAATATGTGGACAGTTATCTACCGTTCATTCTGGTCATCGCATTGATTTAAGGTGAGGTTTCCATCCCAGTGGGGCGTTGCCAGAATCAAACGAAAGTAGCGGCACATGATCTAACAGGCACTGAGGGATCTCAGGAAAGACTAGCGGCATGCTATCAAAGGCAGTAGTGGTCCCTGAAACGAACGACGCAAGTTTCTTGCGGCATTTCGCATCTCTGTATCAACCAGAACACCGCTCGAAAAACGGAGCGAACGGGAATGCCGAATCGGACGCAGCGAACGGAGATACGGAAAACCAGGGGCGGCATCTCTCTTTAGTCTGGCGGTCAGAACCCCGAAAGTCTCATGAGATCTAAAAAGGTGTCAAATTCTAACATGTCCCCCCAATCTTGCATTCCAGTTAGATATATACAGACCATGAAGAAAGCCATTTTATCATTCGGTTGCCAGAGATTTAAGATTCGCTAGCTATAGTAGAAATGTGCGAGATTTCCATCTGAATTGGTGGCTACATTGGAGTGATTTCTTTTTCTGTGCACGGTATAATATATTTGTTAAAGTGATCAGTGGTCTAGTGCTTTCATTTTATTTCACTGGATTTTGTGTTTATTTAAATCTATTAAATTAAACTCATCTCAAAAGTTCCAGTGATAAATTTAATGTTATATCTATTATAATATTTCAAAAAATAATAGATGCTTAAATGCTAAAGTAACTTTTAAAGTCGCGAAGGAATTTATAATTAATAAATTTAGTTAAGTCCTATATATATATAGATGTGTGTTTTAAACATTACACTCGCGAAGTGTTTTCTTAAATACATAATTAAATACGCGAGTGTATATAATAGTCTTAACGGTAAATTTATCACGCGTTAGAATATTATTTGATTTTTGCTGTATGATTATGTTGTCTTGGTTTTTCTATCTTTTTCTATAGAATGATTAAATAACCTTTGCGATCCCAGCAAGTAATCATACAGAGTCTTCCAGACTCGGTTCTGAAACTTCCAGATATATTGATGAAACATTTTAAATATAATCTTGTGGCGGTCCGATGCGGCCTAGTTATCATAATTACATGAAAGAAAGCCCAACCAAGAACATTTAAATAAACCATCAAATTAAATTACAATCTGTAAGATAAACTGGAAGATGAACAGTTGCCAGTAGCGATATTTTATTTACCTCCCTACTGTGAGAGAGTACATATTTACCTGAACTGTGACTGGGCCTAGTTGTTCCTCACTGGATTTAAAAAACTTACCGGTCAGTTGCTATAATCACGCATTGAAGGAATTTTACCACCAGCGGCGAAATTAAAGAGACCACGCCATTCTCACCCTTGTATCGAACTGTGACTGTGCCATCCCATAGACTCCTTTTATATAATAAAACACAAGAACTCTTAGGCTTCACGTCCGGCGATAAGTGGGAATATTTGCTATCAGCCAACCTCGCTAAATCTGGGGCTGGACATCGAAGTACCAGACATTTTCATATGTCAAGAGTGTAATTGCTGTTTATATAATTCTAAGGAATTCCTGATGCTTCAGTCGGTAAGTGTGTGTGAGCATATGAGTGTGGGCCCTCACGAGCGTGCATGAATGACAGGAGATTTAGTTTTTGCAAACCATTTGTTAACTTGCCTACCGGGTAATACTTGTTCTGTATACCCTGCATTGTTCCTTTAACTTGGATATTTTGTTAACTCTGTTAACGCCTACCCCCCCCCCTTTTCCCTTTTCATTTGCTTAGTAAAGGGAAATAAATTCGGAATAACAGGATTTTTTCTACCCCCCATACCTTATATTGTAACCCCTCTTTGAGAGTAATTAAATTCACTGTTGGGTTACATTACCTATGTTCCTGATAACTATCTATCTTTGGACTGGGTTTATCTTTGTCTAATACAAGCGGGAAGGGCATAGTCGATACCAATCTTCTTCCCCCCCCCCCCCCCCCACCGTGTTAATTGTGTTTTCTGTACTTTGGATATTTTTCCTGTAACACATGATAATTGTTGTGATTGATTTTAATGTTAATAAACAGCATAAACTTATTTAGTACTGTGTTGGAATACCAAACCCCAAATTTCCCATATCTGTTTAATATAGTTTGTATTCACGTTCGTCTGTGTGTTTGAAGCACCAAATCGGTGTGAGCGCAGGTGTGTGTCTGAAAACTGGCAAATAATTGTTTGACCAGGAGAGTTTAGGAGAAGATTGAGAGGAACCATTGTCGTAAATAAGTCTGTCCTTACTCTCCCCAGCACTCTGTGAAGCTACTATTTACTTTCTAACCCTTATTATCACTGAGCCTCACCATCATTCTCCACTCTAAACAGGACCATTAGTTCTAAGACTCTTTCTCTCAAAATAAATTTACGACAGTATTTGGCTGGCTCGCCGGGATAAAGATATTTTTGAGTCTGATCTAATGTCGTAAATTTATTTTGAGAAAAAAAATGTCTGGAAATAGTAGTCCATTTTAGAGTGTAGAATGGTGATGAAAAACTCAGTGATAGAAATGTATAGATTAAATATGATGCTCCACAGAGTGCTGGAGGAGAGTAAAGACAGACTTATTTACGACAAATCGTTTCTCTCAATCTTCTCTTCCACTCTCCTGGTCAAACAATTATTTGCCAGTTTTCCAGACACACGTCTGCGCTCACACCGATTTGTTGCTTCAAGCACTCAGACGACGTGGATACAGCTATATTAAACAGATAGGGAATGTTTGGGCTTTTGGGTATTCCAACACAGTCCGTTTTAAGTTTATGATGTTTATTAATCTAAAAGATCAAATCACAAAAAACAATATCAAGTGTTACATAAAAATTATCATAAGTACAGAAAAATACAAATATCAAGGTAGGGAGGGGGTGAAGAAGATTGGTATCGACTAAGCCCTTCCCGCTTGTATTAGACAAAGATAAACCCAGTCTCACGATAGATAATATCAGGAACATAGGTAAGTTAACCTAACAGTAAAGTTAATTACTCTGAAAAGAGGTGTTACCAAATTAGGTATAGGTGGTAGAAAGAAATCCTGTTCTTATCCACACTCATATACACCACACACTTACCGAGTTGCAGCATCAGTCAATCCATTAGAATGATAAACACAATAATTAACTCTTGACGTATGACAACTGTCTAGTCCTTCTATGTCCCGCCCCAGATAATGCGAGGATTCACTGAGAGCAAATATTCCCGCTTATCGCCGGACTTGAAGTTCTAAGAGTTCTTGTGTTTTATTATAAAGAAACGAGTCTATGGGATGGCACTGACACAATTCGACATAGGGGTGAAAAATGAGGTGATGGTATAATCCTTCACTGCGTGATGATAGCCACTGACCGGGAAAGTTTTTTTTAATCCAGTGAGGAAAAACTCTGCTCGGTCACAGTCAGGTAAATCGGTAATCTCTCACAATACAGCAGTATATAAACTATCGCTACTGGCACTGTTCATCTTCCAGTTTATCTTACAGAGTGTAAGTTAGATTGATGATAATAATCAAATGATCTTGGGTAGGCTTTCCTTCATGTAATTATGTTAGCTAGGCCGTACCGGACCACCACAAGATTTACTTAAAAAAAATGTCTCATCAAACTGTCTGGAAGTTTAAGAACCGAGTATGGAAACTCTGAAAGGTTTCGTTATTGCTGGGATTGCAAAAGGTGATCAATCTAGAGAAAAAGATAGAAAACCCATAACAACATAATCATACTTTAAAACAAATAATCTTCTAAGTGCGCGATAAATTTCCCGTTAAGCCTATTATACACTCGAGTATTTAATTATGTATTTAATAAACACTGCGCGAGTTCTAGTGGTTAAATCACACATCTATAAATATAGGACTTAACTAAATTTATTAATTATAAATTCCTTCGCGACTTTAAAAGTTAATTTAAGCATCTATTATCTTTTGAAATAATATAATAGATAGATCATTATATTTACAACTGGAACTATTGAGACGGTTTAATTTAATAGGTTTAAATTAACACAAAATCCAATGAAATATAATGAATGAACTCGACCACTGATCACTTTACACAATATATATATTACCGCTTTGCACAGAATAGAATTCACTGCAAATATGTATAAAATCCATGGGATGATCTAGCAAGATTTCAAATATCGCTAGTGCTTCTATCAAGTTCTGGCCAGCGAATGATGAAGTGTATTTCTAAGTGATCTGTATATCTACAACTGGAATGCAAGATGAGTGGGACATGAGAACTTTGACAGCTTTTTTGATCTCATGACTTTGGGGGATCTGACCGCCAAATCCAAAGAGAGAAGCCGCCCTCTGGTCTTCGTATCTTCGTTCGCTGCTTGCGTCAGCTTTCCCCGTTCGCTCTGGCTGCGATCGGTTCCGTGCTTAACACCGAGATGCGAAATCGTTTCAGGGACCAATACTGTCTTTGATAGCGCCGATAGTCTCCCCTGAAATCCCTCAGTCTGTCTCTTTGATCTCGTGCCACATACTAAATGAGTACCGGTCGGTTCGCTCTGGCGAAACGAAAGTTACAACAAATGTTCAGGGGTTCTAATGTTATGAAAAGCTAAAGGTCCCTTTAAATCATCCATCATATCAGGGAAAATTCACTTGTCAAACTAGACGTACGTCACAATCGTCCTCACTTTTAGACATGAAACTATTTTTCATGTTTCATTTTTTTGACAATGGAGGTGACTTGATTGGTGATTTTAGGATGAGTGGTATCTTCGGTTTGCTCTTCTTCCTCTGTAGACCAGTTTCTACTCAGGAAATCAGCCCCGACATTCTGTCTTCCCGGAATATATTCTACTTTGAAAGAATAAACGCTTAAAAGAAGCGCCCAACGCATGATCCTTGCGTTAAATTCTTTATTGGCACCCATAAATGCTAACGGAGCGTGGTCTGTTTGCACCGTGAAAGATGTACCATAGAGAAACTCATGATGGCGTCTGATACCGTCAATCAGAGCGAGACATTCTCTTTCGACTACGCTGTAGTTCCGTTCAGCTTTATTTAATTTCCGACTGCCATAGGCAACTGGAAATAGCATGTTCAGGTCACTGTCCTCTGCTTGCAGCAGTGTTGACCCGATGCCCTGACCTGACGCGTCGACCTGCAGTACAAAAGGTTTCTTGATGTCAGCCAACCTCAAAATGGGGTATGCAGACAACTGTCCTTTCAAAGTGCTGTACGCGTGTTCGCACTTTTGATCCCAAATGACCTTATCAGGACAACCTTTCTTTGTGAGGTCAGTCAGAGGTGCCGTCAGTCCGTTGAAGTTCTGGATGTACTTCTGATAGTATGCACATAGCGATATGAAGGAACGTACGTCTTTCTTCGTTCGGGGTCTTTTTGCTGCCACTATTTTCTCCACGTTCTTCTTAATAAGCCAACTGCATCCGTGAGAAATAGTGTGCCCCAGGAAGTCTAACTGTTCAAACCCGATGAGACATTTGCTACGTCTGGCTATGAGATCAGTTTCCTTTAGTCTCCTGAGGAGCATAGCAACCGTAGCAATATGTTCTTCATAGGTTTCGGATGCAATTAATATGTCATCCATAAAATTATGGATATGGGGACTTTGCAAAGGTTCTAGAAGTTTCCTCATCATCCTGGTGAACACTCCTGGTGCGTTATGCAAACCGAACGGCATCACATTAAATGTGTAATGTCCTTCACTAGTGCTGAAAGCTAACAAAGGTTTAATTTCCTCCTTGACTGGGATCTGATAATAACCTTTACTGAGGTCAATCTTGGAGAAAATCTTTGCCTTGCTAAGCTTGGTGAACAACTCAGAAACAGTTTGGAGGGGTTCGGGCTGGAATTCCGTTACAGCGTTTAGCAGCCGGTAATCTATACACAGCCGAACTTCTTTATTGGGCTTCTGCAACAGCACTACGCTCGAGCTGTAAGGAGATGTAGACTCACTGATAATTTCTGCCTGACGCAGCTTGTCTATTTCTCCGCGAAGTGCATCCGCTTTAGCGTACGGGATGGGGTAAACTCTGGTTTGAACAGGGGTCTCGTTTGTTAATTTCATATCAAATTCAATGAGATTTGTTCGACCAGGTACATCCGGTAAGACGGCACTGTACTGTTTTAGTAGCGCCCTGGTTTCTGTTTGTTGTTCTGGTGAGAGATTGTCGTCGAACTTGACATCTTTAAAGGATTCTGTGGGTTGCAATGGATACTCCATGCAACCATCATCATCTTCCTCGTCTTCCGTTGCTATGGCGACAGCCAGGAGATGCTCGGAGGATGGCACCGGTCTTTCCAAATATTTCTTAAGGAGATTTACGTGAAAGACCTTCTCTTTTCATTTAATGGAGATCTTGTAATTGGTACGTGAGATCTTTTTAAGGACGGTAAACGGTTCTTGCCATCCGATGCGAAGATTATTGCTTCCGGTTGGAAGTAGCAACAAAACTTTCTCACCTGGTTGTAGTTCTCTCTCTTTTGCAGCTTTGTTGTATCTTTTAGTAATTTTAGCGCGGGCTTTCTTAAGGTTGGTCGTAGCTAGATCCCATCCTAGCTTTAACGTTTCCTTGAGCTCAGATACATACTTGCTTGCAGAGACGACTGTCTCGTCAGCCTTTTGGTCTGTCAGGGACCGAAGTAAGGCTTCTAGTGGCCCCTTAATAGGTCTGCCAAATAAAAGTGTAGCTGGCGCAAAACCCGTAGACGCTTGGGGTACCTCTCGGTAGGCAAATAAGACAGACGATATATATTGGTCCCAGTCTTCCGGTTTCTCCTGACCCAGCTTACGTAACATCATGGTGAGGCTGCCGTTAAAACGTTCCACGAGCCCATTTCCAGCCGGATGGTAGGGACTTGTGTGGATATGTTTGGCCCTCAAGATCTTAAAGATCTCCTCCATTAACAGGCTACGGAATTGGGATCCATTGTCCGTCAAAACTTGTTGAGCGAATCCAAACCGTGTAAAAATTTGCACGAGCGCTTCTGCGACATGCTTGGAATTAGTGCATGTTAGCGTTACAGCTTCGGCCCACATTGTGCAAGTGTCAATATTCCCTGTATCAAAGTCGCCCGTTCTATGATACAATACGCCATCCTTAGAAAAGATGTCTCCGTTGTGTCTAGAGTTCTTAGCCATGGGCAGTTTTTTAAAGCAGGGCTCCAGAGTAGGGTCCTTTTGTTGCGCCTCCTTCAGTTCATTCGGCAACAAATTTGGCGCAGGCTCGCTCTCCTTCTTGGCTTGCCCTCTTGTGGTTACCGCTGCCACAATCGGTTCCTTAGGTCTCCCAATAAACATGTATCTACATCCCAGGATAACTGGGTAGATAGTATAATCCATTATGGCCGCTTTAATAACACCTCTGAAAAAATCAGAGTGTATTTCTACCAGTGCGATAGGAAGCGTCCTGGGTGCATCACTCCTGAAAACTCCACTAAGTTTGACGGTTTCCTCTGTCTCCTGACCTGGTTTGGCTAGGTGTCTGGCGACAATACAACTAAAACTTAATCCAGTGTCAAAGAGACAAGTAGTTGAGGTACCATTTAAAATTACAGTTCCTCGCGTTGAGGGTCGATCCACCTCAGGTTGAGAATCACTGACATTGACTCTTCCTTGCGAGGCTGTATGCAGGCATCCGATGCGGTTTGGCCCAGCGTGCTTGCCCTGATCAGACGTCCCTGGTGTAGGGGTCTTCCCTTTTCCTTGACCTTGGTGGCCGCGCTGCCACGTAGGCTTGGTGGGTTGATCAGAATTATTATTTGGGGGAAATCGGGTTTTGTAGAATTTCTATTTTTCCTGGGGAGGTCTATGGGTATTATTTTCTCGTTGGTTATAATGCTGAGAGGGATTGGAAGAATAGGATGACTGCTCTAGATTTTGTTTACGAGATGGCTCATCTATGGGTTTACGTTTAGTGCTGGGAAGTTCGGCAATTGCATTGGTATAGCGTTCTGCCTTATTGAGAATGTCCTCAAGCCTGACTGCGCCATGTTCTGCCAAAAATCTACGGGTTTCGTTTGACAAAGTTGACTTTATCTGTTCCACAAGAACAAGTTCAAGTAGTCCCTAATTCAATACACTTTGTCAAATAGCCCGTGAGACGTGAAGAGAAATGCGGAAATGTTTCCGTGCTCTCTTTCCGGCTGTTTCTGAACATTTGCAGAAATTTTCGGGCGGTCATTTCAAACCGTTCTAGCAAGGCCTTCGTCAGCATGTCGTAATCATGTTGGTTGGTTCCCAGCTTTGTATATACGTCATAAGCAGTATCTTTTAATGACGTTGAGTGTTTAAGTGCCCAACGGAAACTCTCTAACCCATACAGATTGGCGAGCCTCTCGAATTTTTCTAGGAAGGTGTCAATTTTTTTATTGGGGCTAGGAAAAGACTCTAAAGCAAAAGACATCGCAGTTAATTGGGCAGATTGAGTGCTGGAGAGATCCATTGTCTGAGACTGGGGCGAAGACGGCTCTCCGTTATTCGAAGTAGAAGCGCCCTGACTCTCTAAAGCCTTAAGCGCCAGTTCGTGCTGTCTCTCCCTCTCTCTTTCTCTTTAACTGCTAGCTTCTATCTCTGCCTCAATTTTCCTCTGCTCCAATTGACGATCTTCCGCTTCTTTCCTCTCTGCTCTATCCTGTGCTTCCTTCCTCTCTGCTTTCTCTTGGTCCACGTCATACCTTTCAAGTTCCGTGTTTACAAACACGTTCGCTGCTTCGCGCGCTAATCCGGAATCCTTCGCCCCCCAGCCTCAACATGGACCTCATCCTAATTCTTTCTGCCATGCCAAAGAACTGGATGCTTCTAAGACTAGAGAATAGTAAGCAGAACCAAGGAGGGAAAAAAACTCAACTGCTACGAGAAAAAACACAAAGTATAAATTACTTGTTATTATTGTCACTTAAGACTCTTAACGCAAGCGACTATGCCACGTTAAAATGGTAAGTTACACTAGAACAAAATTTACTTTTACTAATATTAGAGGAAAATTTATATTCAAACAATTTAAAGGAAAAAGAATTTTCCTCAAATTTTAATTCTCCGTCCCTCTGAAGTCAGTTTATGAGAAGAGACGTTGTTAACTAGACTTAAAAAGTCAGAACAAGGCGTCTTTAGCTAAGCTCAACTCTAGTAACTTCAAAAACCTTTATTGACTGTAAAAACAATCACGCAATCCCAGCAAATCTTATAAAGAAAAATTTAATTTTTTTTTCCTGCCAGAGAATAATTTAAATAACAAATATTTTTGTTTATCCGTAATTTCCTGCTCTGTGGAAAGAAAACAACCTGTAAATATGCTGTGTGGACGACCCAATTACTAAAAGGCGTTGTCTAGGGGTGTAATTAATTATTTTTTTTTTATTTCCCTAATTCACAAAGACAGATCATTCACACTCTATCTAGTTAGACCCAGACTTAAATGTGACGTACGTCTAGTTTGACAAGTGAATTTTCCCTGATATGATGGATGATTTAAAGGGACCTTTAGCTTTTCATAACATTAGAACCCCTGAACATTTGTTGTAACTTTCGTTTCGCCAAAGCGAACCGACCGGGACTCATTTAGTATGCGGCACGAGATCAAAGAGACAGACTGAGGGATTTCAGGGGAGACTATCGGCGCTATCAAAGACAGTATTGGTCCCTGAAAAGATTTCGCATCTCGGTGTTAAGCACGGAACCGATCGCAGCCAGAGCGAACGGGGAAAGCTGACGCAAGCAGCGAACGAAGATACGAAGACCAGAGGGCGGCTTCTCTCTTTGGATTTGGCGGTCAGATCCCCCAAAGTCATGAGATCAAAAAAAGCTGTCAAAGTTCTCATGTCCCACTCATCTTGCATTCCAGTTGTAGATATACAGATCACTTAGAAATACACTTCATCATTCGCTGGCCAGAACTTGATAGAAGCACTAGCGATATTTGAAATCTTGCTAGATCATCCCATGGATTTTATACATATTTGCAGTGAATTCTATTCTGTGCAAAGCGGTAATATATATATTGTGTAAAGTGATCAGTGGTCGAGTTCATTCATTATATTTCATTGGATTTTGTGTTAATTTAAACCTATTAAATTAAACCGTCTCAATAGTTCCAGTTGTAAATATAATGATCTATCTATTACATTATTTCAAAAGATAATAGATGCTTAAATTAACCTTTAAAGTCGCGAAGGAATTTATAATTAATAAATTTAGTTAAGTCCTATATTTATAGATGTGTGATTTAACCACTAGAACTCGCGCAGTGTTTATTAAATACAAAATTAAATACTCGAGTGTACAATAGGCTTAACGGGAAATTTATCGCGCACTTAGAAGATTATTTGTTTTAAAGTATGATTATGTTGTTATGGGTTTTCTATCTTTTTCTCTAGATTGATCACCTTTTGCAATCCCAGCAATAACGAAATCTTTCAGAGTTTCCATACTCGGTTCCTGACTGTGACCGAGCAGAGTTTTTCCTCACTGGATTAAAAAAAACTTTCCCGGTCAGTGGCTATCATCACGCAGTGAAGGATTATACCATCACCTCATTTTTCACCCCTATGTCGAATTGTGTCAGTGCCATCCCATAGACTCGTTTCTTTATAATAAAACACAAGAACTCTTAGAACTTCAAGTCCGGCGATAAGCGGGAATATTTGCTCTCAGTGAATCCTCGCATTATCTGGGGCGGGACATAGAAGGACTAGACAGTTGTCATACGTCAAGAGTTAATTATTGTGTTTATCATTCTAATGGATTGACTGATGCTGCAACTCGGTAAGTGTGTGGTGTATATGAGTGTGGATCCTCACAGTGTGCATGAATGATAGGAAATTAATTCTTTTGTGTAACCAGTTTTGTTAACTTGCTTACCTGGTAATATATACTTTTTCTGTATACCCTACATTGTTCCTTTAAGTGGGATAGTTGATAATTTGTTAACTATGTTTAAAACCCCCTCCTTTCCATTTGCTTAGTAAAGGGAAGAACAATTGGGAAGAACAGGATTTCTTTCTACCACCTATACCTAATTTGGTAACACCTCTTTTCAGAGTAATTAACTTTACTGTTAGGTTAACTTACCTATGTTCCTGATATTATCTACCGTGAGACTGGGTTTATCTTTGTCTAATACAAGCGGGAAGGGCTTAGTCGATACCAATCTTCTTCACCCCCTCCCTACCTTGATATTTGTATTTTTCTGTACTTATGATAATTTTTATGTAACACTTGATATTGTTTTTTTGTGATTTGATCTTTTAGATTAATAAACATCATAAACTTAAAACGGACTGTGTTGGAATACCCAAAAGCCCAAACATTCCCTATCTGTTTAATATAGCTGTATCCACGTCGTCTGAGTGCTTGAAGCAACAAATCGGTGTGAGCTCAGACGTGTGTCTGGAAAACTGGCAAATAATTGTTTGACCAGGAGAGTGGAAGAGAAGATTGAGAGAAACGATTTGTCGTAAATACGTCTGTCTTTACCCTCCTCCAGCACTCTGTGGAGCATCATATTTAATCTCTACATTTCTATCAGAGTTTTTCATCATCATTCTACACTCTAAACCGGACTACTATTTCTAGACTTTTTTTCTCTCAAAATAAATTTACGACAATATTTGGCTGGCTCGCCGGGATAATTTTGAGATACATTTGATGCACACACATTTGTGGGCTGGTTCTGTGATCTTGAGCTACATTTGAGGCAATCGCTTAGCCGGGTTAAAGATATTTTGAGTCTGATTTAGTCTGGGTCTAACTAGATAGAGTGTGAGTGATCTGTCTTTGTGATTTAGGGAAATAAATAAATAAATAATTACACACCTAGACAAACGTTCTTTAAGTATTTGGGTTGTCCACACAGCATATTTACAGGTTGTTTTCTCTCCACAGCAGTAGAAAGTACAGATAAACAAAAATATTTGCTATTTTAATTATCCTCTGGCGGAGATAATTATATTTCTTTCTTCATAAGAGTTGCTGGGATTGCGTGATTGTTTTACAGTCACAAAGGTTTTTGAAGTTAAAAAGAGTTGAGCTTAGCTAAAGACGGTTTGTTCTGATTTTTAAGAAGTAAGTTAACAACGTCTCATCTCAATAATTGACTTTAGGGACGGAGTTTGTTGTCAGAGATTTAAAATTTAGGGGAATTTTTTTTTTCCTTTTAAATTGTTTTAATATAAATTTTTCTCTACTGTTAGTAAAAGTAGATTCTTTTCTAGTGTAACTTACCATTTTAGTGGTATAGTCGCTTGCGTTAAGAGTCTTAAGTGACAATAATAGCAGCGATAAGTTAACGCATTTAAGGTAGGGGGTAACTCAAGTAAAATTTTACTTTGGTTTTTCTCGTAGCGGTTCCGAGTTTCTTCCCCTTCTTGTTCCATCTTTCTATTCTCTAGTCTTAGAAGCATCCAGTTCTTTGGTTTGGCAGAGAGAATTAGGATAAGATCCATTTTGAGACAGGAGGCGAAGGACTCAGGATTAGAAGGAGAAGCCGCGAACCTGTTTGTCAACAAAGAACTTGAAAGATATGACGCGGACCAACAGAGAGAAGAAAAAGAGAAAAAGGAAGCGGAAGAGCGGGCAGAAGCTAGGAAGAAAGAAGCGGACGATCGTCAATTGGAGCAGAAGAAAATTGAGGCAGAGATGGACGCTCGCAGAGAGAGAGAGAGTCAAGGAAAGACAGCATGAACTGGCGCTTAAGGCTCTAGAGAGTCGGGGCGCCTCTACTTCGACTAACGGAGAGCCGTCTTCGCCCCAGTCTCAATCAATGGACCTCTCCAGTACTAAATCTGCCCAATTAACTGCTATGTCGTTTTCTTTAGAATCTTTTCCTAGCCCTAACGAAAAAATTGACAGCTACGTAGAAAAATTCGAGAGACTCGCGAATCTTTATGGGTTAGAGAGTACCCGCTGGGCGCTCAGACTTTCAACGTCACTGAAAGGCAATGCTTATGACGTGTACACAAAGCTGGGACCGAATCAAAATGATTACGACATGTTGAAGAAGGCCTTACTACAGCAGTTTGAGATGACTGCCCGAACGTTTCTGCAGTTGTTCAGAAACAGCCGAAAAGAGAGCACGGAAACATTTCCCCAGTTCTCTTCACGTCTCACGGGTTATCTGACAAAGTGCATTGAATTATCTGACCTACCTCTTTCATATGAGGGACTCCTCGAACTTGTTCTTGTGGAGCAGATAAAATCCACTTTGTCGAATGAAACACGTAGATTTTTGGCGGAACAGGGGGCAGTAAGGCTTGAAGACATACTCAATAAAGCCGAACGCTATAGCAATGCAATGGCCGAACTTCCCAGCACTAAACGTAAACCCACCGATGAGCCATCTCGAAAACAGAATCTATAGCAGGCATCCTATTCTTCCACTTCCTCTCAACATTATAACCAACGAGATAACAATACCCAGAAACCTCCCCAGGAAAAATCGAAATTCTACAAAACCCGATACCCCCCCCAACAACAATTCTGATCAACCCACCAAGCCTACGTGGCAGCGCGGCCACCAAGGTCAAGGAAAAGGGAAGACCCCTACACCAGGAACGTCTGATCAGGGCAAAAAAAACCGGTGCAAACCGCATTGGATGTTTGCATACAGCCTCGAAAGGTAGAGTCAATGTCAGTGATTCTCAACCTGAGGGGGACCGACCCTCAACTCGAGGAACTGTAATTTTGAACGGTACCTCTACTACTTGTCTTTTTGACACTGGATTAAGCTTTAGTTGTATTGTTGCTAGACACCTAGTCAAACCAGGTCAGGAGACAGAGGAAACCGTCAAACTTAGTGGAGTTTTCACGAGTGATGCACCCAGGACGCTTCCTATCGCATTGGTAGAAATACACTCTGACTTTGTCAGAGGGGTTATTAAAGCGGCCATTATGGATGATCCTATCTACCCAGTTATCTTGGGATGTAGATATGTGTTCATTGGGAGACCTAAGGAGCCGATTGTGGCAGCGGTAACCACAAGAGGGCAAGCCAAGAAGGAGAGGGAGCCTGCGCCAAACTTGTTGCCGAATGAACTGAAGGAGGCGCAACAAAAGGACCCTACTCTGGCGCCCTGCTTTAAAAAACTGCCCATGGCTAAGAACTCTAGACACAACGGAGACATCTTTTCTAAGGATGGCGTATTGTATCGTAGAACGGGCAACCCGGACACGGGGAATAACCAGCACCTAGTACCGACGCAGTACAGGAGCCAGATCTTAGAAATGGGGCACTCTCTTCCCTTTAGCGGACATATGGGACAAAACGCCACTATTCAGCGAATAAAATACCACTATTGGTGGCCACGAATGAACTCTGACATTGTCAGGTATGTGAAATCCTGCGCCCAGTGCCAACGGGTAGCACTTAAGCACTTGACACCCCCAGTACATATGGGGCAAATGCCAATAGTAGCGACTCCATTTGAACGGGTTGCTGTCGACATTATTGGTCCCCTGGAAAAGACCAAAAGAAGGAACAGGTTCATCCTGACCTTAGTTGACACTTGCACTATGTGGGCCGAAGCCGTACCGCTACCATGCACTAATTCCAAGCATGTCGCAGAAGCCCGTGTGCAAATTTTTACACGGTTGGGATTCCCTCAACAAGTTTTGACGGACAATGGATCCCAATTCCGTAGCCTGTTAATGGAGGAGATCTTTAAGATCTTGAGGGCCAAACATATCCACACAAGTCCCTACCATCCGGCCGGAAATGGGCTCGTGGAACGTTTTGATGGTACCCTCACCACCATGTTACGTAAGCTGGGTCAGGAGAAACCGGAAGACTGGGACCAATATATATCGGCTGTCTTATTTGCCTACCGAGAGGTACCCCAAGCGTCTACGGGTTTTGCGCCAGCTACACTTTTATTTGGCAGACCTATTAAGGGGCCACTAGAAGCCTTACTTCGGTCCCTGACAGACCAGAAGGCTGACGAGACAGTCGTCTCTGCAAGCAAGTATGTATCTGAGCTTAAGGAAAGGCTAAAGCTAGGATGGGATCTAGCTACTACCAACCTTAAGAAAGCCCGCGCTAAAATATTTCAAAAAATAATAGATGCTTAAATGCTAAAGTAACTTTTAAAGTCGCGAAGGAATTTATAATTAATAAACTAAGTTAAGTCCTATATATATATATATATATATATATATATATATATATATATATATATATATATATATATATATATATATATATATATATATATATATATATATAGATGTGTGTTTTAACCATTAGACTCGCGAAGTGATTTCTTAAATACATAATTAAATACGCGAGTGTATATAATAGTATTAACGGTAAATTTATCGCGCATTAGAATATTATTTGATTTTTGCTGTATGATTATGTTGTCATGGTTTTTCTATCTTTTTCTATAGAATGATCAAATAACCTTTGCGATCCCAGCAAGAAATCATAGAGAGTCTTCCAGACTCGGTTCTTAAACATCCAGATATATTGATGAAACATTTTAAATATAATCTTGTGGCGGTCCGATGCGGCCTAACTATCATAATTACATGAAAGAAAGCCCAACCAAGAACATTTAAATAAGCCATCAAATTAAATTACAATCTGTAAGATAAACTGGAAGATGAACAGTTGCCAGTAGCGATATTTTATTTACTGCCCTACTGTGTGAGAGTACATATTTACCTGAACTGTGACTGGACCCGGATTTTAAAAAACTTACCGGTCAGTTGCTATCATCACGCATTGAAGGAATTTTACCACCAGCGGCGAAATTAAAGAGGCCACGCCATTCTCACCCTTGTATCGATCTTTGACAGTGCCATCCCATAGACTCCTTTTATATAATAAAGCACAAGAACTCTTAGGCTTCACGTCCGGCTATAATTGGGAATATTTGCTATCAGCCACCCTCGCTAAATCTGGGGCTGGACATCGAAGTACCAGACATTTTCATATGTCAGGAGTAAAAATGCTGTTTATATAATTCTATGGAGTACCTGATGCTTCAATCGGTAAGTATGTGTGAGCATATGAGTGTGGGCCCTCACGAGCGTGCATGAAGGACAGGAGAATTAATTTTTGCAAACCATTTGTTAACTTGCCTACCGGGTAATACTTTTTCTGTATCCCTGCATTGTTCCTTTAAGTGGGATATTTTGTTAACTCTGTTAACCCCCCCTTTTCCCTTTTCATTTGCTTAGTAAAGGGAAAAACAATTGGCAATAACATGATTTTTTCTACCACCCATACCTTATATTGTAACCCCTCTTTGAGAGTAATTAAATTCACTGTTGGGTTACATTACCTATGTTCCTGATAACTATCTATCTTTGGACTGGGTTTATCTTTGTCTAATACAAGCGTGAAGGGCGTAGTCGATACCAATCTTCTTCACCCCCCCTCCCCCCCCCCAACCGTGTTAATTGTGTTTTCTGTACTTAGGATATTTTTCCTGTAACACATGATAATTGTTGTGATTGATTGTAATGTTAATAAACAGCATAAACTTATTTAGTACTGTGTTGGAATACCAAAGCCCAAATTTCCCATATCTGTTTAATATAGTTTGTATTCACGTGCGTCTGTGTGTTTAAAGCACCAAATCGATGTAAGCGCAGGTGTGTGTCTGGAAACTGGCAAATAATTGTTTGACCAGGAGAGTTTGAGGAGAAGATTGAGAGGAACGATTGTCGTAAATAAGTCTGTCCTTACTCTCCCCAGCACTCTGTGAAGCAACTATTTACTTTCTAACCCTTATTATCACTGAGCCTCACCATAATTCTCCACTCTAAACAGGACCACTATTTCTAAGACTCTTTCTCTCAAAATAAATTTACGACAGTGCTGGACCATACAGAGGTTCTGATTATTTGAATTTCAGGTTTTGTCCTGCAACAGTTTTATCCTGAAACGTTGTATCCTGCAAAGGACCCAAAGTATCTGATTCCTATAACTCATTTTGGACTTTGAGTGCAAAGGCTCATGATGTCAATGTAGCTAACCACCCTTGTTCCACTGCCTGGCAAGTCACAGAGTTGTTCGTCCACGGCAGAAGAGTGTGGGATTTTCTGGATTTTCAGATAAGTGGACTTATCTAGCCACTGATCAGCGTGTTCAACAAAAAAAAATCACCACAAAAGAAAAATAAATATATTATTAACATTTCAGTCGAGGATGAATTTAAGGACAATATAAATCCACTTAATCCTCACAGTCAAACCATTTACATTGTATTAAATTTAAAATTATTCATCAGTGTGGAAGACAATAGAAACTTCAATACAAGATTATGTTTTTATAAATTTAAGTTTCTATGCTTATTTATTTCAAGCTGTAAATACCTTTGAGTTTTCCTAAGTTACCTAACCAAAACAGAACAGCGTTAGGTAAATAAATTGTAACAACATAAATATCAACAGACTCCTAAATTATTTGAATTAAAGTTTTCAAGTTTTGTTTGATATTTATTTCAGATTGTTAGATATACTATATTAAATACCCCTAGACCAACTTGTCAACATAAACAACACATAATACCAAAGGAGAATCTTCGAAAGGGGCAAATAGATTTCCAGGACATAGCCTTTCAACGCCTGGATGTTTATACAGTTGGATTCTACCTTTGATGTCAACACACCCTTATTCTTTTCCAGAAAAGTGGATATTTCTTGTAAGACCAGTCTCTTGCCTGGCACTATCCTGGTATCATCTGATACATCTTTTTGTCCAGGATATCTTAAATTCTATAACATCGAAAACCTTCAGTGACAATGACATTGGAGAATTTTTCAAAACAACTGTAGGAGTTCGCCAGGGATGTTTCATGTCCCCACTGCTCTTTAATATATATCTAGAACATATTATGTAGGAGCCTCTCTACGATTATAAAACAACCATATCGATTGGAGGCCGACCTCTTTGCAATCTACGTTTTGCTGATGATATCGATCTGATAGCTGGAACAGAATCAGAACTTCAAGACCTTACCTCTAGACTGGAGAAAGTAACAAGAACGAATGGGATGGAAATTAATATAGAAAAAAAAAACAAGATATTGGTGAATAGCCATAAGACACATGTTCCGACCAACATTACGTTAAATGGGCAAACGTTAGAAGAAGTTAACACCTTTAAATATCTGGGGTCCACTATATGTAGTGATGGAAGATCAAATAAAGAAATCAAGACAAGAATTGAGATGGCCTCAGCTGCCATGACAAGGCTGAGTGTGATCTGGAAAAGTAACATCAGTTTTCCTGTGAAGATCAAATTATACAAATCACTTGTATTATCTATTCTCTTGTATGGGTGTGAGGGCTGGACACTCACTGCAGATACGGAGCAAAGGATCCAGGCTTTCGAGCATAAATGTTATAGATGAATTTTTCGCATGTGCTATAAAGAGCACAAAACAAATGCCTATGTTAGAGAGAAAATAAACACCTATGCAGGCCACCAAGAACCACTTTTGTCAGTAGTGAAACGTCGAAAGCTTGCCTGGTTTGGGCATATAACTCGTCATGACTCCCTTTCGAAAACGACCCTTTAGGGAACAGTCGAAGGTAAACGGAGAAGAGGAAGGCAAAGAAAATCCTGGGCTGATAACATCAAATAATGGGCAGGGCACGGTTTTTCTACACTTGTACGCATTGCTGAGGATAGAGAGCAGTGGAGGACCCTGTCTGCTGATGCTTCCACCATGGCACCCCTACGACCCATGACGGGTTACGGGTTGAGATGATGATGAAGCTGTATTTCGTTTGGGAACAAGAACGTCAGAACCAATACACTTAATTCCAAGACAACCCCGAGGTTCATCACTCTCATCGGTGCTGCTTCAGAACCACTAAAGAAAGTAGCCACATTTTTAGCCAACGGAACGAACAATAGCAATTACACACTAATTATGTGCGTTTGTGTGTGTATGGACTAAATTAGATTGACAGGAAATGGCCTAAACTATACATGTGGCACTACAGACAGGTTTTAAATTTTGCAATACTAAAATCATATCTAAGAAGGTTTATGGACCTGGCGCTCCCTGTTAAACAGCGTAGTTAAAGTAGATCTCCTTGACATTTCTCTCAGTGATCAAAACATTAAGTGGTGGGACAACTGAAGTATCTAAGAGTAACACATGACCTCGAATCCAAGCATCTGCAGTTCCAAGTGGAACTGTTTCAGTTACGATATTTTGGCTTTGTCTGCTGCAGGCAGAAGATTGGTTACAAAGGCAAATATGGGAAACTAAGCATCAATGTTCCAGACCTCCAGGACGACCCAGAGTTCACTGGAGGGTAAAATCATATCATCTCTGAAGGACCGACGATTGGACTGGAGCCAGGCCAAAACAAAGACAGCCGATAAAATAGCATGGCGCTTCCTCTGGTAAACCTCTACACCACAAGATAGAAGATGAACGACTAAGTAAATAATTAATCTTAAGGGCGGGAATAAAGCAAAGAAATACAAATTTAGCCGACCTTTAAAGAGTGTGGAGGAAAAAAAATTCTACAGAAATGCACAAGCTGCACAAGAAGGTTTCTTGAATTTTTGATGAGCGTATGATCATGTATTTCAATACTGTTTTCAAACGGAAAAATTATCAACATATTGCTCTAAAACTAAATAACTTGTTCCACATTTTTAAACTCATTCGTGTCACTTTAACAAGTGGCATTTCGATTAAACCAATTAGGAAAAAGCAGAGCAAATTCAGTCCCTGCTATGGAACCCAGAATCATGTGTGCTGCTTGAAGGAGATCAGATGCACAATGTATAAACAACGTAATTATCAATGACAGTGAGAAATCAAGTTAAATGAGTGATGCCAGTCCTATGTTATTACTTGACACATGTTTTATTTCTGACATTTCTAGTTAGGAGGAAAAGTGGGGTCAACTAGGTAACACTGTTTGTGTTTGTTTTAAAGTTCTGAAGATGATACAGCGATCTGACTCGTTTGTCCTGGTGCCTTGAAAGTTGCATTATTTCTGATATAGCTTTGCTTGACTTTAGAGATGAACACATCTTGAAAAACTGAAAAAACTCTGACAGGTTTCGTTGTTTGGTATGCAGTTATCGTTGCTGCTTTCAAAATATGCAAAACTTGAGCCAGACAGATACAATTAAGCTTTAGCATCACAAGGAAGTTTGGCACAAACTGCTTGATCTAAGATTGGACAAGTCTCCACAAGTTTCACCATAGCTCGGGCTGTAAAGCTTTCAAAGTCTCTTATTGTAGCTACATAATTGCCTCTTGAGTACATCTTATAATTTGGGGTTGCTTCTATTCCCTCTTTGTAACAGAGATCTCGTTCAAATAAGCAGTTTACTGCGCCGTATCCGTGATGATTTCTCAGTGTTAGAGCTGAAGCCTGAAAGGGATAAATATAATGACTTTGGTGGCTGACTCAATCATTAAGACATTACTGAATTAATGGAAACTTGAGTTGTTAATTCGTGATTGCGAAAGTACTTGATATAAATCCCTCTTTCTATTAAAGAGCTTTTATTAATAAGTACCTATTGCGTGACTGTATAAAAGTATGTTGAGTGTCAAAGATGAGGGAATAACACATAAGGAAGGGAAACCCGAGGCCTGTAAACAGTAAATTAATATTAGACAAACATAAAGGTATGTTGTTTTTCTGTTGTCCAAGTGTTCTACTTCTTTATTTCTTGCGAGTGCCTGAAAACATACCTTTATGTTTGTCTAATATTAAAGATGAGGGAATGTTTGTTGATCGTAAGGATGTGTTGTGTGTCACATATGTGGGCGTGTGTTTTGAGTGTTAGAGATATTAGCGTGCTTGCAAAATGAGTATTAAAGATATGACCATTCTTGTAAATAAGGTTTCAATGATATAGGATTGCGTGTAAATAAATTGCCAAAGATGTAATCGTACTTGTAAGGTGAGTATCAAAGAAGATGTAAGCGTACTTGTAAGGTGAGTATCAAAGATGTGAGCGTGTTATTGTGAGTTTAGTTGTACATTAAGTCTCAGAGCATCCACGAGAGATTTGAATCTTTTAATTTTGGACTGAACTTATTTCTTTTAATTTTTATTTGTTTCCCAATGGAACATATGTTCCTCTAGCTTTTTGCTGTCGTATTTTGATATCACAGTCCATTCTTATAATGCTTCTATATTGCTGTCATAATATTTACATATGTAAATTAAGTGAACTCTTTTTTTGTTATTTTGGGCTAGTTTAGTCTCATAATTCTACTATTTCTTTAGTCTTTTATTTCAAACACAACAGTTAAGACATTTCGTCAAGACATTTTAGCCTATCCTAAGTTATGGACTACGGATAAAGCAGTGAATTATCAGATGTACTATTTTGTATTTTAGTGAGTGACAACCATGTGACAGTGTGCTCCTAGTTGAGTTGGGCACGGCGCCAATTGGTCAATATGTGACTCTTGTTATTATATCTTCTTTTTCTCTGTTAAATGTCCATGAAGTGTTATTACTAGCTTCCCGCTAGAGATGTAGATTCTTGTGGAAATGTGTCAGGTTCGTTCTTCTGTCGACAGATGTTGTGAAGGTGCTATAGTGGAGTACTTCTGAAGGTCTTGTAACTTTGCATTCAATTCATTCGACCAATGTGCATAACTTAGCTGAGTCATATAACAAGGTTTATTTACAAAGTACATAAATAAACAAATGCAGTTGGAAATCAAATCAATATTCTTTGTTGCGAATGTAGTTTACTCTAGGTCTCCGTATTTACTTTTCTTCCTTCGTAATTTTGTGTGTACCCAAGAATCTCGTGCAACTCACAATCTAGGTCACATCGACCTTTGTTTCCCTTCGTTTCTTCAACTTTTCAGTACAAGTAGTGGTGTCTTTTATCTTCAATATTTAAAGTTACTATTTTCTACAGATGATGAGTTCTCATATACATCTGTGACTGTTTTCTTGGTTTTCTTCCTTTAATGCAAATCAATCCTATTTGGGGACTGAAATAAAAATCGAGATCGCACTACATGTGTTACTACTTTACATAGTCTTTCCTCATAGTACAGAAATATAGCTACCGCTTATATTCTGTTGTGAAAGAAACGATATCATGAAAGTCTTCACACAGTATGCTTCTTTCTGAAATATTTTAAGAACTTCAACTTAAAACTTGCCTTCATGGTTCCACGAAAGTTGAGACAGCTCAAACATGGCTTCTCATCAGCTCACAAGTACAAAAAAAAAAAAAAACAACATTTTGCCCTGAGGTCGTCTAGATGGAACTGCCCTAATCACAATGTTAACTTTTTGTTAGCCCCACGGTGTTGTGGGCCCTTGTCACCTACTAAAAATGTATGACCTTATCTCATTGGCACGAATAATGCTGCGGTAATAAACCTCACTGTCACATATGTGTGATACTACAGGGTGGCCACTGAAAGACTGAAGGGTTAGGAAAAGTCATAACTTGTTCATTTTGAATCTTTTTTATTTTCTTTTTTTTTTCAGTTATAGAGCATCCCTTGGAGATTAAAATGGCTACGTATGATGTCCAGATGCGAGTAAAACTCATTGACTTTTTCTATTCCAGTGAAAGATCAATTATTCAAACTCAGAGAAAATATCGCCAACATTTTAATGTCAGAGTATCTCCTAGCGATAACATGATTCGGAACCTAATCGCCCGGTTACATTAACAAACAAAACTGCAGATTTTGGGGTACTGAGAATCCGAGGCAATTAAATCAGCATCAATTACATCCCCAAAAATGCACTGTTTGGTGCGATGTTATGGCTGAAAGAGTTATCGGCCCCTATTTCTTCGAAAATGAGGAAGATCAGCCAGAAAGAATCAACGGGGCCCTGTATAGGACAATGCTTGAAAATTTTTTACGCCAAGCGGTTGAAGATAATCAGGAGGTATGGTTCCAACAGGATGGAGCTACTGTGCACACTGCCAGGGCGACGATGGACCTCCTGCGAGAAATTTTCGGTGAAAGAATAATTTCAAAAAAAGCTGAGTTTGTTTGGCCTCCGCTTTCACCTGATTTGATGGCACCAGACTTCTTTTTGTCGGGCTACTTGAAAGAACGGGTTTACGTAAATAAACCTCGAACAATTCAAGAACTTAAGGAGAACATTCGAGCCGAAATCCGACGTTTAGGATCTGAAACCTTGCGTTCAGTCATGGAAAATGCTGTGGAAAGAGCCTGTATTTGTGAGCAGAAAAATGGTGGTCATTTGAGATATGTTGTTTTTCACACATAATACTGAAAAAAAAATCCATTAATTATATTTCCAAATAAAATAATAAAAAATTAAAAAAACGTGTTTGTAAAAGTTATTTTTGTTTTATACCCTTCAGTCTTTCAGTGGCCACCCTATATTTATAATCATTTGTAAGCGGTCATCGCCCATCCTTGTTTTTTCCCATCGGAATATAGGACTGCGACTGCTACTGTCCTCTGGTTTCTAGCTTAGACTATTTTTAGTCTCTCCTTTAAACCTCTGTTTGATTGCCTTCAGCTTTATCCCAAGTTTTATTTAGCTCCGACACGCTTCTTATTCCTTCAGGATCCAATCCAGGATGGGTCTAGCATTACTGACAGGTTATTTTCTGATCTATAATCTACGTTCACGTAATCGAGAAAGCCAAGCTATCTCATAATGGAAACCTGTTGTGACGTCAAAACTGGTGAACGAGTAATTATCGTTCAAAGTTAGTAAGGTGAATAGATTTATTCTAAACACATAATAAAACGGACTTTTGTTAACGATTTATTGATTGGTCTAATAGACTCCATCTTCTTCGTACATTCTAAGATGTCTACCTGAATATTTTCAGAGTAAGCAGTAGTCAACTTGAGGATATTTGTATGTCCATAGAGTTTTTCTAGGATCTGTACTGGTGACGGCCATATGTGTTTTCTCTGTTCCTCAAATGATGGACATCTGTTCTGTAGTTATTTTATCAGTGCCACACTTAGACTTCATCGGTAGTTCCTTTCTTTAATTTGTTAATAGATGAAATCTCAATTTGTTGGAATCTATTCATTCTCAATCAATACTCCCCGCTGGTCTCATGGACAGTGAGATTGGATGCCTAGCCTTCTCGGATAAGGGCGGAAAAAGGAGTTGCCGTGTGCAAGTTGCGCACGATAAATATCCCACGACAGTTGGAAATCGTAAAGAGTAGGCTTATCAGGCCGCTGCTCTGGCAAAATTTAAAAATTAGGAAACCTACAAATTACAAAAAAATGTTTATAGAATGTGTGATTCCTATACATTATATACACATTGGGATTATCGCCGGTGCTACGGAGTTCGTGCACTGCGCTGAGATCCTCATTGTGTTATCTAAGGGAGGAGATTGGAGCACCGATGGCGTTGTCTCGTGTGCAATGAAGATAGTCCTTGAAAACCAAACCAATCTAATCTCAATTTGTTGGTGCCCGCGAGGGGTCAGAAGATTACCACTTGTTCTCTTTTGTTGAGCTGGTAATATGCATCATTGTGTGGATGGCTGGATGCTCTACATCCCATTTGTTTATGTACCTGATTCTGATAAAAATCTTTTCTTCCTAAAGTTATGCTTGTATGAGCTGAGGTAGCTATCCACCTTCCTCTGTCAATCTATTACGTTCTTCACTGCCGGGGTTGTAAAAAATGAGATATAAAGATAATAACGGGTTTGATCTATTGCTTACCGTATCCATGTGCTGCCTGACAAGGCGGGAATCTGGGTCGTACGGATCATAGAAAACGACCAATGAAACATCTTTATCTTTGATAAAGTCTTGAAAGTTGTTCGAATGTAAATTTTTAACAATCGTCGTCGGGCCGAAGAAATCCCGAGTGTCGTTATAATCACTGTCAACTTCAGGAAAAAGGGTTATGTTTGAACTTCTTATAGTTTCTGTCGGACATTTTTCTAGTTTTGACGTTGCGATATTTAAGTGTGGCATTTTCTCTGAGACAAACACTGCAGGAGTACCAACAATAAGTTATGAATATGAGCTGTCTTCAACTGTCTTCTGCTTTAAAACATTTTACGAAGGGTAAAGTGTTTAGTGCTGGAACGGCTTGCATCAGGTAGAGCCATATAGCCAACAAACAATCCAGTCGTTTGGTTGTTCACACAGACTTGTGACGTCAAGCCAACTGCGCATTAGGACAAGACCATATTGTGCTAGTTTGTTCGGAAACTTCTTGGTGTGCAAAGTTAAATATATTATCCATCAGTTTTTACGAAGGAGATCGTAGTGTTTACTAGCATTAAAGTCTTAGATTGACACCATTTTCATATTATTTGGAATTGAAAACAATATATCCTAATTATAACCCATCAGAGGTTGAACGGGAGATTTTTTTTTTCATTAATTAAAAAAACAAAACATTTAGAGTAGTACTCCAATAACATCAATACTACAATCAACCATTGCTACATCTACAACCCCATCAACAACAAAAATCACAGTAATTACCAAAAGTGCTGAAATAATTCAAATGAAACATAAAGTCTGAAAAATAGTGATCACGGGTTGTAATCTACAAGATTTAAGAGAAATAACGAAATCATCAGTAACGGAACAAACATTGAGAAAGGCAGAAGAAATCTTGACAACCATGGAAAATCTTCAGCAACAAGTAGCTAAAGGTGTATCTAAATTAGCAGAGCTCAAAGAGGAGAATGAAGATTTACTAAAAACGGTTGACAAATCGTAAGATGATTGAGAGAAAACAAACAGATAAAAACCAACAAGAAGAAAAGGAGTTTTAAAATATGGCAGATCTATTAAAAATTAATTACTTACTTAGTCGTTCCCCTTCTACCGTGAGGTGTAGAGGTTTGGAAGAGTGAGCGCCAGACTATCCTATCGGCTGTCTTCCTCATGGCCTGGTTCGATTCTAGTCCTCGGTCCTTCAAAGATTGTCCAATATTTTCCTCCCAGAGGACACTGGGTCGTCCTGGGGGTCTGGATTCCTGGTTCTTTGTTTCCCATGCTTGTCGTGGTAGCCGATCTTCTCCCATTCTGCTGACTGGCCAAACCATCTTAGTTGGGACTGTTCTACTTGGGTCTGCAGGGGTAGGATTTTAGGCCTTGAATAACCCGTCATCGAAGCATCATTTTTTTGGTGATGCCTAAATGGCAGGGAGATAGTGTGATTCGCTTGCATAGCTAGGCGGGGTTGTCGCACGGAAGGTACTGGGTTCGAGTCCTGGGTAAGCCACTCACGTCTGTTGTTTTTCTGTTGTCTAGTGTTCTACTTCTTTTTTCTTACGAGTGCCTGAAAACATACCTTTATGTTTGTCTAATATTTATTTACTGTTTACAGACCTCGGGTTTCCCTTCCTTATGTGTTATAAATGTTAATAAATACCAAAAACCTACCCTCTGTCCTGTACTTACGGTTCTTAGTCTTCTATCATTTACTAGACACCGTATTAAGGTCTTTGTTTTGTGTAGTCTGACCTATACTGTATAATAGGGGAACAACAGAAGTGATTGCGTCATGAGTAGGATGGACTGCCCATGGTAAATTTCCGGTGTAATGTCTTACGGGTCGCACTAATGACCCGTCATCGAAGCATCATTTTTTTTTTGTGATACCTAGATGGCAGGGAGGATAGTGTGATTCGCTTGCATAGCTAGGCGGGGTTGTCGCACGGAAGGCACTGGGTTCGAGTCATGGGTAAGCCACTCACGTCTGTTGTTATTCTGTTGTCTAGTGTGCTACTTCTTTATTTCTTACGAGTGCCTTAAAACATACCTTTATGTTTGTCTAATATTTATTTACTCTTCTTGTTACTTCAACCACCTTCCTCAGATACCTCATTTCTGAGGTTTGGATCTGGCTTTTGTGGGTTGTAGTCATTGCCCGTGACTCGCATCCATATGTCAAGACTGGGACATAGGTGGAGCGGTATACAGCAATCTTCGTTTTCTTACCAACCTCTCTCTTGCTGAGAAATCCTCGATTTATGGCCTGAAAAAGTCTCCCAACTGCTGCTTTTCGAGTGGCCAACTCTTCTTTGATGCCTCCCTTTCGGTCTATAATATCACCGAGATATTTAAAGTGGTCGACCTGTGTCGTAGATTTTTGATAGGAGAATTAAGACTTGGGTTGGTCCCTTCTGAATAGGTTAGAATAGGTGATAGACACAGTGAGAGTTAGTAAAAGAAATAGATTCCACGAGTGAGATGATAGAATGTGATATAGAGGCTGTCTCTGAAAGCGAAAAAAAAAATTATTCTCTCTCTCACACCTATCTTCTACGACAGCTTTACAGCGTCAGACAGTCTAAACACATATATATATATTTTTCCTATATTTCTATCTACTCACGGGCACGCACATACACGTGACGACAGTTAAACACACAGACGTGGGAAACCTATAACAATACTTATATATATATTCTAGAAAGAGCTGATCAACACGCTGATTAATTCCAAGGGAAATTTTAATTATCATTTAAAATGTCTTCACAACACATAGAATTTACATCAAAACATATACAAATAGTCATAAAATATCAAGAAAATGCTACAAGGATGATAGCCCCGTTATGATATTAACTCTAGGTTTAGCCCACAGCCCCGTTATGAGACAGATGATGGCCCAAAGAGTCATAAATACATATGATTAGGGTCTAATATTGTCCTTCAAAAGGAACAATTTAATCAAGCAGCCAATCTTCCGTAAGGAGATTATAAAGTGGGTGAATCAATAGTTATCCAAAAAAAAACTCACTCAGTCCCCTTTCACTCGGTTCTTTCATCAGGGTACCCTGGCACACGTGCTTACCTAAAAAAACTTGATGTTGTTCACCGTCTGGCGCAACCGTAGGACACTTCTCTATAGTGAATCTGTATTCTTTGGATATAACGAATCCCAGCTCTACAATTACAGGTTTCTTCCACAGTTTTTCGGGAAGCATTCACTTCACCAGTTATGTTTTTTTTTTAGATTACTGTTCATGTCACTTAGATCAGTTAGGGTAAGCAAGTTTGAACGGGCACACAGAGTCAAAACAAGAGGGTGTCCTTCATTTGGGAAAAACTGACCAGTGGACAACTTCTTTTAACAGATAGTCTTGGTTCACTATACACTCTTTCAATACTTGTCGGAAATATTAATGTTATTTCTTGTAATTATTCTCGCCGCCAGGCAGCATGTATATTTGAGTTTATTGTGAAGAAATAAAGTCTGGCTCAAAGGCCCAGTATAAACATTTAGTCTTTAGAAAAACCGTTAGTGGGATTGGTATTACTGTCTATCTCTGATGGCACATGCACTGTCAGACCAGTGTTACTTGAAACAACCCACGTGGTTAAAGATAGGAAATGTCTATTCTTCTCACAAGCATGTCTCTTTACTACTAAACGCCGGCAAGTTTGGATCACCCCAGTATTCACTGCATAAAATGGAAAAAGCACATATAAAATAATTATACATACTATGTATAAGGATATAACTTATATTTTAAACTGCAAGCGTAGAGCTTATCATTTAACACTTCCCGTGAAATAAGTTATATTATAAAATCAATCATCATGAATTTGAAATACATATAAATATATTTCGTCAACACTCATGAGACATCTAGCAGTTATAAGTTTGTTTAGAAAAATGTACTCGACTGAGTAGTTAGCAGTTAAATTAAATTCATTATGGCTACATGTTTGTTAAGCTAGAAATATAATTTATTCTTCTTTCCACTGTATGCGTCACTAGAAAATAATACATACTTATAAATTTAATCACTCTGCACAAAAGAACTAGTAAAATGAAATCGGCGATTTAACACTTAATCACTTCATAAATACTAGATATTATATAGTTACCTCAACCACAGCACTACAGACTAAACCATGAACTAGAATACTGTAATCTAATGGTAATCTAGAACTCGGCAAAATGTTGCCAGGAAACTCAGACTTCGCCAAAACACAGATATTTGATCTAGCACAGCGATCTGTCTGCTGCAGCTTTACGAGTGAGAATGAAATTAAAGTTTCAAACTTGGGTTAATATTTTAAACCAGACAAAGGATGAACTATTTCGCCTTCCCCGATCTCTCCCCCTTCTCATAACAGCTACGTTTAACTTAGAAGCATGTCGTAACTGCCACCAGTGCGATTTCACACCTTCGTTAACGAACTGACCGAGAGCGTGAATGTCATGGAAAAACCCAGACTATATGTCTGCTATGGGCGAAAACGTGTTGGCAGTTTTAGCACCTACGTTTAGAATGACCAACAGTGAGTGCCGTGTCATGTGCAAGACTCAGCCATCCCGTCTCTAATGCGGAGAGCGATTTTACACTTCGCCGAGAAATTCAGCCAGGGAAAGCGCTGTGACAGGTTCAATTTTCAGACGGTAAGTCTGCATCTATATCCCGCGAAACGAATTATCACGCCTTCTGTCGCCCTGCAGCCCTGACATCTACGTAATCAAGTTTCAGTCAGCACGAGAAAGAAAGACGGTAAAGTTTCGAATGGGAAAAGAAATTATTTTTCGCAAACTAACGAATGCGAAAAAATTATATATATGAAAAAGGGTAAAGAGTGACAGAAAAAATTAGAGGACCCGAGTGGAAGAAAGAGGAAAATATAGACAATTTATAGAACATAACTCCCTATGTGACAGGACGTCCCCCCTTAAGATATGGAAGCACTCCATGTCTACGTTATGGAAATAAATTTCCTATATCCGTAGCTTCAGGGTGTCTGTCCTCTTCCCTCTCATCTCCTTCCTCCATCTCTGTGCAAGTCCTACTCATGAAGTCTACTCCCAAAGTTTCCTTTCTCTGGAATGTCTCCCATGCGCGCTTGAAAGAGCGTCGCCGCTTCTGACATTTTTCAAAGATTTCCTGTGATTGCAGTGGAGTTTCTCTGCCACTATCCTCATCTTCGTCAGTTTTGGCGATCGTCAGGAGATGGTCGGAGGTTGACACTGGTTTTTCCAAGTATCTCTTTAACAGATTTAAATGGAAAACCTTTTCCTTTCCTTGAATAGAGATCTGGTAGTTAGCCATAGAAATCTTTTTCAGGACGGCAAACGGCCCTTGCCACCCGATCCTCAGTTGGTTGTTCTCGGTAGGGAGTAACACCAAAACTTTCTCTCCTGCTTCTAACTCTCTCTCTTTCGCGACTTTCCTGTATCGGTTAGCGTGCTTTGTGCGTGCTCGTTTAAAGTTAGTCGTTGCTAGGTCCCATCCTAGTTTCAACCTATCCTTTAAATCCGATACGTATTTACTGGCTGATACAACTGTCTCATCAGCCTTCTGGTCTGTCAGCGACCAAAGTAAGGCTTCAAGCGGCCCCTTTATAGGTCTGCCGAATAAAAGCGTAGCTGACGGAAATCCTGTGGAAGTATCAGGAGATTCTCTGTAGCCAAATAAAGCTGCCGGAATGCAACAATCCCAATCTTCAGGTTTCACTTGTGCCAGTTTACTTAGCATCATGTTGAGGTTTCCATTAACACGTTCCACGAGCCCATTTCCGGCCGGAGTATATGGCTTAGTGTGGATGTGTAGGGTCCTCAAGATCTTCACGATCTCATCCATCAACAGGTTTCGGTATGGAGATCCGTTATTTGTCAGCACTTGCTGAGGGAATCCCAACCGAGTGAAAATCTGCACGAGGGCTTCTGCGACATGCTTGGCATCTGCGCATGTTAGCGGTATAGCTTCTGCCCATAAAGTGCATGTATCGACTAAGGTCAGGATAAACCTGTTCCTTCTTTTAGTCCTTTCGAAAGGCCCTAAAATGTCGATCACAACCCGTTCGAATGGTGTTCCCACTATTGGCATTTCACCCAAAGAGACTGGGGATGCGCGTTGCTTGGGTGGCACACGTTGGCACTGGGCACAGGATTTGACGTATCTGATAATATCAGTATTTACACCTGGCCACCAATAATGAGTGGTTATCCGTTGGTTTGTGGCGTTCTGTACCATATGTCCGCTGAAGGGAAGAGAGTGCCCCATTTCTAGGATTTGGCTTCTGTACTGTTTCGGTACTAGGAGCTGGTTGTAACCTTGGTCAGGCTTGCCCGTTCAGCGATAAAGTACGCCATCCTTAGAAAAAATGTCCCTGTGCTGTTTGGGTTCCTTAGCCATGGGCAGTTTCCTAAAGCAGGGTGCCAAAGTAGGGTCCTTGTATTGCGCTTCTTTAAGTTCCATGGGTAACAAATTAGACGCAGGCTCCCGTTCCTTCTTGGTTTGTCCTCTTGTAGTTACTGCTGCCACAATCGGCTCTTCCGGTTTCCCAATACACACGTATCTACCGCCAAGTATGACTGGGTAGATGGGATCATCCATAACAGCCGCTTTGATCATGCCTTTGACAAAATCAGTGTGGATCTCCACCAATGCGATGGGAAGCGCTGTAGGTTTATCACTCTTACGAACTCCACAAAATTGGACGGTCTCTGTTGTCTCTTGACCGGGTTTGACCAGGTTTCTGGCAACAATGCAATCATAAGAAAGCCCAGTTTCAAATAAACAAAGACCTTGAGAACCGTTCAAAATAACAGTACCTCGCGTTGAGGGTCTATCCCCAACAGGTTGGGAATCACTGTCAATAATTCCGCCTCGCGAGACTGTCAATAAGCATCCGATGCGTTTAGGCTCGGTGTGCTCGCTCTGATCATCTGTCCCTTGCTCAGGGGTTCTCCCTTTGCCACCTTGTCCTTTCTGGCTGCGCTGCCATGTAGGGCGGTCGGGTTGATCAGACTGTTTGGGGTGATTGGGGTACTTGTTCTTGTAGAACTTGGTCTTTTCAGGAGGGGGGTTTTGAGGTCCAGTTTCTCTGTGGTTATTCTGATTAGAAGCATTAGAAGCCTGGGAAGCTTGGTCAAGATTATTTTTCCGAAACTGCTCTTCTGTCGGTTTTCTTTTTATGGCCGGTAGTTCAGCCAGCGCATTGTGATATCGCTCAGACTTTTGCAAAATGTCTTCAAGCTTTTCTGCACCCTGCTCGGCAAGAAATCTCCGGGTATCCGCAGACAAAGCGTTCTTTATTTGTTCTGTTAGAACAAATTTTTCAAGACCTTCATAGGTAGAGGGGAGCTGTGAAAGCTCAAGGCACTTTGACAAGTATCCCTTTAAACGAGATGAGAACTGCTGAAAAGTTTCAGCGCTCTCCTTCCTGCTGTTGCGAAACAGTTGCAAAAACTTTCGCGCATTCATTTCGAAGCCCTCAAGCAAAGCTTTCTTCAACAAGTCGTAGTCGTCTTGTTGGCTACTTTCCAGCTTAGAATAAACATCATAAGCAGAACCTTTTAGGGCCTGGGAAAGTTTCATATTCCAACGCGACCTCTCTAACCCGTACAGAGTTGCAATTTTCTCAAATTTTTCTAACCATGTGTCAATCTTCTCATTTGGACAAGGAAAAGATTCTTGAGTGAAAGACATAGCGTTGAGTTGAAGAGATTGAGTGTTAGAAGGATCAGTTAAGGAGGAATGAGGAGAAGATTCTCCATGGCTGGAGGTAGAGGCAGCACCACGACTTTGGAACTCTAGAGCTTTAAGTGCCAGCTCATGCTGTCTCTCCTCCCTCTCCTTCTCCTGCTGTCTCTCCTCCCTCTCCTTCTCGTGCTGTCTCTCCTTCTCCTTCTCTCTTTCCTCATGCTGTCTCTCCTTCTCTCTTTCGTTCGCCCTGCGAATTTCCATTTCCTCATCCATCTTCCTCTGCTCTAATAGCCGATCTGCCTTTTCCTTCTGCTCCGCATCATATCTCTCGAGTTCGTCTCTGACAAATGCTTTCGCTTCCTCTCCTTCAAGTCCCTCCTCTCTTGCTTCGTCCCTGAGGAGTTGTCTAAGCTTTGCCCTCTCGGCCATATTATGTCAGTGACTGAGACTAGTGGAGAAAGAAAAAAGGAAAAAGGATACACTGGTTCCTACCACTTACGAGAAAATACCAAATAAAAGATGGTATGCTTAACCCTGGGATACCTCCTCCAAAATAAAATCTAACTATCGCTGCTATTAATCGGCAATAAAGCACCTAATGCAAACACGACTACGCCAACTAAATGGTAGTTAAGATTACTTCTGAAAAATAAGTTGCTACAGTGGAAACAAAATAATTATTGCAAAAATTAAAGAGAAAATTAATCCCTTAATTTAAAAATCCACTATAAGTTCGCCCCTGAAGTCAGATCGAGTAAGGGAGGCAATTAATCTGGACGAAAGAGTCCGAAACGCACTCCTTAACTTAGTTCAAACACCGTTCTGCCTCAGTACCCAGTGAATGTTATACACTCACCACTTTACCATCGTTTAGTATTACAAAATCAGTAATTAACATATATTCCGACAAAATCCACCTGTAACTCAAATGTATATTATTCAAAATGCTGTGGAAAAAAACTTAACAGTTTGTGTGGTCAGCACGCCCGTAAACAGATCGTTAGTCTAGGGGATATATTATTTAAAGATATAACAACTCACAAGACATCAAACTCTTACTCTATTACAGAATAAAGAATCTTAAGTTCGAAATCCAGATAGACGAGTCCACATTTGTCGTACTCGTCTTCCTATTCTAAGTTCAAAAAAACCGGAAACGAGCCCACATTTTTCGTAGATTTTTGATAGGAGAATTAAGACTTGGGTTGGTCCCTTCTGAATAGGTTAGAATAGGTGATAGACACAGTGAGAGTTAGTAAAAGTGAGATGATAGAATGTGATATAGAGGCTGTCTCTGAAAGCGAAAAAAAAATTATTCTCTCTCTCACCTATCTTCTACGACAGCTTTACAGCGTCAGACAGTCTAAACACATATATATATTTTTCCTATATTTCTATCTACTCACGGGCACGCACATACACGTGACGACAGTTAAACACACAGACGTGGGAAACCTATAACAATACTTATATATATATTCTAGAACGAGAAGACCAACACGCTGATTAATTCCAAGGGAAATTTTAATTATCATTTAAAATTTCGTCACAACACATAGAATTTACATCAAAACATATACAAAAAGTCATAAAATATCAAGAGAATGCTACAAGGATGATAGCCCCGTTATGATATTAACTCTAGGTTTAGCCCACAGCCCCGTTATGAGACATATGATGGCCCAAAGAGTCATAAATACATATGATTAGGGTCTAATATTGTCCTTCAAAAGGAACAATTTAATCAAGCAGCCAATCTTTCGTAAGGAGATTATAAAGTGGGTGAATCAATAGTTATCCAAAAAAACTCACTCAGTCCACTTTCACTCGGTTCTTTCATCAGGGTACCCTGGCACACGTGCTTACCTAAAAAAACTTGATGTTGTTCACCGTCTGGCGCAACCGTAGGACACTTCTCTATAGTGAATCTGTATTCTTTGGATAAAGCGAATCCCAGCTCTACAATTACAGGTTTCTTCCACAGTTTTTCGGGAAGCATTCACTTCACCAGTTATGTTTTTTTTTTAGATTACTGTTTATGTCACTTAGATCAGTTAGGAAAAGCAAGTTTAAACTGGCACACAGAGTCAAAACACGAGGGTTTCCTTCATTTGGGAAAAACTGACCAGTGGACAACTTCTTTTAACAGATAGTCTTGGTTCACTATACACTCTTTCAATACTTGTCGGAAATATTAATGTTATTTCTTGTAATTATTCTCGCCGCCAGGCAGCATGTATATTTGAGTTTATTGTGAAGAAATAAAGTCTGGCTCAAAGGCCCAGTATAAACATTTAGTCTTTAGAAAAACCGTTAGTGGGATTGGTATTACTGTCTATCTTTGATGGCATATGCACTGTCAGACCAGTGTTACTTGAAACAACCCACGTGGTTAAAGATAGGAAATGTCTATTCTTCTCACAAGTATGTCTCTTTACTACTAAACGCCGGCAAGTTTGGATCACCCCAGTATTCACTGCATAAAATGGAAAAAGCACATATAAAATAATTATACGTACTATGTATAAGGATACAACTTATATTTTAAACTGCAAGCGTAGAGCTTATCATTTAACACTTCCCGTGAAATAAGTTTTATTATAAAATCAATCATCATGAATTTGAAATACATATAAATATATTTCGTCAACACTCATGAGACATCTAGCAGTTATAAGTTTGTTTAGAAAAATATACTCGACTGAGTAGTTAGCAGTTAAATTAAATTCATTATGGCTACATGTTTGTTAAGCTAGAAATATAATTTATTCTTCTTTCCACTGTATGCGTCACTAGAAAATAATACATACTTATAAATTTAATCACTCTGCACAAAAGAACTAGTAAAATGAAATCGGCGATTTAACACTTAATCATTTCATAAATACTAGATATTATAAAGTTACCTCAACCACAGCACTACAGACTAAACCATGAACTAGAATACTGTAATCTAATGGTAATCTAGAACTCGGTAAAATGTTGCCAGGAAACTCAGACTTCGCCAAAACACAAATATTTGATCTAGCACAGCGATCTGTCTGCTGCAGCTTTACGAGTGAGAATGAAATTAAAGTTTCAAACTTGGGTTAATATTTTAAACCAGACAAAGGATGAACTATTTCCCCCGCCCCGATCTCTCCCCCTTCTCATAACAGCTACGTTTAACTTAGAAGCATGTCGTAACTGCCACCAGTGCGATTTCGCACCTTCGTTAACGAACTGACCGAGAGCGTGAATGTCATGGAAAAACCCAGACTATATGTCTGCTATGGGCGAAAACGTGTTGGCAGTTTTAGCACCCACGTTTAGAATGACCAACAGTGAGTGCCGTGTCATGTGCAAGACTCAGCCATCCCGTCTCTAATGCGGAGAGCGATTTTACACTTCGCCGAGAAATTCAGCCAGGGAAAGCGCTGTGACAGGTTCAATTTTCAGACGGTAAGTCTGCATCTATATCCCGCGAAACGAATTATCACGCCTTCTGTCGCTCTGCAGCCCTGACATCTACGTAATCAAGTTTCAGTCAGCATGAGAAAGAAAGACGGTGAAATTTCGAATGGGAAAAGAAATTATTTTTCGCAAACTAACGAATGCGAAAAATTTATATATATATGAAAAAGGGTAAAGAGTGACAGAAAAAATTAGAGGACCCGAGTGGAAGAAAGAGGAAAATATAGACAATTTATAGAACATAACTCCCTATGTGACAACCTGCTCTAGGACCTGTTCTCCCAGCTTAATCTGATGTCTTCTTTCTTCTCGTGATATCACCATAGATTTTGTTTTAGAGCTGCTTATGACCATCCCTCTCTTCTCCAGCTCTTCCTTCCAGACTTGCAGGTTGGATTGGAGATGTGCCTCTGATTTAGCAATCAGGGCATCATCATCAGCAAATGCCAGCTCGGAAATACATACCTGTCTCATCTTCCAGTACTCCACTGAGTACTTTTTTGTTCTCTCCTTACACGCCTTGATAATATCGTCCATGAGGAGTATGAAAAGATAAGGTGACAGGATATCATCATGTCTTACACCAGTGGTGGTCCTGAACTCTTCTGTCGTATGGTTTGCTGTCCTCACATAATTTCTGCAAGACTTTTAGAAGCTCTGTATAGCAAGAATCAGAGGTGCTGGAATGTTCCTCCTTGCAAAACAGTCCCAAAGTTTGCTCCAGGGGACCCTGTCAAACGCCTTTTTCAGATTTATGAAACAAAGATGGATCTTACTCTTATACTCAAGGGCAATTTCACTTAGCTTGCCTGAGTGTGAAGATTAGGTCTTGAGTGCTTCGGTATGCTCGGAATCCGCACTGGACCTCATCCAATTGTGGCTCAGCTAGGCGTCGGAGTCTCTGCTCTAGGATTCTAGAACAGATTTTACCGGGGACACTGAGAAGGGATATGCCTCTATGGTTTCCACATTGTCGATTGTCACCCTTTTTTAAAATTGGTGTTATGATCGCAATCTCCCAATCCTTTGGTCTGGCCTTGTTGCACCACGCTGACTGTAGGACCTATAAGAGTAATAGGTCGCCTGATGCTCCCATGTACTTAACCATTTCTGGTGTTATACTATCATGCCCTGCTGCTTTGCCCATCTTGATTTTCTCCTGTGCTGCCTTCAGTTCTTCCATCTTTATGTCATCTTCATCACCATTAGTTTCCTCTTCTGTGCTAGTGGTTATCATTTCTGATGCTTGACCTTGTTCACCATCAAGGAGTTCTGAGAAATATTCTTTCCATCTTTCCATTACTTTCTTCCTGGCAGTAAGCAATTTGCTTTGCTTGTCCTTTATAAATTTGAGAGGGCATTGTTTTTCCTTCCTCGTGTTCTTTGGGGTCTTATAGAACAATTTCTGGTTTTCTTGCTCATCTTTTTCTAGCTTTTCTCCAAATTCTTCCCAGGACTTCTGTTTTGCTGCTAGCACCTTGTTCTTTGCTTCTGTTCTGAGTATCACATATTCTCTATATTTCTCTATTTGTCCAGTTGTGTTTTTAGCTCCTAAGTATTGTTTCCATGCCATTTTATTCTCTCTTATTTTCTCTTTGACTTCCTCGGTTCACCAAGGTGTCCTCTTTCTCTTGTTTCCAAGTCGGAATTCACCACATGCTTCTTCAGCAGCTGCCTTTATGATGTCCATGATCTTAAGCCAGCGGGTCTCCAATTCATCAGGTTATTCTTCTGTGTTTCTCACCGCTGCAGCAATAAGCCTTAGATATCTGGTCTTAATGTCTGGCTCTCTCAGCTTGTAGGTCTTAATGCTCATTTCTCCCATTTGTTTACTTGGTTTCTTGCGTGATGTTGGGCAGTTCCTAGGCTGAGCAACTCTTTCAGTTGTTCTTTTGATTGTAAGCAGGTAGTGATCACTTCCAATCTCTGGCCCCCTCCAGACTCTAGCACCCCGGACATATTTGAATGAGCTCCTTCTAACTAAGGCATAGTCGATCACTGACTTCTCATTCTTTGTTGGTTCACATCTAGTGTATGCATGTATGCGCTTATGGTGGAACTTTGTGTTTGTAATGATCATATTCTGCTCTTTGCAGAATCGAAGGAGTCGCTTTCCATTGTCATTGAGAGTATCTTCTCCATATCTTCCGATAACTCCATCCAATCTAGCATGGGCATTTCCAACTCTGGCATCTCCGAGCATGATAATTTCATCTAAGCAGTCATCCACTGTCCTTTGAAGCAGCTTGAAGAATTCCTCCTTGACCTCTGCTCTCTCATCCTCATTTGACCCATACACTATGACCAGGTTGACTATGGTTCCTCCTTCTTTTAGTTTTACAACCATAATGCGCTACGAGACAAAGTTCCATCCTTGATACTATCTTTTTGGTTTTTGGCCACAATGCAACCCACGCCCCCTTTAGCTCTTTCAGATGTGGGTACACCACTGTAGAGCAGCGTGTTGCCATCGAGATCCATGACTCCTTGTCCTTTTTTCTTTGTTTCAGTTATAGCCAGGATTTCTAATTTTGCTGTCCTCATCTCTTCCACCAGCTCCTCTTCTTTCCCATTTATACTTCTTGTGTTCCAAGTTCCATAAGTCGTAGTCCGTTCCAGTTCGTCGCCTTTAGAATCAGTCCGGTTTTCTCTCCTGTAGTTCTCGTAATCAAAAGTTTTAAGACAAACAGGTGATTGGCCTGTTGTGCCTTTGCATGGTGGAGGGGCTGCCTCCTTACGGCCTCCATGCAGACCGCCCTCCTCCTTTTTCAGCCGGGCCTGGGACCGGCCTAGGCCGAGTTTCTATTTAAAAGAAAAAAAAATTCATTCTGTACAAACAATGTAAAAGCTTTTATACTGAATCTTCAATGTTAAATACAAAGTCACTTAAATAGAGAAACCGGAAATCTGGCGGACTTTGTTATTTCCACATGAGTCAATATATTATACACCTATTAGGGTCAAAGAATAAAAGAGTATTTTAAAATAAAATTAAAAATAAAATAATGGAAGTACTGAAATAAAACCGTGAAGAACTTAAAACAATATACCAGCATTAATGGCTATGTTTCGATATCCTGAAGTAATATAGGCTATTAAAGCGACTTACACCCAGTCAATGTTTTACCATCCCTGAATAGAAAATCTTTCGAAATATTTTAGATTGTTTCTTGTTTTTATTTAACTTATGTTTTTTATCGTTTATTTTTTATGTATTTTTTTTTCTGTATACTATATATTGGTAATTATGATTTACCCTGTCTGCGGTAATTGGACAGAAGATGTGAGACGACTTTCGCACATTGGCAATTGTTCGTGGTATTGAAATTTAAAACACTAATATATCGCAAGAAAAACCCATTAAAGGTTTAACGCGATATTTTGCATCATCAAGTTGAAAATAAGTAGACTGAAACCTGATGTTAGCTGTGTTAACAATATTCTGCTTTTCTGCTGCAAACTGAGATACTCAACTAGTCGTGATGTAAATCTCTGACACGTGGATTACAACGAAGAACCACAACTAAGACATAACAGACTATTAAATAGTTACTGGTACAGAATAGACAAATCTTTATTCCAGCGCACGAATATTATCCGATTGCGCTGATCTAGCGTATGTTCACGTGAGAACTTTCAGAGGCTGGCACTAGATGACTCTTTATGGGTTATGTGGTTGTATTATCGCCAGCAACCGGGTGGTAAATGGGTTACACCAATATTGCCTGTATGTATAAATGGCAAATTATAACAGCTCGTGGACGATGCTGTCTGCGCTGGGCAGCAGTATTTAATCCACGAAATAGCCGCCAGCGGTAACAATTTGGCAATTAATCCGTCAGTAAAAGAAGAAGTGAAGCCTTGTAAGTGCTAAAGGCTATGCACCAGTGTGTGGCAACGTTGTGCATAATAAATCTCTGTAGACTCTGGTTGAGCCCGTAGATAACGAACCCAGTCCGCTCTCTGTCTTTCTAATCAGGGTCTGGAAAAATAAGACATTTAAAAACATTTACATGGGTTTGTTCGACTGAACAATCGACGCTAACAGACGTCCAAACATCCTTCTCTGTTCTGTCTTCCACGAAAACGCATACAATTACACTTCAATAAAACATGGTCCGCGTCCACACCCACCTCGGTCAAATTCCTCTCTCGCGCTTGGCTAGCGAGCAGTCGGGGGAAAAGGGGGGGGGGGTGAGGCGGTCAAGGGAACACACACGTGGTCAACCTCGCTAAGCAAGGTCAGACATTCACCTCACAACACGGTACGTGATACAGAATTTATAGGCGTAATCGACGTAATACATAAAATTAAATACAACTAGGATAGTTAGCACTTAACTCAGGATTAATTGATAAACATCGAAGATAACAATAATCAAAAATGCAAAATGTACATCTTCTTTCTGTCAGTTACATTTTATCTCTACCGTTTTCTTGTTAGTACACATTATCTCTCTCTATCGATCTTGTTGTTATAACAGATTATCTAGCTATCTGTCTGTTACGTCTTAAGCTGCTAAAAACATCATCACTTCGGTATTCTCATAGGTTCACTATGATATTTAACTAAGTACATTATTTACATCACATCTATGTGTGTGAATTGTCTTTCGCCATCTTCACTTTTATTTTCTGCTAATCCTATATGTGTATATATTTAATTAATGAATCCAATAACCGTGTTGATCATTATCTAGTTCGTTAATGTATCACGCGTGCAGTCGGTGTTAAATGTTTATAAATAGGTAAAATTCTAAATTTAGATGAGGTTGGGGGCTCTTTCTTTATCGAGATCTGAGAGCAGAAGTTAAGGTCGTGAAGAAAATGAACACTTTGAAGACAACACTATTTAGTGGAGAGCAATCTCGTGCTCTTCGTCTGTTCTTATCTCGAATAGGTCTCTTTCTTTCTTAAACTATTTTCTGCAGAGCTTCTTTATATTGTTGTTGTTATTGATCCAGGGGCGCTTGGGCTCTCGCCCTTCGGCACAATGCAATGTAGTGATATCTGCATGTTTTCGCAAGTCATTTTGTTTCTCCTTACAGGGTGTTCTACTTATCTGGGATCGGAGGAAGAAGCATTTTTTCTAACATCATCGAGTGCTGGGCACTCAAAGAGTTGGTGGTTAACAGTATCGTGGTGGTAGTTCCATAGCGGCACCCTGGATGGTGTTGGGGTTGGATTCTGTTCAAGTGACTGTTGAGTGGTATATGTTCTGATCTGATCCGTCATTGTAAGATGGATGTCACGGCACTATTTTGCAGTGACGGAAAATTAGGAGTGGCAACATTGCTATCAGCGAATGTCGGCGACCCTGATAACTAGAAACTACGAAGTCAGGTGACAGGACGGAAGTCCAAAAGGTTACGGGGAGAGTCAGTCAGTTTTTGTCCAGCGAGCGGACGGAGTAGTTGTCTTTCGCCAGCAAGTGGCTGTGCGATTCATATATGGATTATTAGCCAGAGATTGGCATAGTTGTGTCTGTCGGTTATTAGGTGTAATTCTGGATTGTGTTGTGTCCGGTGGATATGTGATCCAGACCGCAGATTATCAGATGGTTATGAAATGAGTGGTTTCTTGGTCATAACTTTTGGGCGCTATAGGGAGCGATATTCAGTACAGAGTTGTATAGTACTGTCATGCTGTCATGTGTGAGATTATTCAGTTATATTAATTATTGGAAAGTTTCTCTGGTATAAATATATATATATATATATATATATTCCATATGTTCGTGGCCGTGTGAGGCCTGTAGTGTGTGTGCGTACGATTAAAGGGAAGAACATGCAGAAGTGTTTATTCCTTATTGTCAGCCATTGTGTTGTGGTCATACTCCTAAGGGGGCGAGCCAAGTATAAAGATATAATATTATTAAAATCCACAGCATAGTTAGGTTCTTGACAACTGGGGGCTCGTCCGGGATCAGTTGATGTTGTCGTTAGGAACAGGAACAGCCATATGTCCGTAAACTTCTCTTCCAGTTTTTCCAATGGCCCATCTGTTCAGCCAAGTTTCTTTGTTTGTTGTTCGTATGAGCGTTTTGGCTGTTTGGAGAGTTGTTGCTCTGAGTGGTTGTTCTTGTTTTGTTCCTTTCTTTGCTAATCTGTCTGCTCTGTCATTACCTGGTGGTGTATTTGAGTGGCCAGGGATCCACTGCATAACTATTCTGATGCCATAGGAAGTGATAAGCTGATCAGCATCCTGGATTAGTTTCGCTAATTCAGTTCCATAATGTCCACTGCCTTCCTAAGCTTGAATGGCAGACATTGAGTCAGTAAAAATGACAATGTTTTGAGCCTTTGAGGGAAAGGTATCAAATACAGCCTTCAAATGGTATACAGCTGTTTTCAGTGCAATGATTTCAGCTTCAGAGAGTAAAACTAACCGCATGCATCAAACAGCTCGTCGGAGGATCCGTCTGGATAACATATGTAAACTCCGTAACCTGCTTTGATGGTGGCCTTAAATGCAGATCCGTCAATACAGACATTCTTCAGGGTAGGCATCAATGATTCTTTGTGATTCACTCATAAGACTGACTGGGTCGGCCTGTTTGGTTGTTCCATCTACTAATTTCAACTGTACTTCTTGTGTTTTTAAGTGGGTATGGGGTGGTAAATTCCTTACTACTTTATGTATATCGTGTCTTCTTTCTGGGAGGTGGTATCTATCTTGTATTTCATGGACATGGTGTAAGACTGACTTGTGCTTTATTCTTTGCTTGTGTTCCAAGTTTTCTACAAGGTGCCTGTTAGGGAGGTTTCTGTTTATTCTCTTACATCTTTCATAAACTTCTAAAGCAGCTTTATCTGTCCGCAAACTAGGGGATTTCACATTTATGTGTATTTCACAAGCAGCAGTTGGCGTTGATCTCATAGCTCCACTGATTAGTCGAAGGGCATTGCTTTGCACTCTGTCGAGAGACTATAGGTTTGTTTTGGAGCAAGTTGTAAGAAGAGAGGTGTTATATTCTATCACAGAACGAACATAGCCAAGGTACAAGCCTCTCAGAGTATCATTGCCTGATCTCCAAGTAGTGCCAGCAAATCTCTTCATTAGATGTAATCGCCTTAGTGCTTTGTTCTTTGTATTCGCAATGTGGTTCTTGAGGTTGAGCTGCCGATTAAGTGTGACTCCAAGATAGATGGGATGTTCTTCTTTTGTCACTTGGTGTTTGTCTAGCCACAGGTTGATATTCTTCTTGGATATTTTATGGTTTTTGGTAAAGATAGTGCAAACAGTCTTTGTATAGTTGACCTTTAGTTTCCATGTTTGGCAGTACTCATGCAGTCTTCTGAGGTCTCCGTTTAGTCTTTGAGCTCCATTTTCTAGATTCTCGTGATTCTCATATTGCCAGGTCATCAGCGTGAAGATCTTTTTTCGGCTTTGATCTGGTCTGCTAAGTCATTGATATAGATGAAAAATAGAGTTCAGCTTAATGCTGAAACTTGTGGTAAGCCCTCCTCTAAGACTTCTTTCGATTAGATTGCATTGTTTATCTTTGTCTGGATTGTTCGATCAATCAAAAAAAATATTTTATCCATTTGTATAACCTGAAGTGTATTCCTATGCTAATCATTTTCATCTTGAGGCCTTTTCTCTATACATGATCGTAGGCCTGCTGGAGGTCAAAGACGATGTCCACAGTATGTTTCTTATTCTGAACGCCATCATGAATTCTCTGCGTCAACCGGAAAAGCTGGTCTTCTGTGCAGCTGCTGGTTCTGAAGCCTGCCTGTTCAGGACGTAGAATACTGTAACTCTCAAGGAACAAATAGAGACATGTGTTTATCATTCTGTCAGCAATTTTCCCCAGGCATGATGTTAAAGATATCGGACGGCAGCTTTTGGGTTCATCTGGGGAGGGGGTTTGTTGGTTTTTAAAATGGGGACAATATGAGCGTTCCTCCAGGCTTTTAGAAATTTGCCTGATCTCCATGTCTTATTGATCAGCTTGAGGATTACTTCTCTCCCAGATGAGCCCAGGTCGAGTAGCATTTCATTATGGATCTTGTCCGGCCATGGGGACTTTCTAGGTTTTAATTTCTTCAGGGCTTGCTCTAACTCCTTCATGCTTAGCTCTTCTTCGAATAGGGAGGCATTGACCGTTGAGGCTTTCTCTTGTTTCTTTAACTAGTGTAGTTTCCTGTCCAGCTCTGTGAGTTTACTTGCTCTATTCATATTGGCAAAGTAACGGTTGAAGTGTTCTGCTTTCTTGTGGTCTTCAGTGATTGTTTTCCTTCCCTCTATCACTGGCTTTGGATTCATCCTTTTACTTTCTCCAGAAAGATTATTTACTGTCGTGGAATATTCTAATCCACATATATAAATTAAAAGGTAAATGTAAAGCTTAACAAATAAATTCTAATAAAGAAAAGAGCAATGGTAAAATAACAGTGCTGTCACAAGGAATGTACTCGAAATCCCCTTTGTTTTATGCTTCGTCTGCAAATTGTAACGCTTTCACGTTGATAGTAAAAGCCTACTATATTATTACCCGCTTTCTTCAATGAAACATGTACTAAACTTGAGATACGCAAGCTGAAACAATGACCTAAATTTAATATTTCATTCATCCCATACACAGCGTAACTAAAAGACAGATAAAGCAGGATAGAGAGAAGGGAGAGGCAGAAAGCCGAACGCATGCAAAATTAAACACGCGTTTCGCTATTAATGCCACCCCAACAAGCGTAACGCGATACACAATTACTACTATCACGCGTGTAAGGCCACATGCACTAACTTTTTCGGACGGACAGTGATAAAAACACTAACCTTCCCAGAGTTAGGTTTTTAAATCCTGAAAAACTCTTATTAGAAAAGATGACAATAGATGGGTTTACGTTTGAAAACATTACAGTACCCAGACAGCACATCTTCGAAACAGGAGGTAGAAGAAATTGCATATTTTGAACGCAGCCACTTAGCTCTTTTAAATTTGTATATTTGGGTTCCTTAGGGCTTGCTGACAAAGAATATGTAAAACGTTACGCAAATAGTCTAGGAATTAACAAGTTATAACCAAAATAAAATAGTGGGGATGCCTGACAGCATGAAATCATTTCTGCTCATAAATTTTTTTTATAACGTGTTTAAAAAAACCTTGCGTACGGAAATAGCCTACCATGTAAACTCCAAATTGATTGGAGCGCAACAAATATAAGACTAAACACGATTGGTCGGACTATAAATACTATCTTTGGTTGTTAGGGGAGACGTAGGAAGGTAAAATTTTTTCAAACACTTGTCGAAACGTGGCTCCATTGGCCAGACTCGCTGATATAATCACTTAGGAGCGTTAGTTCGAGACCACTAGTTCAAATAAGCTTGATAAAGCAACAGTGCGTTGAAGCCAGCTCATATTTTTGCTAAATAAAAGCCTGGAACATAAGCAGATGGGAATTTGTGCCAGAATTCATTGCTAGTCAACGTATCTGTGTTTATTCTATGAATTGTGGTAAGCTTGAAACATTCAGTATCTTTTAATGAAAATTGAATGTGAATTGTTAATTTATGCCTGTATATATGTGTAGTTCAGTAGCAAACATGATGTAAAGCCTATAATGCTCCAGCCTGAACAGAAGGTGTCGGAGGAAAGTAAAACGGCATGGAATGGCCAAACAGTACACTGACACCTAGATGATTGACTAGAAAGAAATAATGCTGGAAGTGCAGAGGCGTAGTAACCATTAAGGAGGTTAATACTGGTATAAAGTATTTCAGATGAAGCTGACAGTTGGCCTAACGCTCTGAACTCAATGTTTGTGGTGTATTGTGCTCAGTGTAGAACTAGAGTATCAATTAGTTATGAAGTAGAAGGTACATCCTTCTTGTTTTCAGGGACCGTGGTCTTGATGGTATTGAGCAGCACCTGGTCAGAGCTTTGCTGAATCCAGAGTCGGACAGCATACTCCTTGGCCATTCCATGCCGTTTTACTTTCCTCCGCCATCACGCAAGATAAGCTGATGTGGCCAGCTGAGCTCAAAATTATGTACCCCCATCTTAAAATAACATTGTAACATAAACTTAAGAGGGGAAGTAAATTGTTTTAATATCAGGAACTGAGAACATCTCCAATACTAGTTCCAATAAAGACAAACTATTGAAGTCATGATGACAAATACCAACAGAGCTTGAACAAAACAAAACCAGTATTACCTCATATTACTACTACACAACTGACACACATAGGATACTTTTAATAATATATGTCACTACAATATTCATATTGATAAATTCTGTACATATAACTTGTAAGTAAAATTGATTGTGATTCCTGGTTCCCTTTGTATTTGAATCAGGACACATATTCATTCATAACAGCAATGAATACATATTGTTATTTGAAAAGTTATCAGTGACTCCTTTAAGATATCCTTTAGAGTGTTATATGTATGTGAGTGTCACAGTGTTGTCAAGTGTGGTGGAATAAATTAAATTGTTTATCTGTCTGTTGTTGTTATGACTTACACTTCATCATACACATACCCTAGACATACAACGTAGTCATCACACTATTCCAGAATAATTCTGACTGAGGTAGACATATGTGGCAGCAAGTAAGGTTATATATAATACACTACTCTTATTAGATATATATACCTTCACAGCTGATCTCAGTCAGTACACTAAGTCCCCTATACATATTTATAACATCCTACTTCACCACATTTACTAATGCCCATGCTTTATTCCCATTCTGTCTGAGATCTAAGTTGGAGCACGTTTCTGTCCATTTATCTTTTTTGACCTTCTTAACTGTAAGTTTTACTGTGGCACATGCTTTATTGTACTGAATCTTTGCCTCTTGTGAACGTGTGGTATCAAGTGTTGTTTTGGCTTTGTTTCTTTCAGATATAATAATTTGTAATTCTTTGTTCCAGAATTGTTTATATGGCTTCCGGCTGTCCCTTGGGATGGACTGAGCTGCTGCTGCATTCACGATTGATTTTGTTAGTTCTTCACTGAATGTTTCGACACAGTTGGTATCAATGTTCTCTAGAAGGCGATCCAATGTTTCCTAGATTAGTCTCCAATTTGCTTTTCAAAAATTCCAGCGAGTTCTCTGTTTGGAACATGCTTTGCTAGGGGTACTTATAGTGGTGAGGAGTGATTTGTGCAGCAAAGTTGGTGGGGACTCTGTATCCTGTAATACCGACAGGTTAGTTGTTTCACAGGTCTTTTTAATGTACTTTCCTGTGCTGTTGTAATCAGGGTAACCCCAACGGGGTGAGTGTCCGTTGAAGTCCCCTACAAGAAGGGTTTTGTGATACTGTGTATTGTATAGTTCTGGTATGTTGCATGTTGTCTGAGGTGGGCTGTACACATTGTATATAGTATATATACCTCCATTGTGCCAGATATTGACTTTTTGTACATCTGTGGGATGGGCTGTTGTTAGCTGAGTGACATCTCATTGTATGTCATTTCTGATGTAGGTTACTATGCCATGGCAACCAGTGCAATTACAGGCGTAACTAGTGTATCCGGACAGGTCAAAGGTCACAATCTTTGTGTAAAGTTTCTTGTAGAGCAGCCACGTGTACTCTGTGACTGTCTAGCAGTTTGGCAAGCTCAAGCTTTTTATTTCTTATGCCACAGATGTTTAGCTGCAGAGTATTAGGTGTTTGTGTTTTTTTTCCTGCGTGATTTGGTTTATTTTTGCTCTCCCTCCCACTTTTCCTCTTCCTGAAGAGTCTGTCTTTTAGGTTTTTTCCAGAAATCAATTTTTCGCACATCTTAGCCTGGTTACCCACTGTCTGGCGCGGACCTTGATAACAGAGGCGTCGTCCGATCTCGTTTGAGTTAATAAATTTTAACTTTGTCACCTTCATGGCATTGTGATGCTGGGAGGCCTGTAGATTTCCTACCGCCCCGGATAGAAGCCAGAAGTGTACTGTGCCAGCTCTGGGGAAGATAAAGGTGGAGTTTCTGAATCTGCCTGAGATACGTTGCCAAGGTAGGGCTCACAGTGCTCATTCCCCGCCACCAATTGCCTGCTGGTTACGCCGAGTTCTCCAAAGCTCTAGGCATGTGACCAAAAGTTGAAGGCAATAGGATCGTCACGTTCTGAGTCTCTGTGCCTGTACGATGGGTTCAGATCTTCTGGAAGTAGTGCATACTTGTTCCCACTCCTGAGACTTGTTCAGTATCCATCTGGCTCCTTTCCATCCACAGATGGAACGATATAGTGCACCAGTTTTATTATCGAGGTTTGCTCCTCTATATCCGTTGTGTTTAGCCTGAGCATTCGCACCTTCAGCTACCAGGACTACTTCGAGGAGGGTGTGGCTCTTAACCACGCACAATGATCTTGGGGTATGAGAGGTTTTGCTAGGCCAAGAGACTGACACCGCAATGGTCGCTTCAGTCATTAAGGAATTTACTAGGCCTAGGGTGAAGCAAGAGGGGAAAACCACTACCCACAACACCAACACATCATAAACAGATTTGTAAAAGATTTGGCCCCGAGAGCTTCTTTTGTAAAGTTCCATTGGCTATCCCCAGCGACAACTACTGTTGTTGTTGCTCCAAGAAAAGGGGTCCTGAGTCGTCCTGGTTCGTTTCCTCTGGCGTTTCCGTTGTTAGACATGAAACGTTGGTGAAGTAATGGCTTCTTGCTGGACCCTTGAATTTTGTGGGTGTTTGCCAGATAGAGTTTGCCCCAAATGGTTGTCTCTCGCCTACGATTGTAAAGCTGGGTGCTGAGCTATTGACTTATTGGTTTTCTGACGCGTTCCACTGGTAATTATACAGCAAAGTTCATCAGTTCATTCTCGTCCATTCTGGTCCTTCTTTTTGTGCAGTCACTCATTTGTTAACGTCTGCAATGTCGTGAAGAGCGTCTGATTGACAGAGTGGTTAAAGCGCTGGTCTTATGCGTCAAAGATTCCATGTTCGAATCACGGTACCGACACACACCAGTTTACCCAGCTGTAAATGTTTAAACGACTACTCTTTGAGTTAGGGAAGGAAAAGGCAGCAAGGAAGAGAACAGATCACTCCACCACTCGAAGTTGGACCTAGAATGGTGAAGTCTCAAACACCCCACTCCCCTACAGCAGTATATGCTGTGTGAGTAAGAAAAACAACGTGGATGTCCGTGTCCTTGTTGTCCATACGTCACAGCCATACATTTAGATAGACTTGAGTTCAAACATCCTAGTTTAAGTTTCTTTAGATCTACATGCAACTAGCAGGTAGACATTCTGACTGGTAACATTAGTGACAGGTTCGAAACCAGAATATTTACAAACGCGATTATATTGCTCTTGGTCACTGACTGGATATTGTTTTTAAGTTTGCACACTAAGAACTTTCTCAACTATATACTGGTGTTGAACCAAGCGCACAACACGTATGACATCATCAATTAGTGTTCGTCATCTTGGGACATGTTTTGAGGCCAAACAACTGCCTCTTTACATGGATCGAAATTCTGTTGCTTCTCCATAACAATTCTTGATTACCTAACATTTGACTTTAGAATAGAAACACTCAGTAATAGCTCTGCCGTGCCCATAAATTCTTGTACAAGAGTTCCTGTTGTATCTGCGTCAGATACCTTGTCAAGGTAAAAGTCAAAATGCCTAATTTTTTTGGAAAGAAGGTACAAAAAAAAAAGAAAATACGAGATCCAGAGTTGTTCGCCATTCCTGAAAATGTGGATGAGTACGATGACACAAACGACTTCTTCGCCAAGTCAGAAACAGTTACAAATTTAAAACAGGACTTTTTTTACGACTATCTAAAGCAAAAAGACGCAGTCTTGGTTTATTTCTACAACCCCCAACTCCCGGATTGCTGCTTTGCTAAGAAACACTTTGATAAGGTAAGAAATAGCTTAAACTTGTTTCAGAAGTGTCACTTAAGGCCAGCAGATGGTATTGCTTGTTCATAGAAGTAGGCCGCACTAGAATGAGTCTGCCATGCTGCCTCATGTTGCTCGAATTTGTCAAATCATTGTAAATAGGGAGAATCACAATTGTGCTTATTCGTTTAAAAAATAAAACAAAATAAATTTAAAAAACTAAAAAAAAAACCCAACAAAATCAAGAAGAAACTCTGAACAAGAATAATATTAAAGTGAACGGGTGTAAAGGCCTGGTGGTTCCAGTTATATAACTGACTTTAACAGATATTTTAATTGACTGTCATCAGTTAAAAGTCATATGTATTGTAAGAACATCATCAGATCTTCACATTCCCAGCCCCTATATTTTAACCTTTCGTCGTGTTAAATATTGTTTGACTATATTGTGCAGTTCCTTAGGTCTGTCTATTCCTAACACCTCTTCTATATTTATAGGTAAGTTTGATGCTAATCTAATATTGGTATTCTCATTTGTTCATACCTCTTACATTTTAACAAGAAATGTTCTATATTATTGTCTTGAAGACATTCTGCACAGTAAGGTTCTTCTATTCTGAAATAGCTTATTCCCAGCTGTAGTCTGAGAAGTTTCTTATTACTATGAATTTTCAATTCCCTAGATATCTGACATTTTCTTGTTGGAGCCTTGAACATCTTATAAGATGAATAACTGCCGATACGGGAAAGTGGCATCACATCTGTCAAATCATTGTAAATATGGCAAATCAAAGTTACCAATTTTGCGTGTAGGTTAGTAAAAAACGAGATAAAACAGAATAAGATCAAACCAAAACACTAAATAAAAATAATATTCAATATGTATTATAAGAACATCATGAGACCTTCACCTTCCCAATTACTATACATTAACTTTTGCTCTTGTTAAATTATGCAGTTCCATGTGTCTGTCTATTATCAACATCTCTCCTGTATTTATAGGTCAATTTGATGCCTGCAAATAATCTTGCTCGAGTACTTATCTGTATACAGGTAGCTTTAACCTGACTGTTAGGCCAGCGTGATGCTGACCCCATCACCCATAGTGTGCCGTATGGTCAAGATAATATGGGCCTAACACAAAATTCCCAATATGCCTCAATGGGTGTGTAACGGGATCCTTTACCTTTGTGTGTGTTTTTTTTAAACCTAACTCAGACTTTGTTCCGAAATTTGTAAAACAATAAGCCTTAACCTAACTCAAACTGTGTTCTGAGTTTGTCAAAGTTAACCGTAACCTAATTCCGACCCTGTTTCGAACTTTTATCCAACAGCTAGCCTTGATCTAATACCAGTCCTGATCCGAGCTTTGTCAAACAGCTACCCTTAATGTAAAACCAAACTCTGTTTCGAACTTTGTCAAGTTGCTATCCTTAACCTGACCGCAAATCTGTATCAAACATTGACAAACGGCTAACTTATAATCTAACCACAACAGTAATTCAATCTTTGACAAAAATAATAATGCCCGATGAACAGTGAGTTCGTATTAAAAACAAATCAAACAAACAAAAAATAATTTAAATTAAAATTCTAAATTTGAAGCGAAACGCCTAGTGTACGACAAACATGACGGTCTTCAATTTACTGTCACCTCCTTCAACCAGTTTGTCATATGTTGATCATTAATTGTTAGTAGTATAGAACGTGCAGTCGAAATAAGTAGAAAGTTTCCATGTGAATTACATAAACTAGAACTGCAATCATGTTCATATATGTCAGTAAAAGCAAGTTTTACCATACTTTCTTTACTTTTACGTGGTAACTAAGCAGTACAGAAATAATAACACTAATATTTCATCAACAATAGCACTAGTAATTTCAAAAGTAATAACACAAATAAATCTCTCGGTTTTTTTTTCTTCTTTCTTTGATCCTTAGCCGCCGACCGTCAAAGCAGTCAGTGGTCATTACGCCTGTGGCGTCTTGTAGGGCAACAACAAATTGATTCCACTTTGCTCGGTCGGCGGCCATCCTTCGTACAGTGCCCCAACTCTGGTTCATTCTTTGCATCTCAGCCTCAACAGTCCTCCGCCTAGTTGTTTTTGGTCGGCCTCTCTTTCTTTTTCCTTCAGGGGTCCATAGCATAGTTGTTATAGTTGTTCTTGTGATGGCATCGGGGTCTCTTCTGAGGACATGGCCAACCCAGCTCCAGCGTCTGCCAGCTATGATGGTGTGCATGTCCTCTTGCTTGCTCCGAGTAAACAGATCTTGGTTGGTGATGGTATTCGACCAAAAGATTCGGATAATTTTTCTTAGGCATTTTGTGTGAAAAGAGGACAGTTTCGACATTTCCTTCTCTGTAACTCTCCAGCTCTCCGCGCCATAGAGAAGCACAGAAAGCACACAGCTCTGATATAATCCTAATTGTGTGCTTGTGCTGTACTGAGAGGACTTCCAGATGTTGTTTAGACTAAAAAAGGCTGTTCTTGCTTTGTTCATTCTGTTGTTGATGTCTTTGTTTGCTCCGCCGCCTAGTGTTACTATGCATCCTAGGTATGTGTAGGCATCTGTCTGTTCCAGTTGCTGATATGGGCTCAGGGTGGCTCACATTCAGCGTCATGACCTCTGTCTTCTTTAGGTTGATGTTCAAGCCCACCTGCTGGCTATACTTATTAAGTCTATCCGTTTTTTCCTGGATGTGTTGATGTGAATGTGCTAGCAGTGCAATGTCATCTGCATATTCCAGATCTTCCAATGTAGAAAATGTAGTCCATCTTATTCCTCTTGGATTACCGTCTGTTGTCTTGCGCATCACCCAGTCTATGACTGTTAAAAAAAATAGAGGGGTTGATAAGGGGCATCCCTGTCGTACTCCTGCCTTCACTTCAAAGGTTAGGTTGCTCTGCCCAATGCTACACGTAAAGTTGGCATAAAGGCTTTTTATGATTGACACTATGCAGCTTGGAATTCCATAAGCCCTCAGTATTTTCCATAAACTGTCCCTATGTATACTGTCAAAAGCCTTTTCAAAATCAACGAAATTTATGTACATCTGTCTTTGCCATTCTGAGCACTGCTCTATAATGTTCCTGAGGGTAAATTAAGTTATCATGACCAGGAGCTTTTCCATTCTTTAACCCTTTGATTGCTGTGATGATTTCTTCTTTTATTCAGAGTTAACATCTCAGCCTGAAATGCTGGTGGTTTTGCAGAGTTTCCATGCTTTCTTGTTTTCTGTCCCTCTACTGTCGTGATAAGATTTCCGTGCTTATCTGTTACTAATGTAATCTCGGTTTTGGTGCTCCTTAAAATGCCTTGGGGGAATGACCTTTTGATGAAGCGACAGTCAAAGCAGAAGTTTATGTAACGTCTGTTTCATTCATCACGTGACTTACATAATAAACTAACCAGTCCCACGCAACACCGTATATTAGTCACCTTTTAGGAATTGCCCAGAGAAGCTCTGATTATTTCTTTCGCTGACTACAAGCGTTATGATGATGATGATGATGATGATGATGATGATGATAGCAATAGTGATGTCACAACGGCTATCATAACATTCCAAGAAATGGCTTTTATCAACAGGTCCGTGTCATCATTAATATTAGCCCTTGTCAGTCATAATTTAATATGGGAATGTGCCCCTGAGGTGATAGCCCTCAGCTGCTTATTTTCCTGGTGTTCCTTTCAATGTTTTCTCCTTTCTTCTGCTTGTTGTGTGAGCTTGTTTTCGCCCAATTTGATGTGGCGTCGCAGAGAGCATCGCCACTTGATGCTATCAGCAGCCTCATCCTCCCAGGCCGCTGGATTGGTGCCCAGTGCCTTTATGGCTCTCTTGCGCACATTTTTGAAATTACGGTTGCATAACTGTTCTTTTGCCATTTGCCAGTTGTCCGTAGAAGATATCTTTAGCCATGCGACCATCTTTCATGCGGCGGACATGGCAAGCCAGCCTAGTCTGAGCTGTCTTAGCAGTGTATGCATGCTTTGAAGGCCAGCACGTGACAGTACTTCGAAATTTCTCACTTTGTCCTTCTACGAAATACCGAGGATGTGGCGTAGATACCGTAGATGGAAGTTATTTAGCTTTCTTTCTTGTTTAGCATAGGGTTGCCCATGTCTCGCTGCCATATAGAAATGTGTTGGTGGCGCAGGCGTTATATACCGCAGCTTTGGTCTTCGTTTGTGAGTTTGGAGTTTCCCACGCGTTAGGATGCTAGCAAAGTTAGCTGCAGCTTTACCAATGCGGCTGCCAACGTCTGTGTTCAAAGCATCAAACCAGTCATTTGACTTCAGAGTTTTCTTACCAAAGGTAGCAAGCACAGTACTATGAATGGTATTCCGTAGATGCTCCCAGTTCTCTGTAACAGTATCACCATGCTGAGGGCTACTGAGTACTTTCTTGAAGGTCGCAGTAAATTAAGCGATCATGACAGGGTCTGACATCTTGCTGGTATCAATGCGTGGTTTCCCTTCATGTCTGACACGATAGAGTTTTCTTGGTTGTGCTCTGATTTTGTAACAAACCAAGGAGTGGTCTGTATCACAGTCTGCACTATGGTACGAGTGCCTGGAGAACTTGGATTTCAGAAGTGGTCTTCTGACAAGAATCCAATTCAGTTGATGCCAGTGCTTGGATCGTGGGTGTCTCATGACACTTTGTTGGGGTTTTGTCTGAAAGTAGATGTAGGTCACTCACAGGTCATTATGGACAAACAACATCGAGAGCAGTTGCTTATTTTCAATTATCTTGCCAATACTAAACCTGCCCAGACAAGAAGGCAATGAGAAATTACAGGCATCAACTCTAGCGTTAAAGTCACCGAGATGAACAGGTTGTTCTTGCTTAGGTGTGCTTTTTTTGACTGCTGCTAGAGTCTCATGGAACTCGTCTTTAACTTTTGAGGCAGAGAACAGAGTAGGACATCAATGGTACCTATACCTTGTAGCGGTATGGCAGCTTGTGTACCCTGCCAATCCCCAGAGCTATGCCAGTGGGAGATTTACTCCTGGTAGGTTCAACCAAGCTGGACTGGTCTGCGTGGGTAGGGGTCAGACAAAAGCTGGTACTCTGGTCCTCCAGGTTGGGGGTTTTAGCACAGGGCCGACGCCCCTGTCTATGTAAAAAAATCGCACGTTACGGAAACAACAATAAATGGAAAAACTTTGCTGCGGGACGGACATCCGGAGTCTCAGGCTCGTATGACTGACAGTGGTGAAAGCCAAAAGGAAGCCACTGGCATGAAAACGGATGCCCCGACCGCAAAACACGAAACCAGAATTGGTTTTTGGAACGTCAGAACTATGAATGAGGCAGGAAAGCTGAGACAAATCACAGCAGAGATGAGGAACTACAAGATACATATCCTGGGAATAAGCGAGAGCAGATGGACAGGTAGGGGGAGAATAAAAACTGCTACAGGGGAAACAGTACTTTATTCTGGCAGAGAGGTGTTAAATACTATTATTAGTGTGTATTGTCTAAACAGTACTGATACAGTACGATTATTCCATAACATAATTGATACAAACTGATATTCATTCCAGTCTGTTTACATACTGTTTGTTCATGTGTATTCACCACTGCAGAGGTAACAGTTTCTTCATTGCATACGCTACATAGGCTGTTATCCATGTGTGTACTGCTGTGCTGTTACCGTGTCTGACATGTTTGGAGGGTGTATAGAAACAGTCACTCACACCACGATAGCTCACGTACGAGTCATGGAGAGTTAAACGCCTTGTGACAGTTAATGAACAGTTTAATTACACCACAACACGGTCACGATAACGTAGACGAAGTACAGCATGTTACACAGGTTATAATAGCATACCAAAAAAGGATCCACATCATATAATAATAATAATCCATCAAGAAGGACTACTGACAAACGCAGTACCAATAGTTATAGGCCTCAAATAACATTATGCCTCAGCGCTATATAATCCATCTAGAAGACTGCTGACCATCGCAGTACTACTAGTTATAGGCCTGAAATATATGACGTCTCAGCGCTATATAATTCATCCATAAGACTGCTGACACTCACAGTACTAATAGTTATAGGCCTCCAATATATGACGTCTCAACACTATTTAATTCATCCATAAGACTGCTGACACTCGCAGTGCTAATAGTTATAGGCCTCCAATATATGACGTCTCAACACTATTTAATTCATCCATAAGACTGCTGACACTCGCAGTGCTAATAGTTATAGGCCTCCAATATATGACGTCTCAACACTATTTAATTCTTCCATAAGACTGCTGACACTCGCAGTGCTAATAGTTATAGGCCTCCAATATATGACTCAGCGCTATATAATCCATCCATAAGACTGGCCTGTATAATCCAAAGCCTAAGGAACATCTCCTTAAATACAGTACATCTTATCTGCAGATAACCACACATAATCCATAGGCAAAAATGCCTGTACACTGGTACACATCGAAAAACACTTCACATCTTCCCAGTACACTTGCTCGGGAACACACTCTGACACCAAAAAACATTCTCCCCCAGAACACCCCAGCTAATCACATCCGTGGGGCTTCCCGAGAACTCTCGCTCACATGGTGTGGTAAAATGGGATGATATAAATAATTATAGGGAACTTAGTGTACTGACTGAGATCAGCTGTGAAGGTATCTGTATCTAATAGTGTGGTGTATTACAGATGACCTTACTTGCTACCACATTTATACCTCAGTCAGACCTATTCTGGAATATTGTGATGACTACGTTGAATGTCTAGGGTTATGATAATGATGAAGTGTAAGTCACAACAACAATCGACAGATAAACAATTTAATTTATTCCACAACACTTTACAACACTGTGACACTCACACACATAAAACACTCTATAAGACTATCTTAAATGAGTCAAGTGTTAAAGTTTAAAAATATATGTATTAATTCCTTGCAATAATGAATATCCTGATTCAACTACACAGTGAACCAGGAATCACAATCAAATGTAATTACAAGTTATATGTACACAATTTATAGTTATGATCTTTGTATTGACATATTTTATTATTATTATCATATGTGTGTAAGTTGTGATGTAGTACTATGAGGTAATACTGGCTTGTTCAAGCTTGGTGGTTATTTGTCATCATGACTTCAAGTGTTTGCTTATGGTGGAAATAGTATTGGGAAAAGTTCACAGTTCCTGTCAATTGAAACAAATTATTGTCTCTCTTTATTTTCTATATTGTCAGTTTTAGAGGGGGCACATAAAATTGAGCTGCTCTGGCCACAGAATCTTATCTTCTGTGATGGCGGCAGTAAACAGACTCCTCTGCTCGCTTGCTTCACCGTGTTCTTGAGACACCTCACTAGTCGCTATCTGGACCAAGGGGTATGCTATCAGCCTCTGGATTCAGCAAAACTCAGACCAGGTGCTGCTTCAATAAGTTATGACCACGGTCCCTGAAACAAGAAGGTTGTACCTCCTACTTCAGATCTAATTTATAATCCATTTCCACACTGAACACAATACATAACAAACACTGAGTTCAGAGCGGTAGGCCAACTGCTAGCTTCATCTGAAACAATTTACACCAGTATTCTTCTCCTTAATGGTTACTACGCCTCTGCAATTCCAGCATTAGTTCCTTCTAGTCAATAAGATAGGTGTCAGTGTACTATTTGGTGATCCCCTGCCGATATACTTCTCTCCGACAAGTTTTGTTCAGGTTGGAGCAGTATCTAGGCTTTGCCTCATGTTTGCTACTGAACCACACACATATACAGACATAAATTATCAATTCACATTCAATTTTCATCAAAAAGATATCAAGTATGTCAATCTTACCACAATTCATGGAAATAATAAACAAATACGTTGACTGGCGATGAATAATGGCACAAATTCCGATCCGCCTCTGTCCCAGGCTTTTATTTAGAAAAATATGAGCTGGTTCTCAACGCACTGTTTCTTAGTAAGTTTATTTTAAAATGTGGCACTGAACAGACGCTCCTAATTGACTATATCCACGGGTCTAGCCAATAGGACCATGTTTACGAAAGCTTTTGAAAAAATTTTCCCTTCCTATGTTTCCCCTAACAACCAAAAATAGTATTTGCAGTCCGACTAATCGTGTTTTGTCTTACATATACTTCCCGCCAATCAAATCGGATTTAACATGGTGGCCTATTTCCCGTAAAATGGTGGTTTCAAAACATGCCACTGTGCGATTATGATTTGGTGTTGTCTGACAGCACCACTCTAGTATTATGGCTATAATTTGTTAATTCCTAGACTATTTGCGTAACACTTAACATATTCTTTGTCAGCAAGTCCTAAGGAACCCAAATATATAAATTTAATGGAGCTAAGTGGCTGCGTTCAAAATATGCATTTTCTAGGATAGTCGTGTATTTTTTTTATTTTTTTATGTTTAGAACCGCCACCTGGCCTGCCTTTTCGACTGTTCTGTCAGACTAATGTCAGGATTTCAGACATAAAACAGTAGAATGTCATGTTTCCTAATAAGCATTAATCATGTTTTTAAACCTAACTCTCGTATTGGTAGTGTTTTTTATCACTGTCCATCTGAAAAAAAGTTAGTGCTTCATGCTTTCGCGTTGGGGGTGGCATTAATTTTAATCGCGAGACGCGTGTTAGTGTTGCATACGTCATCCGTTCAGCCCTCTCTCTCTCTTTCTATCCTAAGTCCATCTGTCCTTTCGTTTATGTTAACGTAGTGTATAAAATGAAATTAATGGAATATTAATCTAGGTCATTACGCAGTGTGTCTATCTCAAGGTTTTCTTAGAAATACAGTACACGTTTTATTGTTTTGAACCGTGTGTATGCTGCTGTAGGCTTTACTATCAAACGTGAAAGCGTGAGAACATGCAGACGAAGCAGAAAAAGGGGGATCTCGAGTACAGTCATAGTGACAGCACTGTGCTTTACCATTCTTCTTTCCCTTTTATTGAATTTATGTGTTAGGCTTTACATTTACCTTTTAATTAATATATGTGGATTTAGAATGTTTCACGACACATAGTCAAAAATAGCTTAGAAAATTCATCTCACGTGGAACTCTGCCACCGTGAGAAACATGCTGAATCTTGAAGATTCGAATGCGATACACTCATATATTTTTTAAAATAAATTAACAGCTAGACAAAAGCTGTTCAAGTGGGATAACTCTATAATCTATTGTACATCCGAGACTCATAACGATTACTGCCCTTGCTTAGATTTGGACCTAACAGTTTACACCACCCCCCCCCGGGAAAAAAATGATAACATCATTTTTTTGTAAAGATTACTCAGCCAAAAAATAAATGGGTGATGAAGTTCTAATCAGGAAAATTATTCAACCTGTTAAGTCCAAATACCATATATCGTCCAAAAAATATCAGCATTATGAGTAAAGCAGAAAACAAAGCATACAAAATAATCAGCTAAGTCTACAAAGATAATCTGCTTTCAACAAAGTTAAGTCTATTCAGCATAGAATTAACCCAACAATATACAGGATATAAGTATCCGTATAGTAGGATGTATAGGAATACAAATAGTATCAAATGACATATAAATGCAACATGAAAGTATAAGACATAAAGACAATGTATGTGTATATCTAACAACCACCAAAGAAAGCTGTAGATAAACGAAGCATAATCTAACCTTAACCCCGTTATCCAACTTATTCATAAGTAACAATGAACTATCATAGACATATACACAAAAAATAATACCGTTATAAATAAACTCCAACTAACGCACCATGAAGCGTTAAGTAAAAAACAAATCATTACTACCTCTAGCGCACAGTTAAGCGCAGGGCACCGAAAAAATTTTACATTCTTAGAAAACATTTTCCAAAAAGTAAAACCAAAAATATTTCATAAGGCTAAGTTAAATAAAAATGGTATTTTAAATTTTTTTTTTCCTTTACCTTATATTAATATCCCAAAAATGTAATTAGCTTAGCAAAAATGTGTGACATACAAAATTCTTATACTTAAGCAGACACACAATCAAAACAATCTGCTGGGAAAATGATGCATGCCTAAATTGCAAGAAAAAAAAATCAAATTATTTTAAATTCACAGGTGTTATTCTCTCGAAAAACTCAGAAACCAATGTTTCAGAATATATTCTCAATTTCCAATACAAAATTAACTCTGATATAATCAAACTATGTTTCCAAAATTATTTTTCACAATATAATGGTTACTACATAATGTCTTAGAATGTGCTAATACATAAATAAACATGACATCAAAACACAAAAAGAATGTTTAAATTTAGTGAGTACAGAGACTCTCTAAAGATGACTACTGCACCATGCCTAGCTAATGAGGTTGTGCATAGGGCTGACAAACTCATCATGCATATAAAACAGTCCTAATAATCACCGCTGCTAAAACACATCAATGTTTGATGTATCAGCTCTCGTAGTTCGAAGCTTAGCACGGAGCATAAAGGTCAACCATAAATTGACTATATATATATATTCACCAGTTATAATTACCACAAGTTTATGTCCCTAACAATTCGGACAATTACTTTTTCAACTGACAAAGCCAAATATCCTTTCAAGCAATTGCAAATATCAGTTAATCACTGTATACCATAGTAGCATAAGTTCATGTGCATAGAACCTTTGTAAAAGTATACACCAATATGAGGGATACCTTTATATCAATTTGAGTGATGTCAATATTATGTGAAATAGCCTTAAACACTTATGCACCAAAGTCTTACAATAAGTTACCAACAACTAACATATTATATAGACAATAGGAATCACGGTTACAAAGACAAGGTACTACAGAACAAACGATAACGTTCGCAGAGGTCAACTGAACATTAAAGCCGAACTAAAGCAAAAAATTTTACTAAACGAAAATGAAACGTTACTTCACACCTACACACTTACTTGTCCCAGGAGACAACTAGTAACCTAAACTTCTGTAAGGTTTGTAGCCTTAAACCGGAATTATTACAGAATTGAATCTTACAAAACAAATCCTAAAGAATGCTTATGAAGCCCTGGGTAAACTGGGATATAATCTCCATAAGTAGACATGAAACATAGAATATTTAACATGAAATACTCATTACAACAAATAGTACACAATATATATAGGAAGACTAGTTGATACAAGATAAAATGGCACAGTTTCCACAACATAAATCACTTATCTTCAATAAAGGAAAATACGCCCGTCCAAAATGATGGGTATCACAAAGTCTTTTGAGCAAAACAGTTCACCGCATAAGGTCACCGCAGCTTGACACTTCTCACTTCAGGTCCTTTGTCCTTGCCACGGTACGATGTGTGCTCGTACACCGCACAGGTAAACAGGAACTGTATTACTGCCAATCATCTACTTGAGGCACCCGTGTAGAATGACTGCATATCAGCCTAAATTCCCTCTGTAACTGTAGGGGTACACAGTCTGTCAATCTCGTTGATAATCCTACGAAAGGAGGTACTTGACATCTCTTGTATACTATGATGGTAAACTTCTGTAATTGCGCCACCAAAATACTGGCACAGTTCACTTGAAAACTTCAATTCAAAAAGGAGAACTGGGTATCTCTGCATATCTTGGCAATGGAAATGTTAGATATGTTATAGTCCTGTTTGTAGATGGGTATTAATAAGCTGCACTCCATCAGATAAGTTACCGCCTAGTTTTGGGGTAAGTCTTATATAGTAGGTATCACACCATGTAAGTTTGAAAACCACATCTATTGCACCCGTAGTTGGTGATGTCATCAATGTAAAGTTTGATAATGATGATGGATTCTTAAATGCGCCACACAGCATAGAAGAAAGTCACATAACGCAAATGACGTGGGCGTCACGTCCGAAAGTTTTGGCCACCCCCGTTGCCGCTAGGATTATTATTGCCGCCACTGTAACAATCAGTATTTGTTGCAAAACGATGTTGCATCCACTGTTGCAGACGAAGTGTACAATTGCTAACGATAGAGTAGTCGAATACACGGATTGTTATATATATCAAAGATCACGCCACACAGGCTACTTATTATAAATGTCGTGAGTTCGATCCAACTTGAACTGCAAACCACCAACTGATAAAGTATTGATTATTCCATAACATAATTGATACAAACCGATATTCATTCCAGTCTGTTTACATACTGTTTGTTCATGTGTATTCACCACTGCAGAGGTAACAGTTTCTTCATTGCATACGCTATATAGGCTGTTATCCATGTGTGTACTGCTGTGCTGTTACCGTGTCTGACATGTTTGGAGGGTGTATAGAAACAGTCACTCACACCACGATAGCTCACGTACGAGTCATGGAGGGTTAAACGCCTTGTGACAGTTAATGAACAGTTTAATTACACCACAACACAGGTTATAATAGCATACCAAAAAAGGATCCACATCATATAATAATAATAATCCATCAAGAAGGACTACTGGCAAACGCAGTACCAATAGTTATAGGCCTCAAATAACATTATGCCTCAGCGCTATATAATCCATCTAGAAGACTGCTGACCATCGCAGTACTACTAGTTATAGGCCTCAAATATATGACGTCTCAGCGCTATATAATTCATCCATAAGACTGCTGACACTCACAGTACTAATAGTTATAGGCCTCCAATATATGACGTCTCAACAATATTTAATTCATCCATAAGACTGCTGACACTCGCAGTGCTAATAGTTATAGGCCTCCAATATATGACGTCTCAACACTATTTAATTCATCCATAAGACTGCTGACACTCGCAGTGCTAATAGTTATAGGCCTCCAATATATGACGTCTCAACACTATTTAATTCTTCCATAAGACTGCTGACACTCGCAGTGCTAATAGTTATAGGCCTCCAATATATAACGTCTCAACACTATTTAATTCATCCATAAGACTGCTGACACTCGCAGTGCTAATAGTTATAGGCCTCCAATATATGACTCAGCGCTATATAATCCATCCATACGACTGGCCTGTATAATCCAAGGCCTAAGGAACATCTCCTTAAATACAGTACATCTTATCTGCAGATAACCACACATAATCCATAGGCAAAAATGCCTGTACACTGGTACACATCGAAAAACACTTCACATCTTCCCAGTACACTTGCTCGGGAACACACTATGACACCAAAAACCATTCTCCCCCAGAACACCCCAGCTAATCACAACCGTGGGGCTTCCCGAGAACTCTCGCTCACATGGCCAAAAATAGCTTAGAAAATTCATCTCACGTGGAACTCTGCCACCGTGAGAAACATGCTGAATCTTGAAGATTCGAATGCGATACACTCATATATTTTTTTTAATAAATTAACAGCTAGACAAAAGCTGTTCAAGTGGGATAACCACTATAATCTATTGTACATCCGAGACTCATAACGATTACTGCCCTTGTTTAGATTTGGACCTAACAAGTACATGCACGTAAGAGTCATTGATTGTTGAAAGCCTGGTGACGTTTTCCTGAACACTTTATTTACGCCACGACACGATCACAATGACATAGACGAAATACAGTTACATTGAATCAAACAGCATCAGGTAAGTTCTATCAATATCCACCCTGCATATCAACTACGAGCCTATACAACTCCCGGCCTCGACATATCTCCAATAACTCTAATATATGTTCATGGATCCCTCAAGCACCAATATCTTTAATCATCAGCGCTATCTCTTCACGTAGCCTGCAAACATAGCAGGGCTAATAATATATGTTCATGGATTCCTCCAGCAAAATATCTTTATGGCCTCAAAGTAACATCAGCGCTATTTCTACAGCAACTACTGGCATAGCAGTGCAAATAATATATGTCCATGGATCCTTCAAGCAATAATATATGTATGGCCTCAAAGTAACATCAGCGCTATCTCTACAGCAACTACTGGCATAGCAGTGCAAATAATATATGTCCATGGATCCTTCAAGCAATAATATATGTATGGCCTCAAAGTAACATCAGCGCTATCTCTACAGCAACTACTGGCATAGCAGTGTAAATAATATATGTCCATGGATCCTTCAAGCAATAATATAACATGAAACACTGGCCTATACACACCAAGGCCTACAGAACATCTCTTGAAATAACGTACTTTCTATCTGCAGATAATCACATACCAATCTAATGGATAATCACACTTAAATCCATCAGCAATAATCCCTGTACCAAAATATCCACTGGTACACCTCGAAAAACATGGCTACAACATCTTCCCCGTTCACTCGATGGGGAAATCACTGTCCACAAAAAATCCTTTCCCAGCACACCCCAGCCAATCACACATGCGCCGGGCAAGCCACCTGAGAACTATCGCTCACAGCTCAAAATTAGCTTAGAAAATTCATCTCCCGTGGTAACTCAGCCGCAGTGAGAAACGTTCTGAATCTCGAAGATTCGAATATAACCCAGCGTCTAATTTTAGAACCGATGTCAGCTTTTCCTGACATGTTCACCCATCCGAGTTTAGCTCAAGGGTCTAGGGTCACGACGCATGCGCGAAGAATCTGGCGCGATTTAAGACATCCTGTGTTAGGAGAGTCAAGCTGTAGTTTTGAAAGGGTCAATGCGGTTTTGGGGAAATCCTCTGTGTGTTCGACCAAGATGGTTAAAGATTGTACCCCAATGTTATATTCTGATGCACCTAGGAGGCGAGTGAGTTTTTGTGATATTTATTCTGAGGGACATTAAGGTAATTTACCCTTAAAACAGTTTCTTTATTGACAGAATGATATATGACTTTTTGTAGCCAGCTAGCGACTTTTCCCTGGGAGGGAAAGAGTCCATCTATGAATACCAGTAATGGAGCTCACGAAGTATTCTAATATTATATGCACTGGGCTGGTGTATGCCCAAAGAACTTTCATCATCATCATCATCAGTTGCCATCTCCACAACGAAGGTTGGCTGTAATGGATCTCCAACGTCTTCTGTCTCTTGTCTTGGTGGTGCACTCTGATAGACTCTTTCCTGTCCATCTTTTGATGTTATCTTCCCACTTATAGCGCTGTCTTCCCCTTGCACGTTTGCCTTCAACTCTCCCTTCTGTTATGGTCTTCTGAAAGGTGTTATGCCTTTTTATGTGGCCAAAGTATTTTAGCTGCCGAACTTTGACCTCCCTCATTAGTTCTCTTTTCATACCTATATTTTCTAGGACCTCCTTATTTGTTTTCATCTCTTTCCATGAGATACGCCCCATTTTTCTATATATCCACATTTCAAGAGCCTCAATTCTTTCTTCCAAATGCTTATTCATCGTCCATGTTTCTGCACCATACAGAAATGCAGAATATATATAACACTTTATGATTCTCAGTTTTAAAAAGAACTTTACATGTGCTGTATCCCGCTATCTGCGGTGATGCCATTTAACAAGGATGGACTCACCCTGTTTGTTATAGAAATATCACGGAGGCCATCACATCTATAAGAACGCCATATTGCGCGGCCTGCTGTAGACCCATATATATATATATATATATATATATATATATATATAATATAGCGTATATTATATATATATATATAAATATATATATATATATATATATATATATATATATATATATATCTGACTTACTGATGTCAGAAAGGAGTTGTGTAAACTCAAATATTTGCTGTATTTTGCTGTAGCTGACGAAGGTGGAATTGTACGAGATCAGCTTTATTATATGCATGCACCGCTGGCTGATGAACTGTATTGATACATGCTATGTCCTCAATTGTCAATGACTATTTTATGTTGATGTCGGCGTACCTGTCGTTGTGATGTATTAAAGTCAATTAAACGTCAGAGGTGTTCCAAGAACTATGTGAATTACTGCATGTAATTACTACAACAAGTGTGTTGTCATTTAGATGCATTGTCTTCCACGAACTTTCATACACGCATTTGCATTCATTGAGGTCTACTCACACTCTATATTAATACAACACCTGAACACTTTCAAGTCATCCAAACGAATGCCAGCATTGTTGCGGCCAACCAGGGCCTGTACATAATTATGTCCGCCTGTGGGGCTTAGAATCGTTTCCAACATTGATACTGGACATTCTTCAACATTCAACTCTACATTTACGGTGGCCAAACTGAGCCTGTCACATTCATGCCACGGACACCTACTACGCTTCAACGAACACAGACCATTTATGACTCTTTACATGTATAGTGGTCAGTACGGGCTTCTACATTACGGCCTTTGCATTTATGGTATCCAGTGTGAGCCTTCTACGTCAAGAGTTAGCTAGTTACAAGAGGATGGTCAGCATAATGAAGGTGTAGCCATTATCCTGAAGAAAGGAATGGAAAGGTCTTTACTGGAATGGAAACCCATCAACAACAGCCTGATAAGAGCAAGACTAAGAAGGAGGATCACCAACACCACAATTATACAATGCTATGCACCAACAAACGACAGCGATGAAGATATCAAGGATGAGTTCTATCAACAGGTACAAAAAGAAATGGAAACTACACCCAGGTACGATCTTATTATAGTAATGGGAGACCTAAATGCGAAAGTGGGAGCACACAATAATTATAACGAAAGAATAATGGGGAAATGCGGCAGTGGAACAGCAAATGAGAATGGGGACAAATTAATAAGCTTCTGCAGTATTAACAACCTGGTCATTGGAGGAACACGTTTTCCACACAAGGAAGTGCACAAGTTAACATGGGAATCACCAAACGGACGAGACAGAAACCAGATAGATCACATAATGATCAATGGCAGATGGAGACATGCACTACAAGACGTGAAAGTAAGAAGAGGCGCAGATGTGGGAAGTGATCATCACCTAGTAGTAGCAAGACTGAAAGTAAAACTCAGAGCTGCTGGGCCAGTTGCAGTCAAACAGAAAAGATACAACATCACGAAACTGAAGGATCCCCTCACCAGAAAAGCTTTCGTGGTCGACGTAAAGAGAAGATATGAGATTATCAAAAGCCAGGAAAGAACAGAGACCGATGATGTTGACCAGAGATTCAACACCATCTCAACAATATACAAGGAAAGCAGCAAGTCATGCTTGGGATTCCAGGAAAGAAAGAGCCAAGACTGGATAACACCAGATACGCTAAACACCATAGCGAAGAGAAAGGAAATGAAAAGAAAGAAAACAGAAGCTAAGTCTCCCAGATTAAAGGCAATATATAGTGAACAGTACCGATTACGGAAACAACGGCAGATGGATCTATTTGTTGTTGCCCTAAAGACGCCGCTAGGCGTGATGGGAAACTACAACAGAGAAAATCAATCTGCTGTTGCCCTTAAGACGCCACAAGGCGTGATGGCCTCTGACTGCTTGGTCGGTCTTTGGCTAAGGACGGAAGAAGAAGAAGAAGAATAGTGAACAGTACAGTCAGCTGGACAAGGAAGTTATATGTCAAACCCGTGCTAACAAAAGGACATTTCTGGATGACCTTGCAAGACAGGCAGAAGAGGCAGCACTGAGAAATGAACAAAGCACAGTGTACAAAATAACTAAAATCATCAGTGGAAAACGAGGTGCAAACAATATTACATTAGTAAGAGATAAGCACGGAAATCTCATCACAACAGTAGAGGGACAGGAAACAAGATGGGCAAAGCATTTCAGAGAAACTCTGAATAAGGAACCACCAGAGACACAATTGAATGTTCCCGAGGCTGAAAATGATCTAGATGTTAATACAGACATCCCACTAAAAGAAGAAATCATCACAGCAACCAAAGGGTTAAAGAATGGAAAACCTCCTGGTCATGAGAACTTAAATGCAGAGCTATTTAAGACAGACCCAGAGCTAGCAGCAGAACAATTGGAACCACTAATTGCACAAGTCTGGAAAACAGGGACAACACCAACAGAGTGGAGAATAGAAATAATTGTCAAATTGCCCAAGAAGGGAGATCTTGCAGACTGCAATAATTGGAGAGGAATAACTCTTCTCTCAGTTCCCAGCAAAATACTAGGCAGGATAATTATACAGAGAATCTCAAAAGCAGTAGACCACAAACTGAGGAAAGAACAAGCAGGATTTATAAAGAACAGAAGATGTGTAGATCATATATTTACCCTCAGGAACATTATAGAGCAGTGCTCAAAATGGCAAAGACAATTGTACATTAATTTCGTTGATTTTGAAAAGGCTTTTGACAGTATACATAGGGACAGTTTATGGAAAATACTGAGGGCTTATTGAATTCCAAGCTGCATAGTGTCAATTATAAAAAGCATGTATGTCAACTTTACGTGCAGCATTGGGCAGAGCAACCTAACCTTTGAACTGAAGACAGGAGTACGACAGGGATGCCCCTTATCAACCCCTCTATTTTTAACAGTCATAGACTGGGTGATGCGCCAGCCAACAGAGGGCAATCCAAGAGGAATACGATGGACTACATTTTCTACATTGGAAGATCTGGAATATGCAGATGACATTGCACTGCTAGCACATTCACATCAACACATCCAGGAAAAAAACGGATAGACTTAATAAGTATAGATAGCACGTGGGCTTGAACATCAACCTAAAGAAGACAGAGGTCATGACGCTCAATGTGAGCAACACTGAGAGCATATCAGTAAGGAATCAGCAACTGGAACAGACAGATGCCTTCACATACCTAGGATGCATAGTAACACCAGACGGCGGAGCAAGCAAAGACATCAACAACAGAATGAACAAAGCAAGAACAGCCTTTTTGAGTCTAAACAACATCTGGAAGTCCTCTCAGTAGAGCACAAGCACAAAATTAGGATTATATCAGAGCTGTGTGCTTTCTGTGCTTCTTTATGGCGCGGAGAGCTGGAGAGTTACAGAGAAGGAAATGTCGAAATTGTCCTCTTTTCACACAACATGCCTAAGAAAAATTATCCGAATCTTTTGGCCGAATATCATCACCAACCAAGATCTGCTTACTCGGAGCAAGCAAGAGGACATGCACACCATCATAGCTGGCAGACGCTGGAGCTGGATTGGCCATGTCCTCAGAAGAGACCCCGATGCCATCACAAGAACAGCTATGCTATGGACCCCTGAAGGAAAACGAAAGAGAGGCCGACCAAAAACAACTTGGCGGAGGACTGTGGAGGCTGAGATGCGATGAATGAACCAGAGTTGGGGCACTGTACGAAGGATGGCCGCCGACCGAGCAAAGTGGAATCAATTTGTTAGTTGCCCTACAAGACGCCACCAGGCTTAATGGCCACTGACTGCTTTGACGGTCGGCGGCTAAGGATCAAAGAAGAAGAAGACAGAGTAGGAGCATACACGCTGACAAGGGTGATGGAACCTTCTTTAGTTTGGAGGTTAACAGCCGTTCTGATTGATTGTCAACCTGTTCAACCGTTTTAGTTAGCGATTTTTTCCCGCAAAACCTACTCCGTAAAATGTGATCCATCTCGCTCGCCATTCCAGAGCCTGCCAGTCGCGTTTCCTGAAGTGCAGCTAAATCCACTTGAAGTCGTTTTAAGTTTGTCATTCATTATGGCTGTCTTCATAACATCGTTTATGTCCTGTAGATTTTTGGAAAGTCCAGTCAACATAGTCCGGACGTTCCAACATCCCAATCTGATAGATGGTTCTTTCTATTATTTCTTGTGTTGTGATTGTTACTTGGTACGAAATTTTCCGTCCACAGTTCGGATTAGACCCATATCCCCATACACCCAATGGAGAAAGCAGACTGTGACGGACAACACCTAATGTCCAGTAAAATCCTAGAACATGTCTCACGGTCCGAAGTAGCCCCTGTCGCCATGCCCTATACCAATTGAGCAAGATGCTTATAACCTGTGTTGTGCCGACACCTAAAGGCTGAAGCTGGAGTGACCGCTCCAGTACGCGAGCTTGGAAACAGTTCAAGCTTATGTGCATGAAGCAATTTACTCCTCTCCACGCAGCCGGTGTTTCCTTGGGAACAGCAGTAGCCGACACAGTTTGGTACCAGCCGCGTCGCAGAAGTTGCCAGAATCATATCGAATTATCAATATTAGACTGTCTTAGGGACTCCAACTCCGGATTTATCCTTAGAGCTTACTCCCGAAGCCTTTCCCGTGAACGAATATTCCCCGCTAGGCTGCGGTGGTTAGAGTTCAGAGTTTTACCTTCTCGTAGATACCTACCAACCAAGGATCACGAGCCTGTAACTGCCTTTTTTTTCTTGTTGAGGTGATCACTGGCCCAAGACAGTTTACATGTTGTTAGATGTGTAGTGCGAGCGTATGATGAGTTGAGTGTGGGTGCGAATGAAGACGCGAATGTGTTTAGGCTCGTATAGATGTAGATCCTGCAACCCATACTCTCACATGCAGTAATCAAGGATGCTTTGACACTGCAGGCATGTTTCAAGACATTTATTGACGGGAACACACATAATATCAACAGGAACAGTCAGTGTAACAAGGTCATGCTGACCTGACATCGATAGGTATACATTTGGCATTCAAAAAGGTAAACATCAGAATAGACGTGCATGGTCAATAGCAAAGTTCTTCAATAATGACAGTTCGTAGCGTCGCCCTTGGCGTCTCTGACTAAACGCGTCAGATGCCTTAGTTACCTTGACACACAGGTGCAACTTGGCACTCCCGCCAATTGCACATATCAGGCTGTAGTATAATAGCCGGAAGCACAGGCCTCGTCCTAACGTCGGCCGTGTACTTCTGTTAAATAGGTTATCACCAACCCTGCAGTAATACTTATTGTAGATAGAAGTTCCGCCAATCTGCGGCTCCCACAATATATCTTCGTCACTGGATTTCTGGACAATATAAGACTAACAGTCTTGGATGGCTACCTCGAGCACAAATATATAAGTTCTGAAATGGCGGATCAGTGAGCTGCTGTTCACCCTAGGTAATCCTTTACATGTTCTGCCACCGAAAAGCGTAATAATGCATAAAGGTCGGTATTACCTGGTAAATGAATCCTCAGAACTACACAAGGAATTCTGTCGTCATCCCGACGCACAGAGATTCACTGGGGAAAACTGCCATAGCAGTTACTTCGAAGATTCTCCCCGAAAAACAATGGACTCTTGGTCCCTTCAGAAAAACAGGACCTCCCGGCTTCCCGGAAGTATATCTCACTCCCGCTTAAAAAACCTTCCCATAGGCCCACGCCGAACTGTCAACCTCTGACCCTAAAGGTCAAACACAATGAATGAATAAACAAGGGAAGACAACCCCTAATCAACCTGACATCGCAGGTAAAGACACAATTATACTTATGATACAAACATAAGCAAATAACTTGACAGATGACTCCGTCGAAAATGACAGCAACATTACTACCACCCCCCTGTAAAAAAAAAAATGCAATTTTTTTTTTTTTAAATATGTTCATGAGCAAGATAGCACCAGTATCACTTCTGTGCTCATGCAAACAATGAACCTAATATCAGATACAATAGAAGAGGGTACAAATCATCTCCCAACATAGGAGAAAATATTTCCTTTAAGCCAAACAAACTAAGGGATACCATTCAAGAAACCTAAGTTGCTGGCAATACCAATCATATATCAAACATTACTAAATAATATAATCATAGCAATATACAAATGTCAATGCTATTTTAGCAACATATCACTGATGGATGGACAAAATGAAATTTGTTAAATTATCTAAACATCATCCAAATACATTTGTATTACAACATATTATGATATTAAGGACAGACCTAAGTCTGAAAATATATCAGGAAAAACTAGGACACAAGATTTAACTGGAATCATGTGGGCATCTAGACAATATGTCCGCCATCACATTATCCGAACCACGGATAGCTCGCACCGTGAAATGGAAAGGCTGAAGAGCAATAGCATAACGAGTAGATCTCGAGCTCTTCAAATCCTTACTTTGCATAGCCGTAAGAGCTTTTTGGTCGGTTTCCATAAAGAAATGCGCGCCCAGAAGGAACCTTTGTAGCTTAAGAATGGACCAAACCATAGCTAACAATTCACGGTCCAAAACCGAGTAATTCCTTTCTGCCGCATTCAGCTTCCTAGAAATATACATTACAGGATGCAGAGTTCCTGAATATTCCTGCATTAGTGCCGCTCCAATGCCAGTGGAAGAGGCATCACTACGAAGGACAAAAGTCTTATCAATCGTCGGTAGTCTTAAGATAGGATGAGATGAGAACAAATTCTTAACCTGATCCAATGAAGATTGGCATTCTTGGGACCAACGCACCATATTAGGAGAACCTTTTTTCAATAACGTTGAAAGTGGTGCCATAATGGAGGACAGATTCTCAATGAATCTTCCATAGAATTGTATCAATCCCAAGAGACTACGCACTTGCTTTTTTGTCTTCGGAACCGAGATATTTAATATCTTTGAAATGTTTTGGTCCTCTGTCTTCAACAGACCATGACCAACTCGATGACCTAGGAAGGAAATTTCACTAAACCCAACAAAAGCTTTAGAGGGTTTAGCAGTCAAACTATGCTCACGTAGAGTAGATAGCAATTCCTTCAGACCCACACAGTGTTCTTCCCAAGTATCGCTGAAAAGACAGATGTCGTCTAAATATGCAATGACATCTGCACGATCTGATAGAATTCGTCGCATCATGCGCACGAAAGTCGCTGGGGCGTTCATAAGCCCGAAAGGCATAAAATTCCATTGAAACAGACCCCTAGGTGTCGAAAAAGCAGTGAGAGGTTTGGCGTGTTCCGTCAATGGGACTTGCCAATAACCTTTCGACAAGTCTAGTTTAGTAAAGAATTTAGCTTTAGAAAGTCTAATAAGTAGATCATCTAATAACGGCATAGGTTCAGCATCGAACTTCGTAACTTGATTTAATTTGCGATAATCAACGCAAAGACGTATGTTATTGTCTTTCTTTCGAACAATAACTATCGACGAAGAATAAGCTGAAGTGGATGGTTCAATTATTTGTAGTTGAATCATTTCATCCAATTCTTTCTCGACTTGTGCTTGAAAATGAATAGGTATTGGGTATGGTCTTACTCTGATCGGATTACGATCAGTAAGTATGATGTCATGTTCTATGACATCTGTGTGTCCAGGAATGTCGGTAAGGACATCCTGATATGATTGTAACGTAGAGGATACTTGACGTTGTTCCTCAAAAGACAAGTTAGAAGAGACTGTAACGTCTCTCCACGATTCCGTTGAAATAAGTGGAATCGTAGGAAGAGGTAAGTTCACGTCAGAAAAAATAGTTTCCTCATCCTGTATAACGGACAGGGATGAGATGTGACCATGTTGAACTGGAGAGTCGTCCGTCGCCTGGAAAATAGGCTGTAAATAGTCTGGACGTTCAATAAACTCTGTTAACATATTTATATGGAAGGTTTTATGCCTTCCATCCACATCGACAATATAGTCGACATCAGAAATTTTCGAGACTATAGTGTATGGACCCTTCCAAGAAATGAGAAGTCTATTCTCTCTTGAGGGCAGTAAGACATATGCTTTGTCTCCAGGACAAAGTTGACGTAGGCGTCTTTTCTTATTAGCAAATCGCCTAGCTTTTTCTTTCGCAAATTCGGAAGATGAAGTTGCTAACCTGCACGATTCGATAATCTTTTCTCTAAGAGCTATAACATATTCATATGACGATTGTGTATCATCGTCAATATTATCGGAAGTTATCAAATCGTGTAACAAGGACATTGGCCCGCGCGGTTGCGCGCCAAAGACAGTTGATATGCTCTTCAGAGGAATAGCCTCTGGCCAACGCGTGCACATGTCCACGCAAGTGAGGATAAATTGGTGTCCTCTGGCTGACTTAATTTTGAACGGACCAATGATGTCTATAGCCATTTTCTGAAACGGCCGAATCGGAATATCTGCAGCCTGAATAGGAGCAGCATGTCTCGGACCCCTAGACTTGACCTCTTGACAAATTTTGCAAGATCGGCAATAAATTCGGATGTCTTTATTCACGAATGGCCAAAAGAATGACGCAAGGACTCTAGTTTTAGTTCTGGAAAAACCCATGTGTCCCGCACACTGAGAATCGTGTGCATGCCGAAGAATTAAGGCTCTCATACACTTAGGCACAAGAATTTGCGAGTGCATAGACTTGTCCGAGTGTTGTACCATTCGTACCAATATACCATTCTTCATAGTGATATACGATTTGTGATTCGTATTTTGATTGGGATCCCCTTTCTTTGCAAGAAGGAAGTATTTCTTCAAAGAAGGATCCTCTTCTTGACGTTTAACAAACGAGTCATGGGAAATCACCAAGTGCTCGTCTTGGCTATCAACTTCATTACTATTATCAGATGAAGTTGGGGGATTAAGAGCTTGAGCTCTTGTCACCACTGCATTGACCGTTTGAATGTTTTCTTCTTCCCAACTAGAAATTTGTTGCGGGGTGCATTCCTTAACCCCATGAATACGACCGATTATAAGATCCGCAATAGGATTAGGAAGAAGACATGCATGGACATCTCCTGTGAAGAAAGGAGTGTCAATCCTAATAATAGCAGTAGGATAGCTTTCCATAGTACCACCAAATGTAACACATTTGATTGTTTTTCCCGTGGCACAGCAAGGATCTATCAGAGACTCCTTAACCCCGACGGTAGTACATCCCGAATCGAAAAGTACTGAGACTAGCCTATCATTTATTAGACCTTTATGTAAGATGAGAGATCCTCTCCCATCATGCGCAACTGTAGCAGGTAGAGCAGGAAGAGGGTGACCACAACTTAGCGTAGATACAGTTGATGAGTCAAACAATGTTAAGCATTTGGGGGCATTCAGTTGCTCTCCCAAAATCGAAAGCACAACCAGTGATAGCCCTAGAGTTACCACTATCATTTACTGTATTACAGGCTCCATCAAACTCTTGTTGCGCAGAGTTTGCCTGTTGGTAAGGTCTTTTTTTGTTAAACCTAGGTCTACCTCGATTATCATTTCCCCTGTAATTATTTCGACTATCATTTCCCCTGTAATTGTTATCATATTGCCTATTGTAATCATCATTCCGGTTTGAATCCCGGTTTCTAAATTCACCATCGTCATAATCTTGACGTCGAGAATGATTACCTCGAAAATTTGAATAGTTATTATTTGGATAGCCTTTACGAAAGTGTCTCAAATTATTACCACTAAAATTACGAGAACTACCATCTTGTCTCCACTGCATAGACGAAGAACCATCATGTGTTGGATTACTCCGCTTCTGAGTGTAATTTTGATTACTTCCCCTATTCCAATTTTGTTGAGCACCCTGAAATTTTTTTCTGAAATTAGGGCCATATGGTGTTGCCGAAGCAGCTGGCAACCCTTCTTTCACTTTAGAATTGCTAACTGTAGCATGGGGATGTGCTGTGGCATACTGACAACAGTATTCCTCCATTTCTTTTAAGTTTTTAGGCTTACGCTCATGAAGGAATGCAAGAAAAGAATCATTAACAGATGACAAAACCTTATCTCGCAATAATAAGTCCATTAGACCTTCATATGTTTTCTCAATCTGAGACAACTCAACCCATCGTGTAAATGTACGACGTATCTTTGTAACAAAATCAGAGAAATCTACTCCATTTTCTGGCAACATTGTCCTAAAACGAAGACGATAGTCTTCTTGTTTTAATTGGTATTTCTTTAGTAATGCTGCCCTGACAACATCATAATTAGTCCTCTCATGTTCGTCTATTGTCATAAGAGTAGTCACTGTGTCACCTGTAAAAAATGGCATCAGTTGTTCAACATATTTTTCCTTTTTTATGTTATGCGTATCGCACAAAAATTGGAATCTATCTAGATAATCTGCTACGTCATCCTTTAAAGGATTGAAATGAGGCAATTTAATCCTACTAACAAACTCCTTTGTCGTACTCGAAGTTGTTTGCTGAGCACCCGTACTCGCCAATTTCAATTTCTCTAACTCCAAAATTGCGAGTTTCTCATCAAGTTCCATCTTCTGTTTTCTTTCCTCATGTTCCATTTTTCTAATTTCAGCCTGAGCAGCAGCTTGAAGTTTTTTTTCCTCTGCAGCAGCTTGAAGTTTTTTTTCCTCTGCAGCAGCTTGAAGTTTTTTGTCTTCCATTTCCATCTGGAATTTTCTTTCATCAGCTGCAGCTTGAGCTTTTCTCTCCTCAGCCTCTCTTTGATACCTTCTTTCTTCAAGTTCTAATCTTCTATTCTCAGCTTCTAGCTTCTTTAGTTCAGCTTCTGCTTTCAATTTAATTTCCTCTTTTTGTTTCTTTTCTTCTGACTTTAATGCAATGGCGAATTGAGCAGATGAATATTCTTCCAATTCTTTACCAGACTTACCAAGGGTCAACCCTTGCTGGATGAAGAAATCCAATGTAGACATTCTGTCTAATGAGATCAGAAACCTGAAAAAAAATTAAATAAATTACCTTATCCCACTTCAATGGGAGACAAGTCTGAAATGCTAGACTTGTATACTCACTTCACTTTATTTTACTGTCTCAATCTTTGTAGATAACAAGTCTTTTATCAAAGAACTTGTATAAATATCTTATATAATATTATTTAACAAACTCTATATGAAGAGTCTACCTTATCAATAATATCAAAACATGACCAAGTATGTGTATGTAGACTGTGCATGACAGTAATGTAGTACAACCAAAAAAAAATACAAAGACAAAAATACAAAACAATACAAATGGCAACACTGTTTTAACCAAAAATGTGTAGAGAAATACACAAGAAAGGAGAGACCTACAGAATACAAACAAACAAATCGACAATCAAAACTGAAAAACAGACAAAATATTACAAAAACAACGTTAAGTACAATTACATCACAGCTAACATCAATAGCGACCAATTGTCACTAGCAAATTTCCAAATTAAGAAAATTTGCACCTACAGACCGCTTACAGTAAGCCTCGATCAAGTGGCATATTTACCGTAAGACCCACCAACCGAAAAACCCGCAGAAAAATACACAAAACAGTAGAAGTGACATAAACATATAGCAATCAATTTCAATGTGTTGCAGAACAAGTTCAGTCACAGCTGAAACTAAAATAAATTTCTTGCTCCTTGCGAACACAGAAACGAAATGTCAAACGCGCACTGAACGTCAAATCCACTGTAACATAAAGTGGTATTCACGAACCAAAGTTACTATGACCTTCTCAAATTAGGGCTTGCACATTGAATGTTTACTATTTCCACGTAGCAAATGCCTAGATGTTAACTTCAGTACATGTCTTGTTATGGTTTATGTAGCATTATGATATAAATGCTCGTACTGTTTATTTGGGTCAACTGTTGATGACCTATCTCTGTCCTGTTGTAGCCAAAACTTGCAAGCGTAGAATTAGCGCTGTGTTACGGCTGTCCCGTGTGTAGCTTAGACCCACAGATCAGAAGTGTAATGTGTACTTGTCCTTCTTGTAACTTTCTCGACAAAACTGGAGACATCATACATGTAACAGCCAACCAGGAATGTAAATTTCTGAATCCATAAATGTCAACAATAATGTCAAATGCTCGCTCTGTTCTTTTTAAACCCACAGATCTGGTCCATCAGAAATGTAAGTTTCTAGGCCACATTGGCGACAAGAAATGTATCATAAGAGCCCACGTAACTGGTCCACCAGAAATGTAACTGCCTTTTTTTTCTTGTTGAGGTGATCACTGGCCCAAGACAGTTTACATGTTGTTAGATGTGTAGTGCGAGCGTATGATGAGTTGAGTGTGGGTGCGAATGAAGACGCGAATGTGTTTAGGCTCGTATAGATGTAGATCCTGCAACCCATACTCTCACATGCAGTAATCAAGGATGCTTTGACACTGCAGGCATGTTTCAAGACATTTATTGACGGGAACACACATAATATCAACAGGAACAGTCAGTGTAACAAGGTCATGCTGACCTGACATCGATAGGTATACATTTGGCATTCAAAAAGGTAAACATCAGAATAGACGTGCATGGTCAATAGCAAAGTTCTTCAATAATGACAGTTCGTAGCGTCGCCCTTGGCGTCTCTGACTAAACGCGTCAGATGCCTTAGTTACCTTGACACACAGGTGCAACTTGGCACTCCCGCCAATTGCACATATCAGGCTGTAGTATAATAGCCGGAAGCACAGGCCTCGTCCTAACGTCGGCCGTGTACTTCTGTTAAATAGGTTATCACCAACCCTGCAGTAATACTTATTGTAGATAGAAGTTCCGCCAATCTGCGGCTCCCACAATATATCTTCGTCACTGGATTTCTGGACAATATAAGACTAACAGTCTTGGATGGCTACCTCGAGCACAAATATATAAGTTCTGAAATGGCGGATCAGTGAGCTGCTGTTCACCCTAGGTAATCCTTTACATGTTCTGCCACCGAAAAGCGTAATAATGCATAAAGGTCGGTATTACCTGGTAAATGAATCCTCAGAACTACACAAGGAATTCTGTCGTCATCCCGACGCACAGAGATTCACTGGGGAAAACTGCCATAGCAGTTACTTCGAAGATTCTCCCCGAAAAACAATGGACTCTTGGTCCCTTCAGAAAAACAGGACCTCCCGGCTTCCGGAAGTATATCTCACTCCCGCTTAAAAAACCTTCCCATAGGCCCACGCCGAACTGTCAACCTCTGACCCTAAAGGTCAAACACAATGAATGAATAAACAAGGGAAGACAACCCCTAATCAACCTGACATCGCAGGTAAAGACACAATTATACTTATGATACAAACATAAGCAAATAACTTGACAGATGACTCCGTCGAAAATGACAGCAACAGAGCCCTATCTGCCCAACGCTGCTGGATTTAAGCACCTGTCGTATATTTTCGATAGGGGAATTAAGACATGGTTTGGTCCCTTCTGGCTAGAACTAGACAGGTGGTGACTCAGTGATAGATAAGATAAGAAAATAGATTTATCACGAGTGAAATGGTGGAAAAATAGGTAGAGTCTGCCCCTGGACTCGAGAAGATCCTCTCGGTCAGCCTATCTCTACAACAGAACTTTGTTAGTCAGACAGTTTACCTGCATATATATATATATATATATATATATATATATATATATATATATATATATATATATATATATATATATATATATATATATCAACCACCCACATACACACACACATAAGTGACGACAGTTAGACGCACAGACGTGACAAATTATATTTATGGAATATGGATATTTTTGGGACGCGCTGACCAACACATGTAAATAAAGTTTTTATGTAAATTGTATTAATATAAGAAACTCTACAACAGCAATATTATGAATATCAATCAAATACAAGTAAACATAGGTTAATGAAATTAAATAAAGAAATAGACTCATAGATGTAATCCTTCCTCCCTCTGTTGAGACAAGATCCCGTTAGAAGAAAGTTATTAACCCCCAAACAGTCAAAGTTTTATACGCTATGGTCTAGGACTTCCCTGCACAGTAAAGAACAGAGTTTATACGTTAATCTATTCTGAAAGGGACAGTATTAGCAAAACGTACACACACACACAAATAACCAACGTGAGTACATGGATTCTACAAGATATATATGATAATTATTCATTCATCCTTCCTCTCTTCTCAGACAACCGTGGCCACAAGCATTCTTTCTTACCTAATACTTGGTTTGCACCTTCTGGAACATTCTTTAGGACACACGCACACAGCAAATCCAAGGTTAATTTGGCAAAGAGAACCCCAGCTCCTCAAAGACAGATTAAATCCACTTCTCCGGGGAGCGTTCGCTTTGTTACTTTTATTTAGGACTTCTGTTTATGCCACATTAATTAGACTAGGTAAGAAATTTAACAGTGCTCACAGTGACAATAGCTTGAGGTTTCCAGTACATAGGAATGTCAGGTTGGTAACTGATAAAGTCTCTTTTTTGAAGACAGACGTCATCATCATCAGTTGATAAATTCTCGTAAGGTGGATGGACGTCATCATCATCAGTTGATAAACTCTTAATACAAGACCCTTGCCCTGAGCAAGAGACATGCTGAAAAAATCTGAAGCTCACTCGAACATCACCAGAGTCAAATACTGTGTTGTTGTGTTGCTCGTGGTTTGAGTATGGAATGTCAACTTGACCTACGCAGTGGTGTGTAGACATAGATTGAGTGTATAACATGCGAATGATAAGAAGAGTTCGTGGTGTTGACAAATGTTCTTTTCTCACACTCATGTATGGCTGGAAGTCATCGACACCAACGACTGTGTACCTTTACTACAGTTTAATTTGGACGTACACACTCGACAGCACAGATAGTGACAAATCACAGGTTGGCATAATACATCATGGTACAGTGGATAAATGGTCTTGCAATGTTACATGGGCACTCATGTAGAATAATAGTATAATGGACTGTCAGTAGCCAAGCACTCAGTATTGCCCATATATATATCATCTGAGTTTACTGACAAAGCACGTCAGATTATAAACAATGTCCAAGATGGCTTCTAGACCTAACCTCGTCTAGCGAAGATTCCTTAACATAATGTCCAGCACAGATTTTTCCATATAATAATATTGAACCGCTAGCAATGGGTTCTCATGTGTAGCAGTGATCTCTGGACTAATCAAGCGATAATACGGGCATCCCTTTTCTCTTCTTGAAAGTCACTAAATGTTTGGTTACAAGATGGCTTCTCTCGTGAGCTGTCACTCACGTTTGGATACAGATAATGAATCTGTCTTAAAGTTAGTCATTCATTAAATGTTTCATTGCTCTGTAGATTCTATCATGATACAATTGACTGCATTCTACAGGATATAGTGCTGCTAGGAATCAGAGTCGTTTTCCATCTAGTTAAATGCATCCTCTCAGATGTACAAAATCGTACCTATCGAAAAACGGTGGCTTCGTACGAGAGTTCAAAAGAGTATCTTTTATTACCTGGGTATCAGAAATATGATTCTGCCATTCCTTGGCAATAAGAATGAACACTGGGGTAAAGCATACATGATAGGTCTAGACGACTATCACTTTCCCCATAAATATAGAGATCACTTTTTCCGGCTACAAGCCGACATAGAAAAAACACAGCTGGTCAAACGTCTGAAAATGCCACAAGTTAGATTATGTGAAATGTTTGATCTTGTTGCCACCACGGGCTGAATGTATATGAAATTGGGAAAAAAAAATCTGGATCATAGGTCCAGTTACAAAACAGTTACTCTTAATGTTCTTTGGGTTTGTACTCTGTCTCTTTCTGAGTGTAAACACGAATGCCAGACAGGTTCACCTTTGAAGACCCAGACACTAAGTAAAAATGTTCTTTGTATAATTATTCTTAGATTCATATGGAAGCCGCTGGTAAGGTTTTGGGTTTGACCCAATACTGTGTAAAGGAGAAAAATACAAATAATTAACCATAATATAGTATTCTCAATCCTATCCTTAACCCGCGTAAAATATAATATTCATACACTCAGTTATTTACTTATGAATAGAACTACACGTGTATCTCAGATTTAATCGTTTAATAAAAGTCTCCGTAAAATAAGCGCTAGTCATTTATATTTTTCATAATCATGAATTAGAAATAAATATATATTTCGTCCGTATTCACAATGAATAGTGCATTTAATAGACGATTAAAATAACTCTTACTGGTTAATATCAGTTAGTTAGATTTGCGCTACAGCAGGAACAATTTAGCTATAGATTATATTAATTCGCTAGTCACTTTGCACAAAACTCCTAGTGAAATAAAAATGACTGACTTCTACACAGAAAAATCTTAGTGAAATAAAATACGGACTTAACCATTAATCACTCAAACGTCTAGTATAGTATTTACCGCAAACACAGAATTAAACGATCTCCAGTCGAAAAACTAAGTAATTCTACTATTATAAGAGATCTTAGAATTCGAAGCTAGATGTTCTCTGAAATTCTGTCGGTACTGGATAAATTGAGTTTGCAAGAGGAGACATATATATATATATATATATATATATATATATATATATATATATATATATTATATATATATATATATATATATATATATATATATATATATATATATATATATATATATATATATATATATATATATATATATATATATATATATATATATATATATATATATATATATATATATATATATATATATATATATATATATATATATATATATATATATATATATATATATATATATATATATATATATATATATATATATATATATATATATATATATATATATATATATATATCCCCGGAAATCCCCGGAGGTGTTAAATCTCGCAAATAAGAGCGACTTGCTGCTATGAAAGCTATTATCATAATATGTCACAGCACCAGTGACGTACCTTTGCTCCTTCTCTTGTCAATGGAAACAGTTCTGCCGGGCTCAAATCGAGTCACACATGAATGCCGAGAGCTGGCCTTGGTTATCGGAGGCTATTTGAGGCACCTGCCATAGAAGTATTTATCTGCAGTGAGAGCTTATCCTCACAACAAGTCCCGGCTCTGACAGCCTTTGAAACCGTATTGTCATTACAATGTTCCAGTTTACAACTATTATAATTCACTATTTGCTCCTGCTTGTATTTGACTGAATTTGTGTTAGAAATTGTCTCATTTCTGTGTCGAACGTTTTGCTTATAAACTATTTATTTTTTGTTTTTGGTCTGGATATTGCTTTTCTGTTTCATGTTTGCGCACAAATAGTGGCCGGAAAAAAATTACAGCCTGTGTGGCGTTCTAGTGTTAACATATATCAAATCAACAAAACGGCTACAAGTTATTTTAGTCCATTTACATTATCAACAACAGCCTTCGCCTTGAATAGCGACTTTGTCACAATTTGTAATATTGAGATAATGTCATGTTCTAGAAAGACTCGAAAGGCGTTTATTTTTTCTCCTTTGTGAAATTAGTATTGGTTCCTACTGATATTACATTTTTGTCTGTCACTCTGTCTGAGCACGAATTGTGCACAGAAAGAGATATAGAATGGAAGATATTTTCAGAATTTGGTATAACATCCGGGGAAATAGAACGAACAAAATGGTACAATTATACATATTTTGTTCCTTTTCTTGTCTTTTTTATTCTGTTAGTATAGATTTACTTGTAAATGTCAAGAACCAATTTACTGTGGATAGAACTCCACTAGTTTCACCACTGCAATGTGGATTTATGATAATAAATAAGGCTTGTTTTTCCCAGGATACAACCACACCACAATGGCTGACATAAGAAATAACACCTTTAACAGGATCTTCCCTTTAATGCTATGCACAAAACAATACGGCCTCACACGGCCAACAAACGCATCAAATACAATAATTAAATGCCAATGTAACTTGCCTTACCAACTTAATCTATGAGTATCATACACGACAGTACGACTTATACTGACAAAACACTGCATTGACTATCGCTCACCTTGAGCGGCAAAGCTGTGACAAAGACGAACTCAAATCATTGTCAACTTATAAATCTACGGCCTGAAAGTAATACAATCTAGATACTACACTGTTACTAGAATAACCACGTAATAATCCATCAGGACCGAAATATGGCCTGAATCAGAACAAATAGTCTATAATATGAACTTCACAGCTAACCTGCTGGCAAAAGCGAAAAATCCGCGTCTGACATAGGACGATGGCTAGGTTCTCACTGACTACCTTCGGGCCTGATTTCCCGGCTTCTGGTAGTCACATGACTCACCGGTTTTTGCTATACCCGGTGTTTCCCGGCTGACTTTTCGTGCAAAAGATGCACTGCGAAATAGCGCCATGACAGTAAACAAAATCTGCTCACGTCGGACATTCAAGTAGCGAACACGCTCTTACACACCTATTACTTATTAATAGCACGTTCATAAATCTCTCCACAAGACAGGTTCGATTAAAACAACGATTTTTGCCGTCATAAAAGAACTGTCCTGGTTATAACTGTTTCATTTAATTCACTAAATAACTGTCCAATCCGACATTGAACGCCACATTTTGTATCTGTCTACAGGCTTCAAAGTTAAATGAGACGAAAAACCGCGGGTATGGTGCATTTAACTGCGAGGCATCGCATGAAGCGCAAGCATTTTGTGCGTCAGAAGGAGTCGACCGAGTTCCAATGTACAAGATGTATTCAAAGGGCAATCATGTCGCTTCGGTCAGAGACTTTATTTATTTCAGTTTTCTAGAGATGAAGAGATTCGTGGACGCTTGCCCAGTACTAGATGAGCCAGTTCATGCCAAAAATCCATGTCAATAGCTGCCTGAATGTTTCCGTCTGGCACAAATTGTGCAGGAAAGGTTAATAAAGTCAAGGATGTTTACAACCAAAAGTAAAGAACCTTTCAAACTACTTCAACTAGGCACGATGTATACACCTCTGATTTTCAAGCGACGCCACTTCAGAAGTAATTGCAGCGTTCAAGCCAGCAGGACAAATAAAATACGTGACTGTCTTGCCTTTCGAACTGAAAAAACCTTCTCCATTATAAACTGATTACGATGATGTAATTTCTAAACAGAAATTTAAAAAAAGTGTCCCAAGCAAAAATTAAAATTAGTTTTCTTCCTTCTTTGAAGTCGGCTTTAAAAAAATTAATTGATGTTGCCTTTGTTTGTAAACTGTGCATTTTATATATTCTCAAAACATCGTCCAGGTTTGTGTATTCCAGAAGCTACCAATATAGGAAACAGTTAAGAATCTATGGCTTTAGTAGACCTAATCACACTGGAACTGCTGATATCTACGTCAGTACTATCAGTTTAAAAAATTATGATCACAGGACTCTGTTTTCTGTGAAGAATCACCTGATTTTTTTTTAAACGTTTCAAAAGAACAACTATTGATTGATTGGGTGTCTATGCTGCTAACGATATGTTAGAATGTATTTCTTCTTCTTCACCAACGACCAGTTTCCTATGCTCAGCAATCTAAACAAGAAGATGAGTTGCCTTCATGAATCCAGTCGTCAACAGGAGATCCTGGCGGATGCCCCACAGTTTCTCTTTTATTTTCGTCTCCTGAGACCACGTTTAAGCTCTCAAATCACCAAAGAGAGGGCACGTTTGAGCTATCAAATCACCAAAGAGAGGGCACGTTTGCAGAATGTGTTCCAGAGTCTGGGGGCCATTTTGGCATGTGCACTGGTCAGCTGGGGCAGCTTTCATTTTGTGGAGGTGGGCTTGTAGTCTGCAGTGTCCTGTGGAAGCCTAAAAATTGTGGTTCGCTGTTTTTTGTCTATCTTTAGGATTTGGTCTTGTGGGTAATTGCTGACTGCTCTCTGGCTACATGCATTTTTGTACTTTCTTTTGATGAGTGTCTTTGCTTCCTTCAGTGAGACTGTAGCAAAGTGTGCAAAAACAAGCTTAGTTAATGGACTGATAGAACGGGCAACGGAAGAATAAAATTGTGAAAGACTTGAACTGTACAGGGTAACTAAGCATTCTAAAAATAGTAGCGATCGCGCATGCGCATTCGTTTGTTATAGGAGAAAGGCAAGAATGGAAAATTCATAATAGCAAAGCTAAGTGTCGAAGGTTAAGGACACAATTTCTTGTGAACTGAGACCATTTAGCAGTGAATTATAAAAAAAGGTGATAGCTTTTCACAGAAAGGATATGCAGGAATGGAAATCCGAAAGAAAAGTTGTAAGACGTATGTATATATTTAGATATTTAATGTTTTATGTGCCTTTCGCAACCCAAGTCTAACCTAGTGCTAGAATAAATAAATTAGTAGTAAATACATGCCATACTCGATTGTAGGTTTGTGTAGAAGAAAAGGAAGCTTCCAATAGGGGAAGATAAAGGAAATATAAGACAACGTGCTGGATAAACTTGGTTGAGTGTGTATTGGAACGATTGATGAGACAGTTACACAGATTACCCAAAATAACAGAGATTTTCAGTGCTGGGAAGAGACAAACCTTACCTGCTTCCTCGGACGCTCGCGCTTACAATATATAAGACGAGAACGCTCAGTTCAAAATCCCACACAACTAAACCCCAGCCAGAAGACCGGTAGAGACCCAACGCTCTTATCCGGCCTTTGGCTAGGATCATGTGTCTAGACACAGGGACCAATACAGTGACATTCATGTGTGATTAGGTCTCTTGTGTGAGAACACAGAAGATCACTACAGTGACACAGTTTGTCATTGGGTCTTCATGTGTTGGGACATGTGGTCTTGACCAGCGCCGGGTTTGGGCGGGTACTAATGCGACCTCATGCGAGGAAAAATGTGCGACCTCAAGCGAGGAAAAAAAAAGAGTGCTGTCTATACTAAGTCAGTTACCACTGCATGCAGGGCATCATTCTTCACCAATTACAGTCTTCTTAACAACTTGGAATAGATCTTAGAGGGTGTGTAGGTTTACTATAGATAGGCTATTTATATGACTAATATAAATTTTATTTCAGATTTTGGTGTCTTGTGAATGTATCAGACATATTGTTTGTTTGCATATGATGCTGAATATTGGAAAACCTGAAATATAACCACCACAGTCCTTTTCAGGACTAATTATAAACATTCTGGTTTTGTCTGAGTCTATAACCCACCAGCAAGACCAGTGCTGACTTGGCATGTAGGTGAGGAAAGCAAAGGTTGCTTCCTGTTCATATATTCATATTGCTTTGATTATTCATGTATTATTGTATTTGAGATACTGTTTTGCAGTAGACTCCAGTCTGTCTCCCTAAATCTAAGTCATACACAGCCATGTATCATTTATCATACATGCAGACATCTAATGACACCCTCATCTCATCACACCATAGGATGTAATAGGTCTCCATGGCATTGCCTAGCCACTCAATACTCCTCGTTCCATGTTCTATAGTAAATTGTCAAAACCGTGAAGTCAAGTGGACCTTCGATCCTGCTACCTAAACATAACAGGAGCCCAGAGGTTGAAGTGTTCGAGAGCTTTTTCCCCTGATTGCTGGAATTCGATTGAAGTGTGACTTACAGACAAACAGTGTGATGGGTCAACCCATATCTGGAAAAGTGCTGATTTAAAAGCTGAGTTTGATAGAGACTATTCCGGTGGCTAATGTGAGACATTCCTCAGTCAAATGATGAGAAAAATTAGGGCATAGATTAAAAGAGACAGACTAATAACACTGACAAACAACATTTTTCTTTCTTATATAAGAATAAGTGTTCTTAGGTCAATTTCTTGCGCTGATTTCAAATCTGAAATCCGTTTATCTCTATCACGTCGGGTTCTTAAGATATTTGTGAATAAATATATTTTTGGGAAACCGTTATTTGCTCCGTTTCATTTTTACTATATAACTTATTAAAAATTAATAAAAAGCAACATAATTCTACTTTTTATACTGCTAAAAGATGCATGACATATGTTACGCGATTTTTCAAATAGTTACTGTATTTTGAAATAATTCTGAGCAAAATATGGCTTCTAGAAGTTGTGGAAATTCGGCTGATCTGTTCTGTTACGTGTGCGGATATTTTACCGATCGTGTTAACCAGAAAAACTTTACACCATTACTAAAGATAGCATATGAACTTTATTTTGATTCGAAAGTTGATGATGCAAATAAATCTTGGAAGCCAAATGCGGTTTGTTCGATACATTGGCAGGTTGGTTAAGAAAATCGCCGAAGCATAAGTCGATGCCTTTTGGCGTGCCAGTAATATGGCGTGAACATACAAATCACACTACTGATTGTTACTTCTGCTTGACAAATATCCATGGTTTCACTTTTAAAACTAGAAAGTCTGTGGTTTATCCAAATATTGAATCGGTTTCGAAACCAGTGCCTCATGATCCAATCACGTGTCCGATCCAAGTACCACCAGAACAATATCCGTTGGACGTAAATGAACCATCAGAAAGTCATAGTTTACCTGCTTTAGAAACTAATTCTGACTCAGATTACATACCGGTGAATGATGGTGTTTACTTAATTAACCATTCAGAACTTTCAGATCTAATACGTGATCTCGCTCTTACCAAAGGACAAGCGGAATTACTCGGTTCGCGACTCAAAGAATGGAATCTTTTAGCGCCCAATACTCCGATATCTAAATTTCGTCATAGACACAGAGAACTTGTTCAATACTTTGAGATGGATGATGACATTTGCTATTGCAAAGATGTAAACGGTCATGAGCACATAGTCAACGAATGGCGATTTTTCATCGATTCTTCCAAGACTAGTCTAAAAGCCGTGTTATTGCATAACAGAAATTTTTTTTTCATCAATTCCAGTCGCCTACTCTGTTCATATGAAAGAAACTTATGACAATATGGCTATACGTTTGGAAAAAATAAAGTACAATGACTACCAATGGCGGATTTGTGGAGACCTAAAGGTCATTGCAATTCTCACGGGCATGCAGACTGGGTATACCAAATTTTGTTGCTTCCGATGTGAATGGGACAGCCGCAACAGACAGGAACATTATGCAAGAAAGGTGTGGCCTATCCGGGATCGTATGCAACTCGAGCATAAAAATGTAATACGCGAGCCATTAGTTAACAAAGACACCTTCATTTTACCACTGTTACATATAAAGTTGGGGCTCATGAAGAATTTTGTAAAAGCGTTAGATAAAACGAGCAAAGCTTTCACTTATCTTCGAGAAAAGTTTCCGCAAGTTAGCGATGCAAAGATAAAGGAAGGTATCTTTGTATGACCTCAGATTAGGAAAGTTATTGCAGACAAACAATTCGAGAACTTGTTACATGGTAGTGAACGTCGCGCATGGATGGCATTCAAATCGATCGTCGATAACTTTCTGGAAAATTACAAATCTGTCGACTATGTTGCATATTGTTAAGCAGTGCATATATGCATACATAATTATGGGCTGTAACATGTCCCTCAAAATCCATTTGCTCGATTCGCATCTTAACTTTTTCCCTGACAACCTTGGCGAAGTCAGCGATGAACATGGAGAATGATTCCATCAAGATATCGCCGTAATGGAGTCACGTTATCAAGGACGGTGGAGTGTGACCATGCTTGCCGATTATTGTTGGAAGCTTCATCGCGATGTACCACATGCCATTCACCGACGAAAGTTGACTGCAAAGAAATTCAAGCCTACATAACTGTTATACTTCTTGTACGAATGATGTTGTAATACTGTATGCGTTGTTAAAAAACTTCAATTGCGTATTTCTAGAGATCCCGACCTGATAGAGAAAAACGGTTTGCAGATTTAAAAACAGCGCATTAAAATTGACCAGAAAAACATAGAAATGTTAGAGAAAGAAAAAAAAAGTTTTTTTTTGTTAGTCAGTGTAATATATAAATAACAACAGTGAGAGGACATTTTTTGGTGTACAATAAATTTAAAGATCCCATGGAGACTATTTTCTTTGTTTAAGTTTAAACTTTTAATTATATTATCACCTTGATGTAAATACATAACCATAATCACACTCGTCCAACACTCAACCTTTATTTCAGAAGTAGATAGATGTACATAATAAATTATGAAATTGTACTCAAGAGACTTGTTAATTTTTTAACTGTTTAAGTTGAGTTACCTTTTCTGATTTTAAAATAATATCAAATGAGTTACTACAGCTAAGGTGGCAAAGTATATTTCTGAAGCCTTAAACTATTGTCTAGCTCAGAGTATTCGCAGCCGTAGCTCTCTTGTGATACCAATGCTTTTCTCTGACACTGGGACTTCATACATTCTGGAGAAAATTCTATTTCTTCTCTAAACACTATCATCATTTGAGAAAAACCTTACGCTACAGAGACTCTGTGGTGAATCTGTTCCTTCTGGGTGCCTGCTTTTGTCAGTCTGTCAGCTGCCTCATTTCCTGCAATACCACAGTGTGCAGTAATCCACTACAGAGAAACGTTGTTGTTGACGGACAGCTGGTTCAGATGTTCTATGGCTGTCCTTATTAAGAGATCTTCAGGTTCTTTTTGAATAGTCTGGAGAATTGACATGCAGTCACATAAGAAGACTATATTTGATTCTTTGAGTCTTTGTTCCTCCAGTATCACTGTAGCCTCTAAAATTGCCTTTAGCTCTGTCTGTAGTTTGTTGAGAGTTCTCCAGTAGCAATTGACTGTTCTGTTTTTGGAGCATTTGGCATTAGTATTTGGATCTCTGTTCCTCCTTTCCTTACTACTACTTCTGAAGATCGCCGGTGAAGACATGAATCCACTGTGGACTGGGGTATTGGTTGTTGAGGTGATCCAGTGTTTTCGGTTTCAGAATATTGGGAATCTCCAAAGTTCTGTTCTCAATGCCTGGGATTGTAAGGTGCACAGGGTACGTGGGTGTGGTGTTTAAGATGTTGTAGTATGCTACGAGCTGCTCCCATTCCTCTGGGTTTTCTGAGGTTACTTCTCCTTTGGCAACCATCAGCTGTCCTGATAGGTGGTTGAAGCTTAATCTGTTCAATCGGTTTTAGGTTAGTTCTTTTATTTTCTCGTGCATGGGGTGTTGTTTTAGGCGTCTGAATTTTTCAGTCTTGATGGTGATTTTCTCATCTCAGCATTCTCTTAGATTGTGCAGTCCTGCTGTTGCTTCCATTGTTGTTATTGCTGTATTCCTTAGTCCTTCCGTAATGATTCTGAGTCCTTCATTCTGTATTTTGTCCAGCTTCTGGAGATTTGTATTGCTGCTGTTGCATATGTGCTCATACCATATTCTAGACCTGGGCGGATATATCCTACGTAGACTTGCTTCGTGATTTGTATATCTGCTCCCATCTGGTCCCCGAAAGTTTTTTTCATTAACTGCAGTTTGTGTGTGGCTTTTCTTTCTGACTCTTCGATGTGTGATCAACAAGTCAGTTTTTAGTCAAATTTTAATCCTCTGTATACAGGGTTGTTCTCTTTTGGCATTGGAGTGTTGCCCAGTGTGAGAGTGTTCTCCAGTGTGAGAGTGTTGTCCAGTGTGAGATTGTAGTTTTCAGGTTTGGTGGAGAGGGAGAAGGGTGTAGTAACAGTCTTATTATTGTTTATTTGGACGCCCCAGGTTTTGGCCCACTCTTCAACATTGTTTATTGCCTCCTGCATCCTCACTTTTGTAACTCCTGTGTATTCAGACTGAGTCCATATAGCTAAATCGTCAGCATGTAGTGCCCTGTGCATGTATGGTGTGAATAGCTTTGACAGGTCGTCCATGTAGATGATGATGAGTGGTGGGGATATGACTCCTCCCTGTGGGACTTCTTCTGTTATGTCAACCATTCTGCTTTTCTTTCCCTGAAGATTAACTCTTGCTTGTCTTCCACGTAGGAAGTTCTTAAACCACTGTAGCATTCTGCTTTTGATTCCTTTCCGGACTAGTTTTAGCAGCAAACCCTCTTCCAGACTTTATCAAATGCCTTTCTGATATTGAAGAAGGTACCTAGGAGTTTGGACTTTTTCTGGAAAGCATCTTCAATTTCCTGGGTAAGAAATTATGTTTGATCGTCTGTTCTTCTGTGTTTTCTGAAGCCTGATTGGCAGTCATTTACTTGCTTGTTTTGGTAAAGGTAATTCAGAAGCCTGTTGGTGACTATCCTTTCCATTACCTTTCCCAGGCATTTTAACAGGCTGGTGGGGCGGTAGCTTGATTTGTTAGGTTTTGATTCCCCTTTCTTTGTAGCTGGTATTATGTCTGCCTCTTTCCATTCTTCGGGGAAGATCCCGTGAGTCCATGGCTGGGTATCCCCAACTGGGTGAGTGGCTTTGAAGTCTCCCATTATGATGTGTTTTGATTTTTAAAGGGCAATGTTCTTAAGGGGTTTCCCTACAGTGAAAACTATCTTTTGTTCTAATAACATTTTCAAACTTTTTATGTGCTCAATAGACACAGTGTATGTCCATGAACCAAATTCTACAGTTTATTTTGTTAAAAAACATGTGGTTACCATGGTAACCAAAAAAAAAATCCACCATATTGGATTTTCACCACTTTTCGAGAGCTAAAAACTTATGTTTCCCATTGACCAAACTTTACCAAATTGCACACACATGTTGTGACTGACAATTAAAACAATTTATCAGGGGCTTTTTTTGATAAGTTAAAAATTCTATTTTTAATGATTTTTTTTTAAAAAATACACTATATTTGTATGAAAAACAATGAAAAAAAAATATTTAAAAAATATATCAAAGCAAATTACCAAAATATCAAAAATAGCCCCTGTCATTTTAAAGGTATATATGTGTCCTACATGCATGCCAGATGTCAGACTGATCTATTAGATAGTTTGTAAAAAATAACATTTTTTGTTAATAAAATGTTAGTTTTGAGAAAAATGCATTTTAGTCACCGAATGACTTGTCTTGTCCAATATACTCCATTCTGGGGGGCTGAATGTGTTTAAAATTGTCCAGCACTATATGCTGCACCTCCTTCAGCTTCCTGTAGCTGCTCCTATTGCCTTTAACTTGCCCAATTTTTCTTCTTTCCTTCTCCCAAGTAACAAAAAAAAAAAAACAACCGAATTGGGTTTTACACCAATTTTCAAGAGCAAAAAAATCTTATGTTTACCTTTGACCAAACTTTATCAAATTGCATACACATGTTGTGACTGGATTGTCTAGGGCTTTTTTTGATAAGTTAAAAATTCTATTTTTAATGATTTTTAAAAAAAAATACACTATATTTGTATGAAAAACAATGAAAAAAAAATATTTAAAAAATATATCAAAGCAAATTACCAAAATATCAAAAATAGCCCCTGTCATTTTAAAGGTATATATGTGTCCTACATGCATGCCAAAATTTCAGACTGAATCTATCTGGATAGTTTTGGCCAAAAAAAAAAGCATTTTTTGTTAATAAAATGTTAGTTTTGAGAAAAAAGCATTTTAGTCATCGAGTGACTTGTCTCTTGTCCAATATTTACTCATTCTGGGGGGCCATGTGTTTAAATTGTCGCACTATATTGCCCTCCTTCAGCAAGAGAGAGTTCTTCTTTTCCTTCTACCCTGGTAACCAAAAAAAAGAAAACAACCGATGGGTTTTTTTCACCAATTTTCAAGAACAAAAATCTTGTTTCCCATTGACCAAACTTTATCAAATTGCACCCACATGTTGTGTATTGAAAATTAAAACAGATGATTATTTTAATAAGTTTAAAATTCTATTTTTAATGATTTAAAAAAAAAAAACTATCATTTGTATGATGAAAAATTTTTTTTTAATTTACTAAAAGAACATTACCTAAAATATCAAAATGCAGATGTGTTACTTTAAAGATATAAGATGTGCTACTATTCATGATTATTTTTATAAGTTTTAATTTATATTTTTAACGATTTAAAAAAAAAAAACTATTTTTGTGTGAAAAAATATTTTTTTTAAATATTTTTTAAAAATTTATAAAAGAAAATTACCAAAATATCAAAAATGCAGATGTGTTTTTTTTAAAGATATAGATGTGTACTACATGCATGCCAAATTTGAGACTCCTCTGTTTGATAGTTTTAGTGAGAAATCGTGCATTTTCGGCACAAATTTGAAAATCATAGCATGGGGGTGGTGCCGACAATATGCTTTTTGATACATCAAATGCATTTTTTATGTTATAAAACCTTGCTCAATCGATTCCTCGATGATTATTTAATAAAATAAGCTCAAAAGTAAAAAATCTATATTTTGTACGTAAAATCCAGTTTTCATAGTAGTGGACCTCCTTAAGGTTTAGTTTTTTTGTTGTTTGGGCAGAAATCAGAGGCACATCTCCAATCCAACCTGCAAGTCTGGAAGGAAGAGCTGGAGAAGAGAGGGATGGTCATAAGAAGCCCTAAAACAAAATCCATGGTGAAATCACGAGAAGAAAGAAGACATCGGGTAAGCTGGGAAAACAGGTCCTGGAGCAGGTCGACCACTTTAAATACCTCGGAGCTATTATAGACCGAAAGGGAGGCATCAAAGAAGAGTTGGCCACTCGAAAAGCAGCAGCTGGGAGACTTTTTCAGGCCATAAATCGAGGATTCCTCAGCAAGAGAGAGGTTGGTAAGAAAACGAAGATGGCTGTATACCGCCCTTCCTATGTCCCAGTATTGACAGATCGATGCTAGTCATGGGCAATGACTACAACCCACAAAAGCCAGATCCAAACCTCATAAATGAGGTATCTGAGGAAGGTGGTTGGGGTAACAAGAAGAGACATGGTCCGCAACCAGACGATACGTCAAAACCTACAATCTCACCCCCTGTAGACCCAAGTAGAACAGTCCCAAATACGATGGTTTGGCCATGTCTGCAGACAGAGAGAAGATTGGCTAACACAACAAGCATGGGAAACAAAGAGCCAGGGATCCAGACCCCCAGGACAACCCAGAGTCCGCTGGGAGGACAACATTAGACATTCCTTGAAGGACCGAGAACTAGAATGGAACCAGGCCAGGAGGAAGACAGCCGAATGTATAGTCTGGCGCTCTCTCCTACAAACCTCTACAGCTCATGGTAGAACGGGAACGACTAAGTAAGTAAATAAGTTGTTTGGGCAGTAGAAGTTTGTAACAAACAACGGTTTTGGTGTTGTGTGTAGTTTGGTGGTGAGATGTTCAGAATCCTCTAGGTTCCGTGCGGTTTATGTAGTGGGGATATTGTTTCTGACAATAGTGATAATCCCACCTGTGTGACCTAGTCTGTCTTGTCGGAAACATTCAAAGCCTCTGATAGAGAATCTTTTCTTTCTGGAGGAAGTTCTGCAATTCAAGTTTTTTCTTCATTACACCCACACTGTTCCACTGCATAATTTAAATTGTGTTATTTTTTTGTTTGACCGTTAGCTCTACTCTGCTTAATCCCGGGTCCCCGGTACGCAGTCATCGTCAGTAGAGTTTAGTGGACCCTTTGGAGTCTGGGAGTCCGGGGCCCCGCCTGCCTATTGATGATTCACAGTGACAGCCCCATGTCGTGAATTAAAGCCGATAATAGTCACTAACTGTATGATGCGTACATGTCCCATTTCCATTGCTGGGTATCCACGCCTGTTATGCTGTGTTGAGGACTGCCTTATGGTGTGTATCTTGGCTGGTTTATTTTCGGCCAGGGTGATTGCACCATTCAGCATCCCAACTATAGAGACACTAAGACGTATCACGTATAGGTCGATGACGCTAAAATATATAGTTACAAGTAATCTGCGTAATGCCCTTCGGGCCGATAGGAAGTGCATTTAATTAATGAGGTTTTAACCCCCTTACAGTGTGTGCAAAGTGTGGCCTTTGCCACGTAGAATTATTGATAACAAGTGTCTTTCAGGACCTGAGTGTCCAGAGATTAAATGTGCCTTGTAAAAAGAAAAAAAAATAATTCGTTAGTTGTGACTGTGCAATGCTCAGATGTATAAATGAACATCTGAGTTACAGAGAAAAACAATAACAAATAATAAGGAAATGTTGAATAATACAACATGGCGTATGCTCCGTATGGATCATTGTTTTCAGACAATATAAAGGATAACGTAATACATTGTAATGCTAACTTAACGTATGCCCTGAACATCCAGTAATTATTTCTCACAATTTAATAGTTGCAAAACTGAAAATAAAGGTCAGCCTCACCCCCAGTTGAACTGGAGATCGTGAACTATCAATCAACGTAATTTGGTTAGACTAAACAAAGCAGCACTGGTATTGTAGTTAGCATTAAGTGCAGGTCACTTTTTACTGTTGTTGGAAACTTGAGTGACAGTTTTTAAGCTTTATACCATGGTTTTCACACTGGTGAAGATCATTATAGAATTGACAGCCCAAAAACTAAAGAATGTATTTCGAAAGTGGCTTTGTTGAATTTATGAGATGTAACTGTAAACATACGACATCTCGTGTATGTAACTATAAACAGTGGACATGAAAACAACAATTATGACAATAACACCAAAAATCAAAGACAAAGTAAAATAATGTGGGCGGACAGCTTATGTATTAATAAGAAAAGGGTATGAAATGTAAACAGAGATAAGTTTAGGAAAATCAATTTGATTTTAATTTTGAGTAATGAAGACCTGTGCGTGGGAAAGGAACATTGCATGTGAATGATTGATATTTTGGTATTTGTTTTTAAGGAGAATATACGTAGATGTATATTGCTGGTGTGTAATTGGGGCGTGAGAAAGAGTTATTAGATTGAAAAGATAAATGCTGAGTTCAGCATTTCATACGGAGGTCAGGTTAACAAATGATGAAATCATGACATATTCCCACGGAACGATAGAGAAAAACAAGTACCAAAGACACATTGACAGTATAAATACTAGAATTAGTACAGTCAGAGGAGAGTTTGGAACTCACCATGTAGAGGTAGACAGCAGACAGAAGTGCTGACTTGTAGTTAGAACCAGCTGTTTGTTCCCGGCGTTACCCGGATTTTCTAGTAACAATTTAGGAAATTTATATACTCTGGAGCAGAAACACCCAGCACTACCTACAGCAGCCATGGTGAGACTCGTCAGCATATTGTGGTAACTAACTGTTACGTTCTAACTAGTAGTGACCACGTGAGATAGGAGAAAGTAACTTTCGTTTTGTCAAGAGACTTTGTAAAGATGATTTTCTTTTGTTTAGATCATTGACATTATGAAGCTTCAACCAATCTCAGTGATGCTAGGCTACTCACTACTCATCAGAACATTATAGCAAGAGTGCTTCTAACCATTTTTAGAAAAGGGGCCATTACAACTTTCGACTTATAGAAGCCACTTTAACCAGATGTGAATTGCAGCAAAGAACAATAAAGTTATCTACTTATTTTTTTAAAGAAGCTAGCTCAGCGATTCTCAAACAGCTATTATAAATACTTGATGATGTGACCAAACAGGCAACTTAGGACTTAAACGACTGACGACTTAGAATGTGTTCCAGCATCTAGGAAGACGACTATAAACACTCTGTAATTGTTGAGATGCTATTTGATGTTTACTTTCTAACCAACTCTGTTTTCTGGGATCTTCCTCAATAAAGATAAGAAAACGTTGCATCTGTAGTTGATATCGTCCAGCGTACTTTGTGTGATGTCAAGAAGTTGTGTTGTCCAATTAACATTGTACATATTGTGGTGGTGGTAATAACAAATAACAAGCTGCAAAAGAACAGCGGGGTTAGTCAGAGAACCTGGTACCTGAGGTTTTCACTCTCCTCTACAAAGTAGTGGGAATCTACATCTGAAGCGTATAACCTTTCCTTCCACTGCAACACAAACCATTGAACAATTTATTAAACGAACCTTAGTCTGGAAAATTAACAAATCTCCGTGGTCACTGGACTGTCACGCTGGCATATAGTCGCCGAATGCCATTGTGATGGCCAGCTAAAAAGAATAATCAACAATTGATGCGTTAGTAATAAGAATGGCGCGGCAAGCCAAATGAAAATAAAATAGGAACACAGAATCGAATTAAGCTAGTGTCGTACGGAACGTTAATTGTTTTGTTTGGCCCGTCTGAATATACAGAGTGGATGTCGACAGATACGCGAGAAGGTATCGAAACAGATTTTTCACCGGTGATAGAATTGAGGAAAAAAGATCTGTCTCTGGAGTGATTAGGTAATCTCTTCCAGCCTATCCGTACGACTGTATTTTATTGCAAGACAGCTTTTTTCTCCCTATCAAGAATAGATAAGTTAACCTACACACACAACTATGTGACAACAAGACACACAAACGTGAAAACTAAGGATAAATGGGTATGGGTCTGACCAACACACAAAGGTAAGTTTCTTTGTAGTTTATTATCATTACTACTGGACAACATCAAAATATCTAAGGGAAAAGATCAAAGAGTCATTTACAAGCATATGAAATACAGCAGAAAACGTGCACCCTCCTTCAAATGGAGAAAAGAACCCACAAATTATTAACCCAAAGGTTGAAGGTTAGCACTCTGTTACAGAATGAACAGTATTAGTACTCTATGAGACCCAGTAAAATAAACAAACGTTTAGACAAATCAGATATATATTGATAGTTTTCCCTCAAATAAGAAAATACTCGCACACTCTTGCAAGCAGTGGCCACTCTCACACTCTTACCTAATTGCATGATATGGTAGGTCTTTTATATCCCATGGTAATAGAATTACTCCATGAATATATTATTTAATTCACTTAATATTCAGTTCTCTCCCCCCCCTCCCCCTCCCCTCCCTAGCTGTCGCAGGTCCAAATTGGCCCCATTCCATCCCCCGAATTAGTTCATGAGGTGAACGCCTAATATGGTTGCGTCTCCTATAAGTGTTGTTACAAATAGTTAATAAACTGAGAGAGTTCTGGAGGCTCACTCTTTAGCGGGAAAAATACTTCCAGTATTGGGACAACATCGGGTTGCTAGAACGTTGTTCATAGGCTGATTATGGTTCTTCTATCGGCCAACTTGTGGCGGTACAATTATATATCTCTCTGGGTTTTGTAAGTCCACTTATTTAAAAAAACTAACAAATTTATTGTCCTCCAATACTCTCTGGTGTGTGCTCGTTCACAAATGAAATTGGTGACGCACATCCAACTTCTTCTTTTTTTGATCCTTAGCCGCCGACCATCAAAGCAATCAGTGGCCATCACGCCTAGTGGCGTCTTGTAGGGCAACAACAAATTGATTCCACTTTGCTCGGTCGGTGGCCATCCTTCGTACAGTGCCCCATCTCTGGTTCATTCTTTGCATCTCAGCCTCCACAGTCCTCCGCCAGGTTGTTTTTGGTCGGCCTCTTTTTCGTTTTCCTTCAGGGGTCCAAAGCATAGCTGTTCTTGTGATGGCATCGGGGTCTCTTCCGAGGACATGACCAACCCAGTTCCAGCGTCTGCCAGCTATGATGGTGTGCATGTCCTCTTGCTTGCTACGAGTAAGCAGATCTTGGTTAGTGATGGTATTCGGCCAAAAGATTCGGTGAATTTTTTTTAGGCATGTTGTGTGAAAAGAGGACAATTTTGACATTTCCTTCTCTGTAACTCTCCAGCATTCCGCACCATAGAGAAGCATAGAAAGCACACAGATGGCTGCCATCTTGCGTCACATGTGACTGGACTTAATATTAAGGGAGTTTTTTTTCTCTTATTTTTATAGTTTCATGTTCTCTACTTAATTCTCATTTTCTTTCCCTCCTGTCTCTTGTTTGTCTGTCCCTGACGAAGGCCTTGTGGCCGCAACGTAGGTTTCTCTTGTCCTTCTCCTTGTAAGACGTATTACTATTTGTGTGGGTGTGTGGATTTTTTTTTTTTTCAACTGTTTTATCCCGTCTTACGGCAGTTCTCCTCATATACTTACATATTCCAATAAGAAAGACTAGTTATAGGACTGCTCTAGACTATTCAAAAATCTGACTGACAACTGATGATGGGGTTAAGAAAACAACAGTATATATATCATTAGGATTCTCTGACCTCTGAATGCGTTAATTTCGCGTTCCGGTGTTACCCAGAATTCAGAAGCTAAGCGTGTCAAGATAAAAAGGCTTTACGGTTGGTGTTCGTCGATGTTTTCGACCGTCATTAAAAGACTTACTGTTCCCTAACGGGTTTCTCTGTAAGAATGCCCACTTCTGGAGATCAAATATCCCAGGGGTTCCTAACTTCTCCTGAGTACGAAACTTCAAAAGGTCTGTGTTTTTGTCTTCCCGACGTGTCAGCCTGTCTGAGAACTAATATGATTGACAGATCCTCGCGTGGGGGGACGAGGTAAACACAGCCTGATGTGCTTTCCTGATTTGACTGACAGGTCACGCAGTTTGTAAACATTGCGTTAGCTAGTGTTAAAACGAAGAGGCGGAACGAGAGAGTAAACTTGTATAAAAAAAGACAGATAGTGTAATGTAGGCTTTTAGCTAGCATATCAGAGAGCAGCAATTAGTTTGCAATAAGCTGTCAGATTACTGTAGACTCTTTTTCCATTACACGTCACAGCTAACAAAGCTCGAATGATTATGCAGACGTAAATAAAATGTGTAATGATATAATGGAATAATGATTAACACCGTGGTATAAGAGATACAGAAACTGTGAAGTCTGACAATTTTATTTAATGCACAATGGTTAGTGAGAGTTTTATGAATATGATCCTCTATTGACAAAGTACAGTGTTAAGTTACAATGAATGTTACAAAGAACTGTATTCGATAATAACAGTGACCTGTCGTCTATGATGGCGTTTCTTCTTGGTGAAGTTTATTCATTGCAAGTATTGACCTTGGTGTTGGTGTTTGACATTTGACAATGAACGTTATCAAAATAGAACAGACCCTAGCATCACATAGCGCAAGATCACAAGAAGACAAGAATACTTATAATAACAATCTAAACATATAAAAACACAAGACTAAAACTTGAACTAAATATAGAACGAACTCTTTAATGAATGATAATAACGACAATAATACGTCTTCAAGAACCCGAGGGAACATATCAACAACAAGTTGCCAACAGGCTGACATGTTCCGTTATCGGTGATGGAAGTTATGGAGTCTTCCTGTCCATGTTTTTGCACATCTTAACACTGCCCGCAAGACATCGGAGGTTGGAGAATTGCCTTCTCTGTTCTGGCTGTAGATTGTTTTTCGATTATTGTTTTTTATAGCAGAAAATGTAGATCAGAAAAAAAACTAAAATCGTTTTTGGCTCGTATTTGAACGTTTGTGTTACGTTCTAAACACTTTTGCGCTTCGTTCTTGCTAGATCTTTCCCACTGTATGAAACGTTTTCGTTTCGTTTAATTTTTCATCAAACGTTTGCGCTTGGTTCTCGAAACGGTCGCGTTTCGTTTCACTGTATGATAATATTTATGAAACGTTCGTGTTTCGTCAGCGTTCACGTTTCTTACTTACTTAGTCGTTCCCCTTCTACCGTGAGGTGTAGAGGTTTGTGAGAGAGAGCGCCAAACTATCCTATCGGCTGTCTTCCTCATGGCCGCCTGGTTCCATTCTTGTCCTCGGTCCTTCAAAGATTGTCTAATGTTGTCCTCCCATTGGACTCTGGGACGTCCTGGGGGTGTGGATCCCTGGCTCTTTGTTTCCCATGATTGTCGTGGTAGCCGATCTTTTCCCATTCTGCAGACATGGCCAAACCATTTTAGTTGGGACTGTTCTACTTGGGTCTGCAGGGGGTGGGATTTTAGGCCTTGACGTATCGCCTGGTTGCGGACCATGTCTCTTCTTGTTCCTTCAACCACCTTCCTCAGATACCTCATTTCTGAGATTTGGATCTGGCTTTTGTGGGTTGTAGTCATTGCCCATGACTCGCATGCATAAGTCAAGACTGGGACATAGGTGGAGCGGTATACAGCCATCTTCGTTTTCTTACCAAGCTCTCCGTTGTTAAGGAATCCTCAATTTATGGCCTGAAAAAGTCTCCCAGCTGCTGCTTTTCGAGTGACCAACTCTTCTTTGATGCCTCTCTTTCGGTCTATAATAGATCCGAAGGTCGACCTGCTCCAGGATCTGTTCTCCCAGCTTAATCTGATGTCTTCTTTCTTCTCGTTATATCACCACAGATGTTGTTTTGCTCCAGGGGACCCTGTCAAAAGCCTTTTCCAGATCTATGAAACAAAGATGGATCTCACTCTTATACTCAAGTGCCTTTTCACTCAGATGTCTGAGTGTTAAGATTAGGTCTTGAGTACTTCGGTTTGCTCGGAATCCGCACTGGACCTCATCCAATTGTGGCTCAGCTAGGCGTCGGAGTCTCTGCTCTAGGATTCTAGAGTACATTTTACCAGGGACCCTGAGAAGGGATATGCCTCTATGGTTTCCACACTGTCGATTGTCACCCTTTTGGAAAATTGGTGTTATGATGGCAATCTCCCAATCCTTTGGTATGGTTTTGTTGCACCACGCTGCCTGTAGGTCCCTTAAGAGTAATAAGTCGCATGATGCTCCCATGTACTTAACCACTTCTGGTGTTATACCATCATGCCCTGCTGCTTTGCCATCTTGATTTTCTCCAGCGCTACCTTCAGTTTTCCATCTTTATGTCATCTTCTCCATCATTGGTTTTCTCTTCTGTGCTGGTGGTTATCATTTCTGATACTTCACCATGCTCACCATCCAGGTATTCTGAGAAATATTCTTTCCATCTTTCCATTATTTCCTTCGGGGCAGTAAGCAATTTGCCTTGCTTGTCCTTTATAAATTTGAGAGGGCATTGTGTTTCCTTCCTCGTGTTCTTTAGGGTTTCTGGTTTTCTTGCGCATCTTTTTCTAGCTTTTCTCCAAATTCTTCCCAGGACTTCTGTTTTGCTGCTTGCACCTTGTTCTTTGCTTCTGTTCTGAGCGACACATATTCTCTATATTTCTCCATTTGTCCTGTTGTGTTTTTAGCTCCTAAGTATTGTTTCCATGCCATTTTCGTCTCTCTTATTTTCTCTTTGACTTCCTCTGTCCACCAAGGTGTCCTCTTTCTTTTGTTCCCAAGTCGGACTTCACCACATGCTTCTGCAGCAGCTGTCTTTATGATGTCCTTGAATTTAAGCCAGAGGTTTTCCAAGTCATCAGGTTGTTCTTCTGTGTTTCTCACCGCTGTAGCAATAAGCCCCTGGTATCTTGTCTTAATTTCTGGCTGTCTCTTCTTGTAGGTCTTAATGCTCATTTCTCCCGTTCGTTTATTTAGTTTCTTGCGTGATGTTGGGACGTTCCTAGGCTGAGCAACTCTTTCAGTTGTTCTTTTGATTGTAAGCAGGTAGTTCGCGTTTCATTCTTGTTATATGTATCTGTTACACCTTACCTAGGTTATCTTATGCATGCTTATGATTTTAGTTATGTGTTTTAATCTATGTTTACTCATGTGTGTCTACCATTACCTTACCCTGTCAAACTACCACATGAATGGACAGCATTCTTAGAGGCTTCAAGCCTTCGGGTGTTAATGTTTATCTTCTGTTCTGGTCATGCTGCGACTGGCGGCAAGGACAGCTGATGCTAATCTCGAGTGTGTAGTGGGCAGTTAGGATATTGACAACTGGGAGATTTTTAGAACAATTACCTATCGCCTGTTTGGAACGACGCTGCCATTGATGAATCAACATAGCTGAGACTACTGGTGATTTACATCAAACGCAGGGCGAGTAAGCGGGGTGTATCAAATGATGCATGCATCGTGTTTAGCACGTCCGCCACACTGACAGCATTCGTGCCTTCAATATTTCGTCGCAATCTCTTCTTTTTCTGTGATCCTTAGCCGTCGACTGTCAGAGCAGTCAGTGGACATCACGCCTGGTGGCGTCTTGTAGGGCAGCAACAAACTGCTTCCACTTTGCTCGGTTGGCGGCCATCCTTGGTGCAGTGCCCCAGATCTGGTTCATTCTTTGCATCTCGGCCTCCACAGTTCTTCGCCAAGTTGTTTTTTGTCGGCCCCTCTATCGCTTTCCTTCGGGGGTCTATAGCATAGCTGTTCTTGCGAAGGCATCGGGGTTTCTGCCTGGGGAAGGAACAGATGAGATAATATTGATCGACACCCATGTTGGTTAATCTCTGGTGTGGATGGCATCAGACTACAGATTAACATCAGCGCATGTTTTAAATCGCTGATAAGGCCAGGGCGCGTTCTTCGCCAAGATGGTAATACACTGAAAGTTTGATAGCCACTACGGAGAGACACCTTATGGTTAGACTTGAATGACGTTTCCTGTCCGACTTTCACGAACAGATTACTTTATGGGAAATAAAAATGTTACATCTGACACATATTGTTGAATGAGTGTACAGATGTGTTTGTGAGTTTGCATACACATCATCTGATGTTTTATTTCCATATATGGGAAAGGTGACCTTTTGCATCACGCACATTATTTCAGGCGGAAATAATTTTAAAATGACCCCACAAAACACGCGTGTTTGAAATGATTGGCGCTCTACTAGCATCGTAAAAACACATGCGGTGGAAGAAGGGCCATACAACCTGACCTTTTCGAAGTTTTAATACACTGTGGAGACCACTTGCCAAGACGAAACCAGACTGCCAGAAGTTAGAATTCAGAATTCTCCTTTATCAGACTGGACTTCCTGGAACATCTTGATGGACTTAAAGTGCCCAGGAAACCATTTTAATAAGGAACCGGAATCTGATGACACTGAAACACGGAGTCATAGAGGGAATCAAGTGTTAAAATAACAACACCCCTGACACGTGAAACAAGGCATCTGCCAGTTCCTTAAACCTACTACTTTGAGCAAACAGTCTGTGAGCCAAGATTGACGTAAGTCGTGCATTTTTTCATTCTATACTTTTCATTACTAACATCTGAACTAATATGTATGTGTGTATATATATATATATATATATATATATATATATATATATATATTATATATATATATATATATTATATATATATATATATATATATATATAATATATATATTATTTTTCATATATATATATATATATATACGAGGGTCGTTCAGAAAATAATGCACTACATCGTTTTTCTCAGGAGCTGTTTATTCAAAAAGCATGAAATTTTTACACAATATACGGGAGATGGTCAAAAAAATAATGCCTCGTAATTTTTAATTTCATTCAATAAGCAAGAAAACAGATAAAATTCACATTGAAATGTAGCCCCAAGTCTGAACGTCAAAAATTTATTTCTCAATGTAGTCTCCGTTATTTGTTACAGTTTTTGTCCATCTTCTCACAAGGGCATGCATCCCCGCACGGTAACCATTTGTGTCCTTTTTCCTAAACCACTGGCGTACGGCGCGTTTAAGGGTCTCGGTGTCCTCAAAGTGATGTCCGGGAAGATCTTCTTTCAGTGGTCCAAACAGATGGACGTCAGAAGGTGCAAGATCGGGACTGTAAGGGGGATGTGGTAATAATGTCCAGCCAAATTCTGCAATCGCATCAATGGTGCGTTTAGCGGTGTGTGGCATGGCATTATCGTGCAACAGTAGTGCAGTTCTCTGATCTTTTAATGGGTAAAGTCGCCGAAGACGACCTCTAAGCTTCTTCAAAGTTTCAATGTAACGGTCTGCATTCACCGTGTTTCCCTGTTCCAAGAAGTCGAGAAGAATCACACCCTTCTCATCCCAAAACACGGAGGCCATAACTTTCCCTACAGATGGTGAACTTTTGAACTTCTTTCTTGTCGGCGATGTTGTGTGATGCCATTCCATTGACTGCCTCTTGGATTCTACTTCAGCTTCGTCACAACGATGTACCCAACGTCGGACAGTGCTAACATCCACTGTTGAATCTCAATAAACATTCTTCAAACGTTCGTGGATGCGAATTGGGGTCTCGCCTTCAGCATTGAGGAAGTCTATGACATAACGTTGTTTTAACCGAACGTCTTTGGCAACCATGTTTAACCTGTTACAGTGGTGCCACCTGCTACTGAAACGGGCTGGTAGTGCTATACAGTACAGAAGAGTGTTTGAGGAATCCTGCTAAATTTACAAATTGCACACCGATGCAGTATTTATATACATAAATAACAGAAGGCATTACTTTTTGACCTTCCCTCGTACATGGATATGTCATGTAAACATCGGTATTATTCAACATAATCCCCATCAACTTGTACGGCTTTATGCCAGCGCGAAACAAGTGCATGTATTCCTAGCCTGTTCCAGATTCTGTCTTGATCATGTAGCCATTTCTTCGCTGCATGAATCACTCCTTCATCATCTTCAAACCTTGTCCCACGGAATGCATCTTTAAGTGCACCAAATAGATGAAAATCAGAGTGTGCCAAATCGGGACTATAGGGTGGATGGGGTAGTACAGTCCAACCCAATTTGGTGATTGCTTCCCGTGTTGCCAGACTTGTGTGAGGTCGCGCATTGTCGTAAAGGAGAAGCAGGTCTGCTGGATTCTTGTGCGGCCGAACTCTACGAAAACGTTGATTGAGTTTTTTCAATGTCTTAATGTAAGCTTGCGAATTGCTTGTCTCTCGTCTTGGCATAACGTCCACAAGAATCACACCTTCAATGTCCCAAAAGACAGTGATCATGACCTTTCCAGCTGAAGGAATTGTCTTGAATTTCTTTCTTCGTGGTAATTGCGGATGATGCCACTCCATTGACTGTCTTTTTGTCTCAGGTTCAAAATGATGTGCCAAGGTTTCGTCACCTTTAACGATCTTAGCAAAAATGTTCTCTCCATCAGCATTGAAACGCTCCAACAATTCAGAAGAAATTGCTTTCCTTTGCAATCGGTGGTCATTTGTGAGACTTCGAGGAACCCATCTTGCGCAAACCTTAGAAAATCCGAGTTTTTATAACTGCATTAGCACTACCAATGCTGACTGACAGCTGTAAGGCCAATTGTTGAATAGTGATTCGCCTATCAGTAAGAATAATGCCCTCAGCGCATTTCAACATTTCTGCGTTGGTGGCCGTGGCAGGACGTCCACAGCGCGGCCGATCAAGCAGCTCCGTATCTCCACTTCCTGATTCTTTGATTCTCTGAACCCAGCGACTGACTGTACTCCTGTCGACTGCAAAACTTCCATACACATCACATAGACGCTTGTGAATGTTCACAACAGTTTCCTTCTCTGCAACGAGAAATTCTATCACAATTCGCTGCTTATAACGCAAGTTGCAAACACGCTCCATTTCAACGGTTTAGGGCAGCCGTATTATTTGACAGTTGCGGTGCAATTTGGTGCACACAATTGGCACATGCCATATTTGAAGTGTGCAAAATTTCATGCTTTTATCCTCATTATTAGCTGAGACAAACGATGTGGTACTTTACTTTCTGAACGCCCCTCGTATGTACATATATATTAATATATATATATAATATATATATATATATATATATATATATATATATATATTATAATATATATATATATATATATACTAATATATATAATATATATATAATATATATATATATATATATATATATATATATATATATATATATATATATATATATATGTGTGTGTGTGTGTGTGTGTGTGTGTGTGTGTGTGTGTGTGTGTGCGTGCGTGCGTGCGTGCGTGCGTGCGTGCGTGCGTGCGTGCGTGCGTGCGTGCGTGCGTGCGTGTGTGTGTGTGTGTGTGTGAAAATTGCTAGTGGATGGCCAAGTCATTTGAGGCTGGCAATCTCAGCATATAAAATGATAATTTCATGAACCATCAATGCAAGGGCTGGTGACTGCTTTATTGCTAGTTTCTTAAAGAGAACTAAAAAGCATAGGTAATCCAATGTTCAAAATGGAGCAGGGAGGGAAGATGAAAGAAATTATGTACATTCTAAATATAATATTTACAATTACAAACAAGTGTAAATGTTAATGAAAACATATTCACTGTAAAATTAATGAAAGTTTCAAAGCATCTCAACCAGTGTAGATGTAAACGTGTAAACATATTCTATATGTACTATTAATCTTTTCATTTGAATGTAAAGTAAATCTAAAGCTATTCCATTTAAATGTAAAGACAGTTTTCTCTCGAGGGATTAAGCTTAATTCTTATCGAGGGTGTAGTCTGAGGTAGACGGGATGGTGGAATAGAAAGAAAGGGTCACAAAACTATGTGTCGGGAAACAGAATACTTAGGAGAGCGTTTTGTTTCTATTCTATTACCATCGTTGTTGGTGGTGCTAGTGTGTATTCTAATCTCTGGAACAATGTGAGGGTAAAAGTGGATTGACGTAGAACTAGACACCATCATCAGAGGATCTTGGAGACGCAAGACCACCTTTGCAGTTAGTCCATGATCTTACTTGGAACGTGCTGTGCCTTTAATCTTGGCCAGAGTCGTGGGATCGCCAGTGACGTATGTGCACAGAACCCAAAAACCCAGCGGGAGCAGAACCTACCATTGGCAGCTAAGTCAAACTTAAAAGCTGCCAAGTGAATTTTTTTTCCGTACAGTAACCAGTAAATCACAACAGTGATGATATTTTTCCTGAACAATCATTATTCAATTTGTTATTTGTAAATATACAAATTTAAATCGATTTAATCATGTTGGATGCACTGCATGTTTGTCTCAGTCAAGTTACTAATTACACTGTAAACAGAGCTATACCATAATAATAAGAATTCCACTAAGTAAATCATGGTGGGGGGCTTGCGCGAGCTGAATTTAATAACTGCTTAATTCTTCATAAAAGGCGACGGATCAGATATAATAAGTTAACAATTGCCCTGCCCAATGCAGCATTGTTTTTGACTTCTGAAATATTTTTTGAACACTCCCTTGATTTAGAAGCATCATTATTCTTCTATCTACAACGCTGCCAAAAGTAATCTTGTGCGAAGGAAGAAACCTTTGACGACCCATGTTAGATACTCTTGAGTGTGGCCACTGTTGGACCAGTACTGCAAAGCAGGGGAGGCAATTCAGTGACAAATGTCACACTCAGTCTTGTTCCTATCAGTCTGTTGTTGATGGGTGTCCATTCCAGGTGTCGCAGAATGACCTGAAACTTTTCATTTCTTGTGCCATTCCGAAATGTATTTTGTGATCTTCTTGTTCTATTTTCCTACCTCGGACATTATTTGGTATTTTCGAGTCATTGTTTACACTTCTTCCTTTAATAATTCGTCACGTCTGTTTACCCGATCATCACTGCTGAGAGAGTAGTCAGGTGATGTAATATTGACCGGCAGTCATGTTGGTAAAATTCTCGTGTAACAAACATGGACGCGCCGGATGAACACTTAGATCTCTCCGCGAGTTGCTTAGCGCAGATTTGGCTATTGTGATTTCTTATTATCTCTCGTGGAGAGAACGAACGAACGAACTTTATTTTCAAAGGGTTAAGAATTGGGCACGCAGGCCCGTCTTACATCCCAGATGGTCACAAGATGAATGTTTGTTTGCACATGTTAGGGCAGTAAATTATCCAGGTTGTGACCTTTTACAGACAGACAGAAATACTGCAAAACTTTGTTGGAAGATATGATCAGTAATAAATTTAGGAAAGTTGTGAGTTGTAAATGTGATAATCCTAGATGGAAAAGTCACACAGAAATATATTTTAGGAAAGTTATCATCATACGCATGACTGGATACAATTGGCTAGGCAATTCTAGATGTTATAAACAACACGTATGGCTGGAACCTGGTAAGATTGTAACAACCACGTGCGTTGAACAATAGGTGCATTATAATCTGACAATTTCGCCGGTTTAGAGCACTATGAAATTTACCTCGTCAAGAAGAAATCCAGCAAACCAGAGTAAGGAATAGGATCAGAATTCCATTTATTGCACGAGACCTTGTTTGAGAATCTTGTGGACTTATATCCCAGGAAACGCTACCTACATTGACGTGGAAAGCCAGAATCCTAGGAAATTAAAACAAAGTCAGAGTGGGAGCCTAGTGGAAAGTAATACTACAGACCGTGCGTAAGAGGCATCTTAAACAAGCTGCCTTAACTATTTCTCTGAGCCAGGAGTCAGTATTGAAAAGAGATTTTAGGGTGAGTTGTACATTTTAAAATTCTATATTTTGCATGTATTAACATGCGACAATTGCAAATGGATGTCCAAGTCATACGAGGTTGGCAACCTCAGCAGATAGAATGATGGCTTCATGAACCATCAATGCAGGAGATGGTGACTGCCTAATGCGGGTTTCTCAAAGAGAACCAACAGCAGAGGTAGTCCCAAGATCCATCTTGGAGCAGGGAGTGGATGGTGATAGAACTGATGTACATACTTGTTATAATATTCACCGTTTCAACCAGTGCAAATGTAAAAATATTCAATATAAATGTAATTAATGTTTTCCGCTCAGAGAGGGTAAAGTTCTGAGGTAAACGGGATGGTGGAATGAAAAGGCAGGGGTCCGGGGGAGTGGGTTACATGATTGTATCACGAAACCCAAAGCTCAGGAGGGTATTTGTTTCTCTCCTTTCATAATGCTAGTCGGTGGTCCCAGTTAAGGATGCTATTTCTGGAACAGAGTGTATGGTTTAAGTGGCCTGCTGTCAACGCTGGACACTGTAATGAAGTCGGAATCATATCTCGGCATAATTCACAATTCATCACCTCGCAAACCCCGTGGATGTAACTGACTAATGAAACGCCAGCTTGGTACACGTAGTGTCGGAGGATACACTAGGCTATTCAACATGGGGACAACGAAAGTATAGATGTTGGTAATATTTCGGAAGGCAGTGTACAAACAATCATGGAGTACCTAGTTAAAGAAGGACCCAATTCGATAATAGGGATCACTGGCCTTAGGTAGATAACAATAGATTCACTGGATGTGTTGTAGAGACGAAGTTATTATGAACAGAAGCCAGTGGAGCATGAACCTTGTTGTGTTTTTCCCTGTTTTGGTTGCTCCAGTGAATATTCGGATATACTTAAGATAAAGTGGATATTCATTGTGATAGAGCTCTTTCACATGAGTAAAATAAGCTTAAGATGGAGGATATTGGTGCAGAGATAAAGATTCCATAATTATTTTATATTTGTCATCTAAGTACACCTTGCCCTACCTACACGATTTTGGATGTATGCAAAAGTGCTTTGGTCTAGTTGTTACCTCGTACATCCGCAGGTCCACTATATAAGGGGAGGGAACGGAAGGTACACACACTCACCGCCTAATTCAAACAACAGACACGGAGCACAGCAATTGTATCAACTCCGTTGCCATCTGCAGAAGTGTGAGCAGACTGTGTAACCATTAAAAGCCTGTCTGTGATTGAGTGCAAGCGAGATATTAATTAAACATATATATATATAAATATATTATCAATGTCTGCTTAGGATAATATTGGTACGTGTAGAATCTTTGTGCTATTTAAGGAGGAAACCCCGAAGTGTGTTGGTTTAGCTTAATTGTGTAATAAATAAGTAGAAAGAATGGATTGAGCTAGTTGGTTGTGGAAAGCGGATATTATGCTTGCTGGAAAGGACTATCCAAATTGGAAGAAGGAATGGCTGTAACCGATTGATTTTCTGCTTGATTGACTATCTGAACTGTCTCATTATACCTCCTGACTGTGTATGGAGACAATGAGCGATACTACATTGTTTGTATATTATGTTTCAGGTTATATCCTGCCCTGAGTGTCGTTGTCGTGGAATATTCTAATCCACATATATAAATTATCAAGTAAATATAAAGCCTAATAAATACATATAATAAAGAAAGGAAGAAGAATGGTAAAGAACAGTGCTGTCACAATGACAGTACTCGAAATCCCCTTTGTTTTATGCTTCGTCTGCAATTGTAACGTTTCCACGTTAAATATAAGCCTTCTGCAACATACACGCGTTTCCCAAACACACAATAAAATGTGCTGCCTTTCTAAGAAAAACCTTGAAATATGCAAGTTGACCTAAATTTTAAATTCCATTCATGTCTTTTTCTACACTGCGTTACCAAAACGAACGAACAGATGGACAAAAGGATAAAGAGAGAGGGGAGGGCTGAAAATCAAGAACGCATGCAACACGCGTCGCGCGATACACAAATGCTGCCATCACGCGTGTAAGTCTACATGCACTAATTTTTTTTCAGACGGACAGTGATAAAATACACTACCCTTTCCCAGAGTTAGGTTTATAAATCATAAAAAAACGCTTATTAGGAAAGATAACAATAGATGGGTTTACGGTTGAAAACATAACAGTACCCAGACAGCACATCTTCGAAACAGGAGGTAGAAAATACATATTTTGAACGCAGCCACGTAGCTCTTTCAAATTGGTATATTTGGGTTCCTTAGGGCTTGCTGACAAATAATATGTAAAACGTTACGCAAATAGTCCAGGAATTAATAAATTATACCCACAATAAAATAGTGAGGATGCCTGACAGCATGGAATCATTTCTGCTCATAAAATTTTTTTTTATAACGTGTTTGAAAAAACCTTACGTTACATAAATAGCCTACCATGTAAACTCCCAATTGATTGGAGCACAACAAATGAAAGCCTAACCACGATTGGTCGGGCTATAAATACTATCTTTCGTTGTTAGGGGAGACGGGAAAAGGTAACATTTTTTCAAACACTTGTCGAAACGTGGCTCATTGGCCAGTCTCACTGATATACACACTTGGGAGCGTTAGTTCGAAACCACTTGTTTAAATAAGCTTGATAAAGCATCAGTGCGTTGAAGCCAGCTCACAATTTTGCTAAAATAAAAGCCTGGAACATAAGCAGATGGAAATTTGTGCCAGTAATTGTGCCAGAATTCATTGCTAATCAACGTATCTGTGTTTATTTCCATGAAATTGTGGGACAGTGGTCTTGATGGTACTGAGCAGCACCTGGTCAGAGCTTTGCTGAATCCAGTGTCGGACAGCATACTCCTTGGTCCTTTTAGCTATCAGTGAGGTGTCTCCAGAGCCCAGAGGAGAATTCGAGCAGAGGAGTCCTTTCCTGCCGCCATCACGCCAGATAAGCTAACTTGGCCAGCTGAGCTCAACATTATGTCCCCTCATCTTGAAATGACTTTATAAAAATAACATTCAGAGGGGAATTTAATTGTCTTAATATCAGGAACTGAGAACATCTCCAATACTAGTCCCAAAAGACAAACTATTGAAGTCATGATGACAAATACCAACAGAGCTTGAACAAAACAAAACCAGTATTACCTCATTTTACTACTACACAACTGACACACATAGAATATTTGTAATAATATATGTCACTACAATATTCATATTAAATACATTCTGTACATAACTTGTAATTTAAATTGATTGTGATTCCTGGTTCCCTTGTAGTTGAATCAGGACACATATTCATTCATGCCAGTAATGAATACATATTGTTATTTGAAAAGTTACGAGTGACTTCTTTAAGATATTCTCATAGAGTGTTATATGTATGTGAGTGTCACAGTGTTGTCAAGTGTAGTGGATTAAATTAAATTGTTTATCTGTCTGTTGTTGTGACTTACACTTCATCATACACATACCCTAGACACATAACGTAGTCATCACACTATTCCAGAATAATTCTGACTGAGATATATAGATATGTGGTAGCAAGTAAGGTTATATATAATACACTACTCTTATTAGATATATATACCTTCACAGCTGATCTCAGTCAGTACACTAAGTCCCCTATAAATATTTATAACATCCCACTTCACCACAGTCGTACAAACTCTTTAGTGACCAAGTCAGCTAGTAGATGTTCAAGTTGCTCAGAGCCTGTGCCAGTATCAACTGTGTCATCTTGATTTGGAAGACCCGCAGTTGTGGAGTTCTCTCCGATCAAACTGCTGTGCGAGGCCTGGACGGACTTTTTAAAGATACGTTGCTCTTTCTTGGGCTATTTCTACATGCAATTACCACACACCTACGAATAAACAGTGTAATGATGCTTTCTACGAGATTATGGCTGGTGGTTTATATAGACGACAAATGACAGTCATATGAATCGTTATAAATTAATATTGATATTATATTCAAGAAAGCACAAAAGTAAGACAGATTCCATCAAGGATACAGAGAACAGTTGAAAAATGAACTTTATTAATTAAATGTAAATGTGATATATAATGAAAGTGAAACAGATGTTATTTTGAAATCAATTTTATTTTATTTGAAATTTAACTGAAGAACCAAAGAAAAAGATCCTGTATATAAATAACTTATAAATGTACCCACAGTCTTCAGTGAATTATTTAAATTTGGTTCAAAGTTCTTGTTGTTTAGTTAATTACCCCTAGCAGAGTAAGGTTAGTCTGGAGAGGAGCCCCATAGGAACTTAAGATAGTACATTATCATCTCATCTAAGAACCTATACAGCTTGACTATACTTTCGATGTCGATACACCAAGTACAAACTTAAAAGCTGCCAAGTGAATTTTCAGACAATTCCCTCAATATCCATAACATCACCCTATGATGATTACGTTTTTTAAAATTAATTATTAATTTTACACTGTTAAATATAATTGATTATTAGATTTGTTGTTTGTATATATATATATATATATACACACACAAATTTATAGTTGATTCAATCCTTGTGAGTGTACTGCGTACGTATATTACAGTCACCTTAAATACACTTAAAACAGAGCAACTAAATTAAGATTTCTCTGAATTAAATCTCTTGGGGGCTTGAACGAGCTAAATCATACAATATATCTCTTCACAAAAGTTGTCGGGCAGATAATAAGTTAACTGTGCTAATACACATTCATCGTTGTTCTTGATTTCTGAATATCTCGTGAATATTGCCTCAAGTTAGAAGCATTCTCATCATTCTATCATCATCTCTGCCAAGAGTAATATTGTGCGAAGGTAGATACCCTTGAAGACCCACATTAGATACCCTTGAAGACCCACATTAGATACCCTTGAAGACCCACATTAGATACCCTTGAAGACCCACATTAGAGACCCTTGAAGACCCACATTAGATACCTGATGCGTGATGCCATATGATGATGGATGGTATCCGCATGTCTGGTTTTGTGTAGTGTGCAGATGTGTTCAGTCAAAACAATGTTCATACAAAAATAACAGGGCAATCCACATAGGACGTCAGTAAACTCACGACGTATAAAGTCAATGATTCTTGAAACAGCCGTTGACGTTTTTCTTCATTATTTATTGTGGACGCCACAGTGACAAAATGGTTACGCGAATATTTAGACACATCAAACAGTCATTATCACAGCAACATTCAATACAGCAATAGACGGTAGACAGCATTACAATGATGAGTCAGATGCATGTTATATTTCATAGTGCTGTAAATGTAGTCAGGTGAAAAACTCCATCCTTTTCTATAACAGCCAGGAGATAACCAGATGTATGAGATCAGTTCACTCTCCTTAGTCTGACTTCAGCAAGACAGACACGTCTGCCGAAGTATAAATAATGTCCTCAAAAATATCCTCTAGATAACAAAGGTTTTTCAAACCTAGTTCAGGTAATCAAGTAGCAAGTAATAGTCCTTGGGACCTGCATCAACCGATGCAGCACAATACAGCGACATGTGAGCTAGGAAAACATCTCGTGACGACGACTTTCGAAGACAGGCTATGAGCCAGAAATCGTTCACGACCAAAAATCGATAGAGTTAATGAAAATGTTAATTTACCTTGCTTTCATGAAATACACAGAAATATCACGCCTCCCGGCATGTGGGAAACACTAGAGGTATTATCTCGAATAAACGAAATATCCATTAAGAGGACTACACATCCCTGACAGAACAAAAAAAGGCGGAGATCCCCTCTTCAACGAGGCATCTCTTTCGCCATTCCAAATCGCTCACTCCCACTAGTGGTGGGCGGAAACCGATCGACCAAACAACAAGACAAGTCATGCGCAGTCCAGCGCAAAAATGACCACAGCTCAAACTTAACTGCATTCGATACCAACGCGAGAAGACAAATGCTTACCGAGAAAAGTGACTATAAATTTCAAGCAGTTGTTGCCCTTGCGTTATAAAATAGATATTGAAATAAAACGATGTTGCGAGAATTTATCACGCAACATATCACCACCTCCTCCCGATTAAAAAAAAATGTGGAACATATTTTTTTTTTAAATATCAAAGAGCATGCGATAAGCGGCTCAAAACGCACGAATTATGAGCTGATAATTAACTAAATTGCCAAACAATAGGCTAATTATAGAGTGTCTGGTGAGGATATACCTCAACAGAAAAATAAATATGTCTCAAAAAATATTCACATCGGGGAGGTGTCACCAACACACATCACGTTAGCATGTAAACACAATATACGTATGCAAGTTACAATAATCATCATTAAACAGCATACTCTAATATTGTCTTTAAAAATGGATGTACAAATCTGATAGGAAAATTTAAATAGTACATTATTTGACATGTAATGACATAAGTACATAGTAAAGTTAAACTACATGACGATCCAGGACATATGCTCTGGTATTCCGAGGGTAAGTACACAATCTAGAACTCGTCATGCTTGATACTAGTAAGGTAAGTCCTCAGCTCAACAATGACATTCTGAGAAAGTACAAGCAATATAATGCTAATTAATAACTAATATGCTTCATAAGGTACAATACATTATTAATAATTGTGGCTGTTTAGTAAACTAACGGCCCTTATATTAACTACTCAGTCCTCCTCTATCATCTTAAAAAAAACGAACAGAAGAAGATGACAACAAAGCACGATAGTGTGTACATATAAAGTAAGTACAGATGTGCTAATCTATTGTAGAAATATAGGTGTGTTATGACTCTGTAATATATGGAAATATAGGACAGAAGTATTAGTTGGAGTCATGTGGGCATCTAGACAAAATGTCAGCCATCACATTATCCGCACAACGGATAGCTCGTACCGTGAAGTGAAAAGGTTGAAGAGCTATAGCATATCGAGTGGATCTCGAACTCTTCAAATTCTTAGTCTGAATAGCTGTAAGAGCTTTCTGATCAGTCTCTAGAATGAAATGTGCGCCCAGGAGGAATCTTTGTAGTTTGAGAATTGACCAAACCATCGCTAACAACTCACGGTCTAAAACCGAGTAGTTCCTCTCTGCCGCATTTAGTTTTCTAGAAATGTACATAACAGGATGCAGAGTATTTGCATATTCTTGCATCAGTGCTGCTCCAAACCCAGTGGATGAAGCATCACTCCGAAGAACAAAAGTCCTATCAAGAGTAGGTAATCTTAGGATGGGAGGAGAAGAAAATATATTCTTGATTTGGTCTAATGAAGATTGGCATTCTTCAGACCAACGGACCAGATTAGGCGAACCTTTCTTCAACAATATTGATAGAGGTGCCATGATCGAAGATAAATTTGGAATAAATCTCCCATAAAATTGAATTAAACCTAAGAGACTCCTAACTTGTTTCTTCGTTTTAGGAACAGAGATGTTCAGTATTTTGGAAGTATTGTGGTCTTCTGTCTTCAAGAGACCATGACCAACACGATGACCCAGGAAAGAGATTTCACCAAAACCAACAAAAGCTTTAGAAGGTTTTTGCTGTCAAATTATTCTCACGTAGAGTGGACAGTAAGTCATATAACCCTAAATAGTGATCTTCCCAGGTATCACTGAAGAGACAGATGTCATCTAAGTATGCGATGACATCCGAACGATGTGACAGAATTCGACGCATCATGCGAACGAAAGTGGCAGGGGCGTTCATGAGACCAAAAAAAAGGCATAACATTCCATTGAAATAGACCCCTAGGTGTAGAAAAAGCAGTAAGAGGTTTGGCATGCTCTGCTAAAGGCACTTGCCAATAACCTTTAGACAAGTCAAGTTTAGTGAAGAATCTAGAATTAGAAAGTCTAATCAGTAGATCTTCTAACAAAGGCATCGGTTCAGCATCGAACTATGTGACCTGATTCAATTTGCGATAATCAACGCAAATTCGTATGTTCTTATCCTTCTTCCGGACAATAACCATGGCAGAAGAATATGGTGAAGTCGATGGTTCAATTATATTTAATTGAATCATTTCATCCAATTCCTTTTCCACTTGCGACTGAAAGTGTATAGGAATAGGATACGGCCTAACCCTAATTGGATTATTGTCGGTAAGAATTATGTCATGTTCTATGACATCTGTGTGTCCATGAATGTCAGTGAGAACATCCTGAAATGTTTGTAACATCGACGAGACTTGTCGATGTTCGTCACCAGAAAGATTAGGAGAAACAGAAACGTTTTTCCAAGATTCCGTGGAATGTAATGGAACCACTGGAAGGGGAAGGTTGACATCAGAGAAGGTAGCTTCCTCATCCTGAATGACAGACAGGGATGAATAATGACCGTGAGGTGCAGGAGCATCATCCGTTGCCTGGAAAATAGGCAGCAAATAGTCCGGACGTTCGTGAAATTCCGAAAGCATGTTTATGTGGAAAGTTTTATGCTTTCCATCAATATCGACCACATAGTCAACATCGGAAATCCGAGAGACTATTGCATAGGGACCTTTCCATGCAATAAGAAGTCTATTTTCCCTACTGGGGAGTAGGACGAATGCTTTGTCACCTGGACAAAGTTGTCGTAGACATCTATTCTTGTTAGCAAACTGCCTTGCCTTCTCTTTAGCAATTTCTGATGAAGCAGTTGCTAGCTTACATGCCTCAATTGATCTTTTTGTCTAAGAGCAATGACATACTCATATGAGGATTGAGTTTCATCGCTAATATCATCGGCAGTGATGAGATCGTGTAATAAAGACATAGGGCCGCGTGGACGCGCGCCAAAGACAAGTTCGAAGGGAGAAAATCCCTGTGTGTTTTCATTAGGGACTTCTCTATAGGCAAAGAGAGCCGCGGGTAAAACCCTGTCCCAATCTTGAGGATGATCTTCAGTTATCTTACCAAGCAAAGTCTTGAGCGTTCTATTCAGACGCTCAACTAACCCATTAGCCATAGGATGGTAGATACTACTGAGAGATCGTTCAATATGTAAGGTAGACATTACCTGTGACATAGTGTCAGATATGAGTTGAGTGCCATGGTCTGACAATATTTCTCTGGGGAACCCCAAGCGAGAAAATATTAACCAAAGAGCATCTGCGATATCTGTAGTAGATATGCTCTTAAGAGGAATAGCCTCTGGCCAACGTGTGCACATATCGACACATGTAAGGATAAACTGATGTCCTCTGGCCGACTTGACCTTAAAAGGGCCAATAATATCTATGGCCATTTTCTGAAACGGCCGAATAGGAATGTCAGCAGCCTGGATAGGCACAGCATGTCGTGGTCCTCTAGATTTGACCTCCTGACATACCTTGCATGATCGGCAGTAAATACGAATGTCCTTATTGACAAAAGGCCAAAAGAAAGCCGCAAGGACTCTCGACTTCGTACGGGAAAAACCCATATGTCCAGCACATTGCGAGTCATGAGCATGTTGTAATATTTGCACTCTCATGCTCTTGGGAACAAGAATTTGCGAATGTGCCGACGTAGTCGAATCTTGTACCATACGTACAAGTACGCCGTTTCTCATTGCAATCCAAGATTTTCTATTTGTATGCTGATTCGGATCAACTTTCTTCGCAAGAACGAAGAATTTTTTTAAAGAAGGATCTTCTTCTTGCAATTTTATGAAAGAGTCACGAGTAATCACTAAGTGACTATCTTGGCTATCAACTTCATTATCACTATTCAGTGAAGTTTCGGGTGTTTGTAGAGCTTGTGCTCTTGTAACTACTGCATTTGTAGCTTGCATGTTATTATCTTCCCAAGCAGCAATCTGCTGTGGGGTACACTCCCTAACATCCGTGAATACGACCAATAATAAGGTCCGCAATAGGATTAGGTAAGAGACAAGCATGCACATCTCCAGTAAAGAAAGGAGTGGCAATGCGAATTACAGCAGTAGGATATTTTTCTAGAGTGCCGCCAAATGTGACACATTTAATAACCCTTCCTGTAGCACAAGATGGATCTACAAGCGATTGTCTAACACCAATAGTGGTGCATCCGGAATCGAAAAGTAGTGAGACCGGAGTATCATTAACAAGACCCTTATGTAGGATTAAAGAACCCCTCCCGTCATGCGCAACAGCAGCAGGAAGAGCGGGAAGTGGGTGACCACACTCAAAGTAGTTATGGTACCCGGTTCGAATAAAGTACTGCATTGGGGGCATTTGTTTGCTCTCTCAAAGTCAAAAGCAGAACTAGTGACAGCGTCAAAGTTTTTATTATCAACAACATAATTACAGGCTCCCTCAGTTTCCTGTTGTACAGCATTAGCCTGCTGATATCTCTTTTTTTTTGTGTTGAGATCTACCCCGACTATTATTACCTCTGAAGTTATCAGAGTTATTATTATCTCTGCAGTTATTATTGTCTCTATTGTAATTGTTATCCTGGTTCGAATTCCAGTTTCCACGATTACTATCATGTTCACATTGATGCGAACATCTATTTGTTTGGTTCTGAGGTCTTCGACAGGAATAACCTCTATTACCATATCCTCTTTTGAAATGCCTATAATTATTAGGGTGATAGTAACGACCACTATCAGGTTGTCTCCAATTCTTCGAAGAAGAATCACCATGAAATTGGTTTCCATGATTTTGACAGAAATTACCGCTGCTCTTTCTATCAAAATTTTGTTGGAATCTACGAGCAAAGTTTTGGCCATACGGAGCTGCCGAAGCAACCGGTAAACCTTCTTTCACCTTAGAGTTACCCATGGTTATGTGTGGGTGTGCATTTACGTATTGGCAACAGAAATCTTCTATTTCTTTTATTGTTTTAGGTTTACGTTCATGAAGGAAAGCAAGGAAAGACTCATTGACAGACGACATGACTTTGTCTCTAAGTATTAAGTCCATAAGTCCTTCATAAGTTTTTTTCCGTCTTAGATAGTTCAACCCATCGTGAGAAAGTAATGCGTATTCTTGCAATAAACTCGGAGAATTCAACTCCATTTTCAGGTAACATGTTTTTAAATTGTAGACGATAGCCGTCTTCGTTAAGCTGATATTTCTTTAACAGAGAGGCCCTGACAACCTCATAATTGTTCTTGTCAGGTTCATCCACCATATTTAATATACTTAGAGCTTTACCTGTCAGTATCCCTGATAACTGATAAACATATTTTGCTTTGTCTATGTTATGAGCTGTACATGCTTGTTCAAATCTGTCCAGATAGAACATTATGTCATCACTGGAAGGACTAAATGTTGGTAACTTAATCTTAAAAGTATCATTATTAGCCTTACCAGAAGATGAACCCTTGTTTGAATCATTACCATTACTCATGCTCGTCAATTTCATTTTTTCCAACTCTAAAGCTAAGACCTTTTCTTCATGTTCCATTTTTGCTTTCTCTTTCCTCTCATCAGACTCTCTCTGTAATCTTCTTTCCTCAGCCTGAGCCTTTTTTTGAAGTCTTTCATTTTCAGCTTCTTTTTCAAGTCTTTTATTTTCAGCCTCTTTTTCAAGTCTTTTATTTTCAGCTTCTTTTTCAAGTCTTTTATTCTCAGCCTCTTTTTGAAGTCTTTCAGCTTCTAGCTGTAGCTGGAGTTTTCTTTCCTCCGCTTCTGATTCCCTTTTTTGTTTTTCCATTTCCATTTGGAATCTTTTCTCATCCACCTGCATCTGCAGTTTCTTTTGTTCAGCTTCCATCTGCAGTTTCTTTTGTTCAGCTTCCATTGCTTTATCATATCGAGCAGTTGCAAATTCTTCTAACTTATCACCAGTCTTCCCAAGCAATTTACCCTGCTCAATAAAGTGCTCAAATGTAGACATGTTGTCTAACATATGAGTCCAAAACCTGAAATAATTAACTAATTTATTTCAAACCTAAGTGTAACAAGTCTTAATTAAGCACTTGTATATTCACATCACCTTATATTATCCCAGTCTCTGTGGGAAACAAGTCTCCAATCAAAGAACTTGTATATGAAATATCAACAATCAATTCTTGATCATAAGTGCACTTCTCATTCAATAGTGCACGACACTATTCATCATTCATTTATCATCAGTGTAGTAGTAACAGTGCATTAGCATAGCCCATTAACTAATTACTATAACTGTAAACAATGACTATGTAAACACATGCAGAATGTAAACATTGAAAATGTAAACAATACAAACAATGTAAACAATAACAATGTAAACAATAACAAAGATCAGCAACAATACAAAAACTTTCGCAGAAATCAACTAAAAATAAAGCAGAAAATAATGAAATATCACAAAAAAATGTGACGATATCTGCGATAGAATTAAACAAAATACATGACACCACAGTGTATAAACAAAAATGTTGTATGAAACTAAATTATAGACAAGAGTAGGCTAACAAATACAAACAAATCAAAACAAAACTAAAGAATGCGAAATAATAACGAAAACAATATTAAAACATGTCATCACAGCTAACATAAATAGCAACAGAAGTCGCTTAGCAAATTCCAGTATTGGAAATTTGCAAACCCTACAGAAAACGCTCACAATAGACGACCTCTATGACGTGGCATAATCTAACGGAGACACCACCCAACCGAGAACCCGCTGAAATATAAACATATAAATATACGAATAACATATAAACATATAACATATAGAATGAGATGATACACAGAAGACTCAGCAGAAGTATAAGGGCACAGTTTACATACAAACAGGCCACTTAACTTATAGGCTTCCAATCGTAGAACAGCAGAAAAAACGGATGTCAATCAACGTCCTAAAGAGCGAAGCTCCAACGATGATGGCACATCTGAACTGCTTCCACTGCTAACACGATGGTACAAGAGCTTCTGACATACTGTGTGTTGAGTTTTTTCGGCACTTGACCTTCTAATCCAAAAGTAAGTTGATGGAAATCGGTACTTGGCCTTCTTCAGAAAACAACCCGTTTCAACCGGCACTTGACCTTCTCAACAAACGACAGCACTGGAACCTTGACAGCAGCAACTTGCTTGACTTGCGTAAAAGATAACAGCAGTCCGAGTTATCCGGCAACATGTAACAACGCCGGGTACTGTCAAATTCTTGTTTCCGTCAAAAAATTGAAATTTTGACTTTTACCGGGCAACGCCGAGTACTTCGAAAATTTTGAAGATGTTGACTGTATTGAAGAATGTTAATTTCTTGAAGGATGTTGATGAATTCTTGTTGAAAATGAAGTGGGTAAGGGACCCCGTGTTTGCTGGTACCAGAATCAAACCAGCTTATGGCCACCAAATGATGCGTGATGCCATATGATGATGGATGGTATCCGCATGTCTGGTTTTGTGTAGTGTGCAGATGTGTTCAGTCAAAACAATGTTCATACAAAAAATAACAGGGCAATCCACATAGGACGTCAGTAAACTCACGACGTATAAAGTCAATGATTCTTGAAACAGCCGTTGACGTTTTTCTTCATTATTTATTGTGGACGCCACAGTGACAAAATGGTTACGCGAATATGTAGGACACATCAAACAGTCATTATCACAGCAACATTCAATACAGCAATAGACGGTAGACAGCATTACAATGATGAGTCAGATGCATGTTATATTTCATAGTGCTGTAAATGTAGTCAGGTGGAAAACTCCATCCTTTTCTATAACAGCCAGGAGATAACCAGATATATGAGATCAGTTCACTCTCCTTAGTCTGACTTCAGCAAGACAGACACGTCTGCCGAAGTATAAATAATGTCCTCAAAAATATCCTCTAGATAACAAAGGTTTTTCAAACCTAGTTCAGGTAACCAAGTAGCAAGTAATAGTCCTTGGGACCTGCATCAACCGATGCAGCACAATACAGCGACATGTGAGCTGGGAAAGAACATCTCGTGACGACGACTTTCGGAGACAGGCTATGAATCGAAATCGCTCACGACCCAAAATCGATAGAGTTAATGAAAATGTTAATTTACCTTGCTTTCATGAAATACACAGAAATATCACGCCTCCCGGCATGTGGGAAACTTACTTACTTACTTAGTCGTTCCCCTTCTACCGTGAGGTGTAGAGGTTTGGAAGAGAGAGCGCCAGACCATTCATGTGGGAAACACTAGAGGTATTATCTCGAATAAACGAAATATCCATTAAGAGGACTACACATCCCTGACAGAACAAAAAATAGCGGAGATCCCCTCTTCAACGAGGCATCTCTTTCGCCATTCCAAATCGCTCACTCCACTAGTGGTGGGCGGAACCGATCGACCAAGAAGCAAGACAAGTCATGCGCAGTCCAGCGCAAAATGACCACAGCTCAAACTTAACTGCATTCGATACCAACGCGAGAAGACAAATGCTTACCGAGAAAAGTGACTATAAATTTCAAGCAGTTGTTGCCCTTGCGTTATAAAATAGATATTGAAATAAAACGATGTTGCGAGAATTTATCACGCAACAATACCCTTGAAGACCCACATTAGATACCCTTGAAGACCCACATTAGATACCCTTGAAGACCCACATTAGATACCCTTGAAGACCCACATTAGATACCCTTGAAGACCCACATTAGATACCCTTGAAGACCCACATTAGATACTCTTGAAGACCTACATTAGATACCCTTGAAGACCCACATTAGAGACCCATGAAGACCCACATTAGATACCCTTGAAGACCCACATTAGAGACCCTTGAAGACCCACATTAGAGACCCTTGAAGACCCACATTAGATACCCTTGAAGACCCACATTAGATACCCTTGAAGACCCACATTAGATACCCTTGAAGACCCACATTAGAGACCCTTGAAGACCCACATTAGAGACCCTTGAAGACCCACATTAGAGACCCTTGAAGACCCACATTAGATACCCTTGAAGACCCACATTGTATACTCTAGGTTTTGGTCATTGCTAGACCATCACTGCAGATCACAGCAGAAGCAACCCGTGACACCAGTAATGACCTTTATATTCCTTTATTTGCGATAATGGCTACGCCTTCATTGTGTTGTTTAAGTACTGTTTCTCCTTTTGCTGTTTGTATTCACCCCCGTCCCGGTCCATCTCTCACTTATTCCCAGGATATGTCATCCGTATTTCCTCATCTCTGCTGTGATCTTCCTCAGTTTCCCTGCCTCACTCTTGGTTATGACGTTCCAGAATCCAATTCTAGTTTCGTGTTTTCATTCCATTGGCTTCCTTTCGGCTTTCACCACTGACAGTCATAGGAGCCTCAGACTCCAGATGTCTTTCTCGCATTAAAGTTTTTTGCATTTATTGCTTTTTCTTAACAGTTAATATTTTTTTTTACATAGACCGGGGTGTTGGACCTGTGCAAAAACCCCCAACCTGGAGGGCCAAGCTACTAGCATCTGTCTGACCCATACCCGCGCAGACCTGTCCAGGTTGGTTGAACTATTTCGTCGCATTAGTACTGTTTTATTCAATGTCCACTTTTGACCAAAATTGACCTGAGGTCATAAACCGACATTATATACTTTAATATATAATCCTACACAATATTTTACAGTTAACAGTTTGAACTGTCATGCACAATGTCATATTAAATAGATACATTCTTGTCAACTACTAGCCCAACAACTTTCAACGTTTCTTTTTTTTCTCTCAATAGTAGCTGAAGTTGAGATGGAATAAAAAAGTATTAAGTCTAAGATTTGCTGAGCGCCGCTGAGTGCGTATGGGTTGGCCTTGAGTGCGATGATGCCCATTTTGAAGAACAATAAAAGCAACAATAACAACAACATCAGTAACAACTTCAATAAATGAAGATGGAAAACCGAGACCTGTGAATAAATAATACACAAACATTGGTATGTTACAGGCACTAGAAACATTGTTACGGTCTGTGTCTTATGTTACCTGACCTTTACTGGTGAATAGGAAACTAAAGAAGTTATTCACCATTATTCTGGGTCGTTCCTAGCTCCAAAATTCCGTAGTTACGTTGGCCGGTCGGGACAATGTTACTGTTCATGAAGCTCTATTTTTGTGGTGATTAGTGAGCAGTGGGATTAACCACTACTCACTCTCGTAGCGAGGCGGTGGTGCCGTTCGGAAGGCCCTGAGTTCGAGTCCCCAGTACGCCTACCACTTCTGTTGGTTTTCTGCAGTCTGGTTTTCTACTTCTTTGTTTCTTACGAGTACCTGCAGCAAACCAAATTATCTTAATTATTTATATACTAGTATCCATGTCTGAGTGACTAATTGGTGGGACTCCATGACGTCAATAATATCGTTTGTTTGTCAACATAAATATAACAATTTACTGACCGTTGTTACAATGTTATTTGAGTATCACTGACGAACATGGATCTCGCGGTATCATTCTAAATGAACGCACGGGTGTAAGGAATGAAGGTATGAACACATTTTCAGTCTCAACAATGTTATTAACAATACATACAATAATATCATATTTTATAATACAGTAAGAACAAGAAATATCCATTTCGAACACAAAAATCCGAATTTTTAATTCAAATGTCAAGTCAGTATTAATGTGTGGCGCTGACAAAATTAGCAACAAAAACATCAAGCCACAAGCTACAGGCTTTCATAAATAGATGAACTGAAGTGGTTTGACAAGACCAGTTATGTGGTAAAGAGTGACAAACTCAGATCACTGAGGATTACAAGAATACGATTAAAAAACACATTAAAGTAAAGTGTTAAGATTGTGTATTATTTCTTAATTAGTCTTTCTGACAGTGTGATAATGGCTTGCATTTGACGAGAGTCACATCGCAATAATTCTTGGGTAAACAGCTCAATAATCATGATTTTAAAAAAAAAGCTAACAACCTGGGTTTTATGAATCAAAGAGTTACAGTACACGGTCATTAAAATGCTAGAACACATTTCCGAGGAGACTGCTGATATATTGATCTAGGGAGTCGTTAACAAATTATTAATTCTGGATTTGGAGACCACGCAGACTTAGACTCTTATCAAATCTTCATTTTAGTACCTCTGTGTGTGTGTGTGTGTGTGTGTGTTAGTGTGAGTTTGAGTGTGTGCGTGTGTGTGTCTGTTTGTCTGTGTTTCAGAGGACGCAACACGTTGTTTTAGGTTTAAATTTAGACACTAATTGTATTGTTTCCCTTATATCAGCGTATTGTCCATTTTAGAAAAAAAAGTACTTAAAAATATATCGAATCTATATTTTAGGACCTCTGTGTGTCTGTCTACCAGTCTGTGTATCTATTAAAGCGTTATTGGTAAGTTATTGATTCAGGGAATGCAACAAGTTATTTTGGTAATGAAAATTAGATTTTAGTTGATTATTTCCCTTATAACAGTGGATTTTAATGTTTAAAAATAAAAAATAAAAAAACCAAAAAACTTTACAATGTGTTATTAAACATAAAAAATAGAAGAATGCAAGAATCACTTTATTTCGTTTTCAAACAGCTTTTATTTGTCTCGTTTCCTTTCAGTTTTCGAACGAAGTTTTTGATTTTGTTGTTCCATGTCATGTTTTCAAAATATGTTTTCAGACACTCGTGACTAAGAAAGAAGTAGAAAACTAGACAACAAAAAAACAACAGACGTGAGTGGCTTACCCGTCTGTTGTGTTTCTGTTGTCTAGTGTTCTACTTCTTTATTATTTACGAGTGCCTGAAACATACCTTTATGTTTGTCTAATATTTAATTACTGTTTACAGGCCTCGAGTTTCCCTTCTTATGTGTTTAAAACGTTTATACAATACCAAAACCTACCCTCTGTCCTGTAATTACTGTTCTTAGTCTTCTATCATTTACTGGACACAGTATTAAGATCTTTGTCTTGTGTAGTCTGACCTATACTGTATAATAGGGGAACAACAGAAGTGATTGCGTCATTAAAAGGCTGTATTGCACTAGGTAAATTTCCGGTGTTATGTGTTGCTGGTCGCACTAATGACCCTTGTCATCCAAGCATTGTTTTTGTGGTGCTTAGCTGGCAGGGTGGATAGTGTGATTCGCTTCCACAGCTAAGTGGGGATGCCGCACGGAGAGTCCTGGGTTCGATTCCCCGGTAAGCCACTCACGTCTGTTGTTTTTCTGTTTTCTAGTTATCTACTTCTTTATTATTCACGAGTGCCTGAAAACATACCTTTATGTTTGTGTAATATCTATACTCTAAGTTGCCTATAAAAAAAAAGTTAGTTGCTTATCCTTTACAGGACGTGGCAATCAACCCCAGCTTTTATTGGCTGTTTGTAGGAGCCGCGCTAGCGTAGTGGTTACAACACCGCTCTGGCGACCGGGTGATACAGGATCAAACCCGGGCGACGGCATTTGAGGATTTTTCGTCGACCGGGATTTGGACTGGATTAACTCGAGACCTGGCGAGAACATTTGAAGGAGTGTCGTCGACCAGGGACTGGCGGCTCCTGAGCCGACCCAGCTGCAATGGGTACCTCCGAAATCGGCGAGTATTTGCCTGAATGGCGAGGGACATTTGTCTCTGTACAAGAAATAAAGGGATACTCACGTAAAATCAATGTCAGGTTAGACATAAAATATAACCTGAGATTTCGCCTCGAGTATTAGCGGGCGAACGCAAAAAAAAAAAAAAAAAAAAAATTGGCTGTTTGTGATTTTTCTAGGCAATATTTTCATTCAGTAGTTTGCCATTGCTTTCTGAACGGTACGGCGCTTAAAAATCCACACAAAGCGATCTGCTACCAAACCGCCTGCAGCTCGTTTCGAACCTGGTATATCTGGATTATGAAACTGCGTTCATATCCATTAGGCCACAGACGCCGACAAGTTTCCTATAGTGTTGTGAAAATGATGACGACCAGTTATGCACCTTGTTGTTGTATTAGATGTGTGCCCTTTAACGATTATGTCTCACAGCGAGGCGATACAGCTGTTCTGTAAATCTCTCGATCGATTTCCCGGTGCACCTATGCTACTTTTCTGTTGTCTTTTCCTGTCTTATGAGTCCATGTTATTTGCTTATATTAGTATATATAGTTTACACCTGACATGTCTCAGGTGTCCGTCATTAGTTAATTATTATTTGCAATACATTGACGCAAACATTGCTGGCACATGTTCTTACTTACCAAGTCGTTATTCTTCTACACTGAGTTGTAGAGATTTACCAGAAAGAGCGCCATCCTATCCTATCGGCTGTCTTCCTCTTGGATTTATTCCAGTCTAATCCTCCGTCCTTCAAATATTGTCTAATGTTGTCCTCCCAACGAACAGTGGCTCGTCTTGTAGGCAGTGGCGTATCCTGGTAATGCGAGCTAGGCGTGCTGCTACTTAAAATGAATATGTACGCCTACTATTTAACTTCTTCCCCTCTTAATTTAAAAACCAACTATATTCAATTACGCAACGATAGTTATTAGGGGTATATGTCAATTATCTCCGAAATACAAATTAACTTACAACATCAAACTCACTGTCACTGTAATAATCTGCATTCCCGGCAACTAACAAAAATTAATCACAAAAAACACTGGACGGACACAGCCGATTTTTACAACTCGAGAGCTGCAAGACCACCGCACGCATGTTCGTATTGTATTGACGTATCTGGCCATGACCCCGATCCACACAAACCAGTCTTCAAACGTAAATCCGAAAGGTGCAGCACGCATAGTGACGGAATTACCCGAGAAACTTCGGGCGATTGCTACCAACCAAAAAAACTGCACTATAAAACGCGTCTGGGAAACTAAAACTAGATATACTCGTAGATTCTATGCGGGAAAATCCGTTATCCTGATGCGTGCGGTCCGAAAGCAGAACATTATAAGAGAAATATTTTATAGAATAATACATTAAATTTTTATTTTCCTTCGGGCATAGGTGTGCGCAGCACGCACAGCACACATAGAGAATACGCCACTGCTTGTAGGTCTAGATACCTATCTCTTTTTTTTCACATTTGTCGTGGAAGCCGATCTTCTCCCATTCTGCAGACAAGGCCAGCCATCGTAATTGGGACTGTTCCTCTCGATTATGCATGTGCTGGGTTTCTGAGGCTTGACCTAGCTCACCACAAAGGATGTTTGAGAAATATTCTTTCCATCTTTCCATTACTTTTTTGGGAGCAGTAAGCAATTTGCCTTGCTTGTCATTATTGGCTTTCAGAGTACAATGTTTCTCCTTCCTTATGTTTTTTTAGGATCTAGTAGAACAATTTCTGTTTTTCCTGAACATCTCTTTCTAGCTTTTCTCCAAATTCTGTTTTAGGATTTCTATTTCCTGCTAGCACCTTAATCTTTGCTTCTGTTCTGAGTATCTCATATTCATTCTCTACATCTCTCAGTTGTTCCTGCTGTGTTATTAGCTTCTAAATATTGTTTCCACGCTTTTGTATTGTCACTTCCAATCTCTGGCTCTGTCCCGCGTATACTTGAATGAGCTCTTCATAACAGTGGCATAGTCGATGACTTATTTCCCATTGTTAGTTGGATCATATCTGGTGTATGTATGTATGAGATTATGGGGAAACTTTGTGGTCGTAATGACAAGATTTTGCTCATTGTAGAATGTAAGGAGCTGCTTTACGTTATCGTTTAGTGTATCTTCTCCATATCTACCGATAACAACTCCCCCCCCCCCTTTCCATCCAAATCTAGCATGGTAATTTCTAACTATGGCATTGAAATCTCAGAGCAATATAATTTCATCCAGGCAGTCATCCACTGTCTTTTGAATTAGCTCGATTATTTCTTCTTTGACTACAGCTCGCTTATCTTCATTTGGCCCATACACAATGACAAGGGTGTCTATGGTTTCTCCTTCTTTTAGTTGTAGCACCATAATGCGTTCCGATACAAAGTCCCATCATTTGATGCTATCTCTTTTGTTTTTAGCCACAATACAATCGTCACTCCTTTCAGCTGTTTCAGTAGTGGGGACTTCACTGTAGGGCAATCTGTTGCCATCCAGATCCATAACTCTTTCTCACGTTTTCTTCGTCTCCGTTAGAGCCAGAATTTATAATTTTGCTGTCCTTATCTCCTCGGTATACAGGTAACAGGAGAATGTTCAGACAGGTAGCACCTGGTATATTGTGGTTGCTATTCATCTCATCTCATAATCGGAACCTCTTCTACCCCGTGAAACGAAGTGTAGAGGGGACCCAAGTGCACAAGGCCCATGGGCAGGACATGTAATCGAAGTGACTTGGCAAACAGGTGATTAGTCCATTGTGCTGTGGTTGCTATTGTTGATCAGAATCTACATCAATACACTCCTGGCAAACCAAAAGGTGCTCAGTCTCCCTCGTCAAATGTCGAAGGGTATGAATGCTAATTCTTCCTGTTACTCGCTGGTTGTATACACCTTATGCATCCTTCCATAAATCCATCCCTGCTTACCCTACCAAAGTTCATCAATCTTAGCCTTGATGATTCATTGATTGCAGTGTCATTCTCTAACAGGCGATCTTTAATCGTCTTCCCCCCAGCATCTCTCCCTTATCCATATCCTATGCACCTAATATAGGTGCAAAAGACTAACAAACCACCCAATGTGCCATAGAATAAATGCTCTTAGAAGGCAAAGACTCAAACGAAATAATTTTGTAGAATCAACCAAACCACAAATGAGAGCAGTATCCATAGATGAAATATCCACTGCTAAACCCATCTACACTGCACACAAGCTTCCAGTTTGGAAAAAAAAATCGTTTCCCTAAAATGATAGAAAACATTCCTGGAATTGAAAGTAAAAAGAGCCAAACTACAACAGATAGAAAATCCATAGCGACAAAATACATAGAGAAACATTACCCACGCAACACCTGGACCCATGCATACACCTATGGATCAGCAAAAAATGCAACAGAAAATGGAGGTGGGGGTGTCTTTCTGACCTTAAGCGCTGGTGCAGAAAAAAGACTGTCAGTGACGACAGGATGATTCTCCAGCAACTTCAGAGCAGAAGCAGAGCTTTGAAAACTGCAGCAGAGGTTATATTGACAGAAGAAAGCACAGAGAGAGAAGTTGCTTTCTTTACTGATGCACAGTCAGTAATTGCAACGTCGAAAAGCCAAAATAATACAGACCTGGATGATCTCAGAGTGGTGTTCCACAAACTTTGTCAACGATTCAAAAGTGTTGTGATCCAATGGATCCCATCTCATTGTAACATCACCTGCAATGAAGAGGCTGACAGAATGGCAAAAGAATGTTCACATCTACCTCAGCCTGATGCAAGCATAACTTTTGAGGAGGCAAAGAGTTTTATCAGAATCAGATACAGAAACAAATGGAATGTAGAACATCCATGGCACACACAGAATGACGCTTACTACCAGCTCCACAGAAGAGAACAAGTGATAATCTTCAGATTGAGCAACCATCTATTCAACAAGCTAAAGATAGGAACTACCGATGAGTGTAACTGTGGCACTGATAAAATGACTGCTGAACATCTGCCTCAAAGTTGCCCCTTATATGTGGTACAGAGAAAGTGCATATGGCCGACGCCAGCTCCTTTCGTGGAAAAGCTTTACGGGGATTCAAATAGCCTCAAACTGACTACTGCTTTCTTTGAGAACATTCAAGTGAACGTCTGAGAGTGTAAGAAAAAGAAGAAGAAGAAGCTAATCTATTAGCCTTTTCATATCCGCGTACCCCTGCATGACCATGGCCTATCTTGGATATGATTTATACAACCATTTTGGCAAACGATATTCTTGGTGTCCTCTTTAACTGGATAATTTAAGTAACTTTGCACACTAAGAACTTTTCCGAACTAACCAGCACCACATATTGTTTCTGACAGGCGCACAACACACATGAAGTTGTGCACATCACCTTAGGACATGTGAGGCCAAACAACGGCTTCTTTAATAGATAAAAATTAAGTTGCTTCTGCAGAACCCTTCATCGCTTCCTGACAATTGACTTTATAATAGAAACACTCAGTAATAGCTCTGCTGTGCCCATAATTAATGGTACGATAATTCCTGCTGAATCTGCGACAAAGTAATTCCAGGTAAAAAGTCACAATGTCTAGGCTTTTCAGAAAGAAGAAAGTGCACACGGATATACGGGATCCTAAGGTTATATGCAGACGTGAAATACCGGATGAGTACAATGATACTATGGACTTCTTTGCCAAATCACAAATAGTTGCAAACTTAAAGGAGAACACTTACGACGAATATCTAAAGCAGAAAGACGTAGCCTTGGTTTTTTTCTACGACCCTGAAATCCCGGATTGCTGCTTTGCTAAGAAACACTTCGGCTTGGTAAGTTATAGAGTATCCAATTATTTCTATTAAGCTTAAAAACAGCTTGCCAATCATTATACTTAATAAAAAAAACTGTATGTTGGAGCAAGGAGTTGTCCTTTCTTTCGTGAACAATACAGGGAAAGTAATGCTAGTGATGCCGTTAGCAATATTAATAACCAAAAAATAAAAACCAAAAATCTTGAAGATTTTTATCAATACGTATGAGCCGTCCAGGTATTGTCCTTTATCAAAACTACTATTACAGCTTTACATACTCTTTCTTGTACTTGATTGAATGTGTGTGGTGGAATGTCACAAGTGTGTGTCAGATTGATGGCTTGTACTTGATGAAATGTGTGTGGTGGAATGTCACAAGTGTGTATCAGATTGATTGCTTGTACTTGATGAAATGTGTGTGGTGGAATGTCACAAGTGTGTGTCTGATTCCTTGCTTGTCATTTATGTTTCCATCACCTTGATGTTGATTTAGTTTGTTTCGTGTGCGTGCATAAACAGGGACCCGGCATAAAAGCCAACCTGTGTGTTACGCTATTGTTAAAACATACACATTCATTCTAGTGAAGACATACATTTAACAAGCCGACCTCAACAATCAATTCTCTTTAGCTCCCCGAGGAGCATAGGCCTTCAACAAACACATGCCAAGTCTTCCTGTCCTGTGCCATCCGCTTAAGTTCTTTCCACGTTTTCCTCATCATTTTCACCTCTGTATCCAGATCGCTTCTCTATGTGTTTTTTTGTCTGCCTCTGCCTCTCTTTCCCTGTGGATTCCAGAACAAGGACTGCCTTGTAATGCTATCACCAGGTTTCCTCAGTGTGTGTCCTATCCAGCGACTTCTTCTCAACTCGTGTTCCACCGGCACTTGTCTGGTTCTTGTCATCAATTCCACATTTGTGACTTTATCATACCATTTCAGTCCTTCTATTCTACGCAAGCACCCGTTTATAAAAGTCTGTAGCTTTTTGGTTGTTGTTTTTGTTGTTCTCCATGTCTCAGAGCCATACAATAGGACTGACTTCACATTTGAGTTGAAGATTTTTTTTGTGTGTGTGTTGGACTTAATTTCTCTTGTTCTCCATATGTTTCCCAATGCAATGAAAGCTCCTCTTGCTTTTTGTATTCTTAATTTGGTATCAGTGTCTGTCCCTCCAACTTTGTCTATATTACTTCCAAGATATGTGTACGATTCTTCATCTTTTAGTGGTGTTTCTTCAACCTTGTTATCATTACTTGCATATATTCTCATAATCTTTGTCTTTTCCCTGTGTATTTTCCGGCCCACTTGTTGTGACCTCTCATCGAGAATTTTCATTCAAGACGACCTCATCCTAGTGCAAAAACACACACATTTAACAAGGCAATCTCCTCCTAGTGTTCAAACACACACATTTAGCAAGCCGACCACATCCTAGTGTTAAAACACACACATTTAACAAACCGGCCTTATCCTAGTGTTAAGACACACACATTTAGCAAGCCGACCTCATCCTAGTGTTAAAACACACACATTTAACAAACCGGCCTTATCCTAGTGTTCAAACACACACATTTAACAAGCAGAACTCATCCTAGTGTTCAAACACACACATTTTGCAAGCCGACCACATCCTAGTGTTCAAACACACACATTTAACAAACCGGCCTTATCCTAGTGTTAAAACACACACATTTAACAAGCCGACCTCATCTTAGTGTTCAAACACACACATTTAACAAGCCGACCTTATCCTAGTGTTAAAACACACACATTTAACAAACCGGGCTTATCCTAGTGTTCAAACACACACATTTAACAAGCCGACCTCATCCTAGTGTTCAAACACACACATTTAACAAGCCGACCTCATCCTAGTGTTAAAACACACACATTTAACAAGCCGACCTCATCCTAGTGTTTAAACACACACATTTAACAAACCGGCCTTATCCTAGTGTTCAAAAACACACATTTAACAAGCCGACCTTATCCTAGTGTTCAAACACACACATTTAACAAGCCGACCTTATCCTAGTGTTCAAACACACACATTTAACAAACCGGCCTTATCCTAGTGTTCAAACACACACATTTAATAAACCGGCCTTATCCTAGTGTTCAAACACACACATTTAACAAACCGGCCTTATCCTAGTGTTAAAACACACACATTTAACAAGCCGACCTCATCCTAGTGTTCAAACACACACATTTAACAAGCCGACCTTATCCTAGTGTTAAAACACACACATTTAACAAACCGGCCTTATCCTAGTGTTCAAACACACACATTTAACAAGCCGACCTCATCCTAGTGTTCAAACACACACATTTAACAAGCCGACCTCATCCTAGTGTTAAAACACACACATTTAACAAGCCGACCTCATCCTAGTGTTAAAACACACACATTTAACAAGCCGACCTCATCCTAGTGTTAAAACACACACATTTAAGAAGTAGGCAATAGTTGTTACACCATTGAGTTCTGCACGATTGCTCTACGATTATTTGCCCTTTGCGGTGTACTCAAACGCTTTTTATGATACGATAATATGGCTTTGTAGAGATCATCGTAAGGTTATTGTATCTGGCCTATGGAGGCAGTATACGTTTCTATTGATATTATCATTTTATTTTACGCCCCTTACGGAGCAGGGAGGCGCCGCTGGGTTTCTTCACATGAAGCCTTCCTCAAGGATTGACAAGTTCCTGCAGCGGTGATTTATTTTACATGTTGAGATTCCCAGCTGCACTCACTACTTCTTGGCTTGTACGACATGCCTGAGAGTACAGTAGCCCTATTATTACTGTCTCTCATTAGAGCCCCCCCCCCTCCCCTCTCCGGAACTGTACAGGATCTCACATTTATATAGACAAAAGTGCTCAATAGCTAATGTGTTCAAGGCATCTTCAGATCGAGTCTGGTTTCTTTGGGGCGACTGACGAAGAAAAAGGCCTCTTCTGGCCATCGCACATCTTTATATAGGCCGCTAGGGCTAATCACTCAACTTAGTGCGCGCGAGTAGTAATTGAGCCACGCAAATAACACAGTGGATGGATGCTCTAGAAGAAGCGAAAACACAAATATAAAACACAACTATTTCTAGGCTTTATTGTGGCCCAGTAATATTTCTTCCTCTTGAAAATGTTGTGGTAAAAAGGCAGTGAACCACGGAGACAATGGCGATGACAAGATGGCGCTGTTACAGATCCATGATGACATTGTAGAGATAATTATTAACACGTCCACATAGTTCTCAGTCACTATTAGACATTCTTACACATTTGGTATGTCAGTCTTCTACACGAAGCCAGGTGACGTGTGCAATTATAATACTTGATGAGATATCACTCAATCTGAAAGTACATAGTTAAAATATAACACTGACGAGTATTATGAGGACACATGACAGACAGAATATCTTCTTCTTCTTCTGAGTTCACTGTCACTGTCACTGTCAGACGTCGACTTTAATATGTTCAAAAAGAAAGCAGTGGTCAGCGTCAGGCTGTTGGTGTCTCGGTAGAGATTTTCCAGGAATGGTGACTGGTGACTGGTGACGGCCATTTGTGCTTTCTCTGTTCCTCTGTGTTGGGTATCTTTGAAGCAGATATTCAGCAGTAATTTTATGGGTGTCATATTTACACTCATCGGCAGTTCCTATTACACAACAGGCCAATCATCTGTTTGTCTTAATATTTGATTGCATATTCTCCCCTAAGTCAACGCGCTCCAGAAAACCTGTACCCTTAATGGTAGATGATACAGAGCAGTGCTTCCAACCCAGAAGTGCATGCACCCCTGGAGGTTCGAGAATCACATTCTGAGGATGCGAGACTCACCGTCTGAGGATGCGAGGCTCACCTTCTGTGGATGCGAGGCATACCAGATATTTTCTAAGGCGAACCATCATAAACACTCAGAATATATAATACTCAGAACTCAAATAGTTTGTACACAATAGAACATTGATAATAATTAGATACTGAAGCTTATTCACATTTTGTAAACAACGATTTCTCACAACGTACTTTTATCTTTTTCTTGTGAGCTAGAAGATAATAGGGTCCGAGATTTCCTAATATGCCTCTACAGTAATGCATTTGTGACAGTGCTGGGACTTCTTTAAATAACTAGGTGACAGAGTCAGGCCTAGTCGTAGTCTACTCGAACTGGCAGACTATGTCTTTGACTTTATCTTTGACTTTATCTTTGACTTTATCTTTGACTTTATCTTCCAAGTAAGGTTATCTCTTTACTGGCCCTTACCGCCAGAGGTGATGATTCTTGGATGAGTTATGGTTTAGTTCCTTTATCAACCCAGGTCACGTTCTTCCCTCCTTGTTGTTGTGTAGCGACTAGATCGTATTGTGGCGTACCATGATATAATTTTTGTTGTGCTATTACTCCTTATTTCTCACACCCACTCCATAACCTTCTATAAATCAAGTCAACTTGTGTAATAGGTTCAACTTTATAACAAATTTATTTACAAAATTAAAGTTCCGACATTTTCCAATAAGGAGTATGGTTCAAAACTCCATTTCATGTTCATTTATCCAGCCCTTAATTCAACTTGTTCCAAAAGGTATATTTATTGCCTCTCCTGCAGACTCATACTTATGCGTAGGTGATCTACCCACAGTTTATTCTCTTTTCTTTATTTCTCCACCTTATCTCTTGTATCTGCCCTGTCAGGCCTAACTCATAAAAATTACATCAATATCTATACATGGTTCATATATAAAATCAAATCATGTCAGGTACAGCTGTTGTGGCGTCCTCATACTTACCGTCAAATGAGAGAGCACCTGAGTTGTCTCATAGTTATCAAATTCACCATTAACTCTTCTTTCCTCTTATTCACTGTTCAATGAGAGAGAGCATGTCTTATCTCAAGGATGTCCTTGTTCATTTACTCTTGTCTAATGACAATACCTCTTACTTTTTATATAACAGCCCATCTTGGCTATCAGCTAATATTTAAATGTTATCCACACTTTATATTGTCGTACTCATTTTTCTTTATATAACAGCCCATCCTGGCTATCAGGAAATATTAAGTTATGTCATCCACTTTATACCTGCTTCAGTCGTACTTGTTTCAATGTTAGTTCTTGTGGTACCCCCCTTTAAACAGGAGCATCATTAACCTCTGGTTATAAGTTGACTGAAAGTCTATAAAAATAGCAAGAGTCTTTCTTACCGTATCAAAATGAATCCAAGTACCTATCACATTTCCTACTAAATCACCCCTATGTGCTAATCCTACGTTTAACACAATTCAATGAACACAATTTATGCTAGTCTCCAGAATTGCTACCGCTAATCATGCTAAATCTAGCTACTTCATCTGTGAAAACTCCTGTCACCCACAGGTTTCACTGTTTCACTTCTTGAGAGACTGGCAACACACGACTTGCCTCGTTAACTTCTCGGCCAGGACTAATTTCTTTTGTCCTTCAAATCATCATCCCGTCATCCGTTTTTGTTTTCCAGTCAATACGATTGGTCCATCGCTTCCAACTCACCGATCACAAAACTCACGCTCCTCTCCTATGTAAACAACTCAGTGAGCTTTTGTTCCGTACTGTTTACGACTTGCTCATTTTTTTCGTGGGTTAGTTTTTCTCTCTGCTCACTTAATCTGCAAAGGGCGCTAATTAATTGTAGTCTTCCTTTGAGGTTTTTGCTTTAATGTTACATTCCCTTACTTAAGGCTTATTAGAACACTCATTATGCAAATTTCGTACACCATAACTGTATATTTCTTAAACTAACTAAGTGTAAATCAGCCTTGTTTTCAGGGGCTTGGAATTAAAGGGTTCTCTCCCTTTCTCTCCAAGCACGGGTGTACAATCTTTTATCTCCCATCCTTAAGATAAATAGCCCGTTTCCTAGATTATTTATATTTTCTAACCCATTTTCCATTACTCTTTTATTTCATCCACACCATATTACTGTTCATCTGAACCTTATGTACAGCGCAAATAACGCTGTGAAACCCAAAGCCCTAATATCCGGCCTTTGGCTAGGATCATGTGTCTAGACACAGGGACCGGTACAGTGACATTCATGTGTCATTAGGTCCCTTGTGTGAGAACACAGAGGATCACTACAGTGACACATGTTGTCATTGGGTCTTCTTGTGTTGGGACATGTGGTCTTGACCAGAGCCGGGTTTGGGCTGGGACAATGCGACCTCATGCGAGGAAAAAAAAAAGACATTTATGTCATGAGGTCCTTTGTGTGAAAACACGGAAGACCACTACAATGACACGTGGTGTCATTGGGTCTTCTTGTGTTGGGACATGTGGTCTTGACCAGAGCCGGGTATGGGCAGGGGCCAATGCAACCTCATGCGAGGACAAAATATGCAACCTCATGCGAGGAATATAAAAAAAAAAAAGAAGACATTCATGTGTCATTAGGTCCTTTGTGTGAGAACACAGAAGATCACTAGGTGACACATTTTGTCATTGGGTCTTCTTGTGTTAGGACATGTGGTCTTGACCAGGGCCGGGTTTTAGGCGGGGCTAATGCGACCTCATGCGAGGAAAAAATATGCGACCTCAAGCGAGGAAAAAAAAAAAAAAAAAGACAACACAGAAGATCACTACAGTGTCACAGTTTGTCATTGGGTCTTCTTGTGTTGGGACATGTGGTCTTGACCAGGGCCGGGTTTGGGCTGGTACTAATGCGACCTCATGCAAGGAAAAAGTATGCGACCTCAAGCGAGGAAAAAAAAAATCTGGCCTTTGGCTATGATCATGTGTCTAGACACAGGGACCGGTACAGTGACATTCATGTGTCATTAGGTCTCGTGTGTGAGAACACAGAAAATCACTACAGTGACACATGTTGTCATTGGGTCTTCTTGTGTTGGGAAATGTGGTCTTGACCAGAGCCGGGTTTGGGTGGGGACAATGCGACCTCATGCGAGGAAAAAATATGCGACCTCATGCGAGGAGGAAAAAAAAAAAAAAAAAAAAAGGTGACACATTCACTACTAATGCATTGTCTGTAAAGAAAGCTACTAGTTTATGTGTGCTTTTGTCTGTCATTAGAACCTCTGATGCAGTTTTCAAGGCATGTCTATTACATTTTATATATTATCATATGCAATTTAGATTATATACCATTCATTTAAAATACAAAAGCGTACTCACACGTACGAGCTTACAAACAGGTACGCATCTGTAACACAAACATAAACGCTGTGTATGCCTACCACTCACTCACAAACACGTCACCAGACTTAAAACTCACCTTAACTAATAATACAGACTTAAAACTATCTTACCAGACTAGTACAAGTTTTAATAAACTAAGAGTTAAGATACTCCACACAGGCTCACTTATATGTTAATTGCTGACACACCTGTCCATTCTCCTATCACTTACCATTGAACACCAACAATTGATACACAATAACTATTACGCCCATTTATTTAAAACTCAACCAACTAATACGGTTACACTTTTGACAATCAACTGGGAAACATGCTCTCATCTTTACCACTCGATTAACAAACACTTAACTTTGACACTTAACTACCAAACACTTTCACACTCATATCTTTGACACTTAACTAACAAATACGGTCACATCTTTGACACTTAACTAACAAATACGGTCACATCTTTGACACTTAACTAACAAACACATTCACATCTTTGACAGTCAACTAACATTAACACTCACATCTTTGACAGTCAACTAACACACTCACATCTTTGACAGTCAACTAACACACTCACATCTTTGACAGTCAACTAACATTCACACTCACATCTTTGAAGATCAGGAAACATTCACACTCACAACTTTGACAGTCAACTACCATACACACTCACATCTTTGACAGTCACCTAACACACTCACACCTTTTACAGTCAAGAAACTTTCACACTCACATCTATGACAGTCAACTATCATTCACACCCACATCTTTGACACTCAACTAACATTCACACCAACGTAATTGACAGTCAAGAAACATTTACATTCACATCTTGGACAGTCAACTGACACACTCACAATTTTGACAGTCAACAAACATTCACACTCACATCTTTGACAGTCAACTAACACAATCATATCATTAACAGTCAACAAACATAAACACTTACATCTTTGACAGTCAACAAACATAAACTCTCACATCTGTGACTGTCTTTTTATCTTAGTTAAGATAAACACTCACATCTTTGACAGTCAACTAATATACACGCCCTCATCATTGGCAGTAAACTAACATACACACTCATATCTTTGTCAGACAATTAACATACACACTGACATCTTTGGCAGTCAACTAACAAACACACTCACATCTTTGACAGTCAACTAACATTCACACTCACATCTTTGACAGTAAACTAACATACATACAGTGTCACCACACCTATGACAGAAACTGATTTAATCAAGTTCCATTAATAAATGTACTTATATACGTAGAAATGCTTACTAATTCACTACATCACTTTCATTACAGATTATTAACATAATCAACTGTGGTATTTGTCTGCAGGCTGCTAAGAAAACGAAGCGAGCAAACCACGGGTATGCTGCGTTTAACTGTATGACTTCTGACGAAGCGACGACATTTTGTCAGTCAAATGGAATAGAATGGGTCCCAATGTACAAGATGTTTTCAAAGGGAAATTATGTAGCTACGATTAGAGATTATATCTCCTTTATTGCCGACGACATGAAGAAATTTGTGGAAAAGTGTCCAATCTTGGAGGAACCTGTTGCTGACAAAAAACCATGTAAATCTATGCCTAAATGAATCTGCCTTATGTCCGAAGCCATAAATGTCTCTAAGTACTTCAATCAGTCCATATGAATACAACTCTAAAGTCATGTTAAACTACATCAGAAGCAAATGCAGCATCTAAGCCAACAGACAAACACATCATATCGCCGAGTCGTCTTAAGAACTAGTCAACTCGACAACAGAAACAAAACTTTGGTGTGTACATACTGCTGAAAATTTAATTCCTAGGTGGAACAAACTAAAAAATAAAACATGTCCGAAAAAAATTATATTTCTTTTCTACACTCTTTGATTTCGTTATTTGCGTTTAATTGCTAATGACCATTCGTTTGTTAAATACTGATAAGATTCGCTTTTCTCGCCTGATTTCTTAAATTGGTTGTCTTCTTCCTGATGGTTTGAATGTCCAATATTATTTTATTTAACTGGTGATCTGAAGTAGTTGTTGACTTTATCAAACGTTGTCAAGGTTATTATGTACCGTTCGAGTAGAGCGCTTTCCTCGCATACTAAAGTTACCTGGTTCTGGAATTAAACCCTAATGGCTTCACGCCCCACCTGTAAATGAATACCTGCCTCTGCTCATGAGTTTAGGGAAGGCAAACGCGGCGAGGAATGGACTAACATGTCACCTCTACCTAGCAAATCATGCGGTACATGTAATTTGTCACTGCCCTACGTCAGTATCTGCTATAGAACTACCATTACCTTGTACCGGTTCTGACCGGTTCTGTTATCGTAGTCTTCATCTCAGGTTTTCTTTACTCCAATCCGTCTTTCTTACCTTGGTGTCATTCATTATTTGAACACTTGAATGTTTCACTTTAACACTTCAATGTTTCACTTTAACACTTCAATGTTTCACTTTAACACTTCAATGTTTCACTTTAACACTTGAATCAGCAACACCATAAGTAAGCTAATATTTGTGTTTTGTTAATATATTTTGACTGGATTGCTGTGTTATTGCAGTTAGGTTATTTTAACTACGATTGTTTCCTTGTTTAGTATTTTCCTTTATTAATCAACAATTTTTTTATATGTGTGTACTGTGTCCTCCATCATTTTTGAACACGATTTACGTTGTTGTCATATTTATTTTTCATCTAATAGTTATTGACTGATGTAAAGGAACCAGGAGACATCCCTTTTTTTCTACAAATAGACAGTAAACCCGATGACTGTGAGCAAAAATAAATTAAACAGGTTATGTTGCACCTTGTCGTAATAAATAAAGAAGTGGAAAACTAGATAATACTTTCTTTTCTGTTGTCTAGTTTCCTTACTTACATATTTAGTCTTTCCTCTTCTACTGCGAGATGAAGAGGTTTGGAATAGAGAGAGCTGTACTAACTTATCAGCTGTCTGCCTTCCGGCCCGGTTTCTCGGTCCTTCAGAAATTGACTAATGTGGTTCTCCCAGAGGACTCTAGGTCGTCCTGGAGGTCTCGATCCCTGGCTTTTAGCCTCCCATACCTGCCGTAGCAACCGCTCTTCTCCCATTCTGCAAACATGTCCAAACCATCTTAGATGGACTGTTGTACTTGTCCGAGACAAAGTTGCATCCCGTGATGCTATCCTTTTTGGTTTTTTGCCACAATATAACTGTAGCAGTGTACACCATGCTCCTCCTGCAGCTTTAATACAAACGTTACAAAATACAATTATTAGCACCAATTAGGTTTTCATTTTAAATAAAAGTATGCAGCGAGGTTACTGCAGTACAAACAGATCACTGTAACCCGCTGTGTGTCAAAGTGATCAATAGATAGGACGCACTAAGTGACTAAAAAAGTTTGCATCAGCAGTGGTTCTCAAAATATATAGGAAAGGGCCCTAACTAAGTTAGATGCTAGTAGCTACAATAACTTTAGAAGCATTCATACACTTGAAATTCAATACCATAATACCCGCAGTAAGTACGTCGGTCGGTCTGTCACATATAAGGGAAACAATACAGTTGCGCCTCCTTAGTTATGGTTGAAAGTTAATGTACTCTCTCGAAAATAGAAAAGTGCGCAAATTAAGGCGTGCATTAACAGTTTGATTATGGAAAGGAGCCATCAACACGATTGATAAACAGTACATGAACTTGAGACAGGAAGGTGCGGAAATGCAATTAAATCAACAGAAGTGTGGATCTGTCTCGTCTACATTAAATATTTGTTCTGGCAATCTCACTACTTAGTGTGGAAGGGAAGATATTCTTCTCAGTGATGGCTAAGAGGCTCACCACATATCACCTGGAAAATGGGTACATTGACACAGCCATCCAGAAAGGAGGTATATCAGGTACATCAGGTTGTATAGAGCATGCCACAATGATCTGGAAAGCAATTCAAAAGGCAAAGTCTGACAGAGCAAATCTCCATGTAATCTCGTTGGATCTAGCAAATGCTTATGGATCCGTCCCACGCCAGATGTTGTGGCAGGCCCTGGAAATTTACCGTGTTCTACAAAAATGTTGCAGCAATGCTGAAGCTATATTTCGCAAGGATCACTGTCAGGTTTTCAAAAAGCGGTGCAGCAGGCCGTACAAGGCCAATAGACTAGATGGAAAGGAACCCTTCAAAGGTCGTTGATATGGAACGAAATATGGCATAAGGCACTGTTACGCACAAATAATTATTTTTTTCAAAGCCTTTGTATGATCATTTTTCGTATGTATGATCATTTTTTGACTGAAGTGTGTATTATGTTTTTTACAGTCAAAGGGACATAATCCGAGTTATCGAGACTACAATTTTTTAGGAGTTTGCCTTCTCTTGTATAGAGACACGTTCGGTCTATAATTTCTGGAACGAAGCGTGACCATATCTCCTTATTTGGTAGTATCAGTCAACTGTTGTAGATGCCTGAAACCTTTCTTAACGCTTCTTTTCATGACCATAAAAGGCGCGACTGTGTAAGACTTTTATCTCGAATGTTCTTAGAATCGTCTTATTGTGAACGGCGACTCAGAGATTGTCGTTCTGCGCATGTCTCGACCGGGTTTTCGTTTGTTTTGTCTAAGTCGCGAGCAGACGCCTGGCCAGAAATACTCTTTGTGAGTTAGTTAGGGAGTATTATTTTAGCATAATGGGTCTAATTCCTCTTGTATCGCGAGCTATCATCTAGAGGTTCGACGCCTGTGTGATTCAAAATGGAGAGGTACTTTAATATCCTGACTGTTTTGTGGCGTGCAATAAATGGAAAAAAATTATACAACGAAGTTACCATTTCTATGACTCTACACATCATGTTGCCTGTGTTATACCCTGTGAACTGTTCTACTACCACATACACAGCAACATCCTAAAATCAGAGAAGACACCTACATCTTGCACTTTAATACCAGGTGTCGATAGGGGTGGCAAGTGGTCGTCAATCTTATACGGAGCTAACGTACCTGGCATTGTAGCGCACCATTATCATTTAGCCCTAATCCACCCTTATCAGGCACCTCTTATGCTCAGCTTCGATATTTGATCAATGTATGACCTCCTGCCATCGGCCAGAAACCTTGTGAGATGGGGAAAGTCGGACGATGATCGGTGCCCTTTGTGACATGAGGCAGACACTTGAGCACGTGCTCTCCGCTTGCAAGGTGTTATTAGAGCAAGGGCGATACATATGGCGCCACAACAAAGTGCTAAATTAGCTGGCTGAGACTATAGACCATACAAGGGTGAAGGCGAATAGCAGAGTCGGGCCGAGCACCAAAAATACATACTTTATGAGAGCAGGAATGTCAGCACACCCCAAACCGAGTAAATCAGGTAGCAGTGTACCATCTCTCCTTGACTGTGCAAATGACTGGGAGATGGCGGTAGACCTACCTGGACGAGGTGCATATCCAGAGAGTATCAGGAAATCTCGAAGACGGCCGGATATAGTGTTGCATTTTTCATCATCGTACCAGGTTATATTGATTGAACTGATCGTGGAATTTGAATCCAGATTGGAAGAGCAACATTCGTTCAAAGCGGCCAAGTATAGTGATCTGGCCGCGGATCTGAGACACGATGGGTTCACTGCAATGGTCATGGCTGTTGAAGTGGGTGCAAGAGGGCTCGTGGCATCAGTGTATGATTTATTGAAACTGTTGGGGCTGAGAGACAGTCGAGAACCAGGGCACTGAAGAGGCTTAGTGAAATTGCGGAAAATGCATCATGCTGTTTGTGGAACAACCAAAATGGGCTATGGAACGCGGGAAAGTAAACCCTAGCCCCCACCTGTGGTACAGGAAACATCCAGAAAATTGCTAATTTTGCTAAGTCCTCAATACATTGACTTTATCGTTGTACTGGTGAATGAACGGCGGCTTACAATTTATCTGCGGTGTATTATATGCGGTGTGTTATATGCGGTGTCGGGTGGAGGTAGATTTCAATTGCCAAATCACGTTGCTTCACGCCTCGCCGGCTCCGCGCAGGCGTGTCAGTCCCTGGTCGTGGTGTGCTGTGGATCGACCGCAACGGGCTAGGGAACTCTGACAATATTTTGTTTTCGACATAGGGGTTACTTTCACAACTGCCTCCGGCTGGCGGAATTTTAAAACTGCAACCAAAAGGTGGAGGGTTCAATTTTCAATACAAGAAAACAGGAGGCGGACACTTGGGAGTCATGACCCAGATGGGCCCGCCCCCCTTAGAGTGTAAAGGAGAGTAAGTGGCTGAAACACTTGATCAACGCAGGGCCCTCTTTTGATGATCAGATTGCCTCCTGTTGTATCGCTCTGCATAGAGTTACCTATCATATACCAAACAAGGATATACCTCACTACTGTAATCCTTCTATTTTGTGTCAGCATCAGTTTATGAAAATCTTCAGCTTCTTGGTGGTTTATTTTATTGCACTTCGTCATTCAGAGTCATACAATAGAACTGACTTGACTTGAGCTATACAATAGAACTGACTTGACTTGAGCTATACAATAGAACTGACTTGACTTGAGCTATACAATAGAACTGACTTGACTTGAGCTATACAATAGAACTGACTTGACTTGAGCTATACAATAGAACTGACTTGACTTGAGCTATACAATAGAACTGACTTGACTTGAGCTATACAATAGAACTGACTTGACTTGAGCTATACAATAGAACTGACTTGACTTGAGCCATACAATAGAGCTGACTTGACTTGAGCCATACAATAGAACTGACTTGACATGAGCCATGCAATAGAAGTGACATGACGAGCCATACAATAGAATTGACTTGACTTGAGCCATACAATAGAACTGACTTGACTTGCGCAATACAATAGAACTGACTTGACTTGAGCTATACAATAGAACTGACTTGACTTGAGCTATACAATAGAACTGACTTGACTTGAGCTATGCAATAGAACTGACTTGACTTGAGCTATACAATAGAACTGACTTGACTTGAGCTATACAATAGAACTGACTTGACTTGAGCTATACAATAGAACTGACTTGACTTGAGCTATACAATAGAACTGACTTGACTTGAGCTATACAATAGAACTGACTTGACTTGAGCTATACAATAGAACTGACTTGACTTGAGCTATACAATAGAACTGACTTGACTTGAGCTATACAATAGAACTGACTTGACTTGAGCTATACAATAGAACTGACTTGACTTGAGCTATACAGTAGAACTGACTTGACTTGAGCCATACAATAGAGCTGACTTGACTTGAGCCATACAATAGAACTGACTTGACATGAGCCATGCAATAGAAGTGACATGACGAGCCATACAATAGAATTGACTTGACTTGAGCCATACAATAGACCTGACTTGACGATTGATTTTTGATTTTAAAGGCAATCTTTCGTAAGTAATTCTTAAAAAAAAATCTATCCAATCAATATTGTCTCTTACCAGTAAAACTCCCCGGATGAAAACTTAAAAAGAAGATAAGTTAGGAAACTCGAATTTTTGAGATTCATTTTTAAAAATATTTCCTGTTAGTAGCGCCTCCCGCCAATAATGGATTCTGCTTACATAATAATACTGTTGAAAGTTTAATGAAATAAGTGGGGATGCCTAGCTGGCCAGGAATATAGTGTGATTCGCTTGTATAGAGGCGGTGTTATCGTACGGAAGGTCCGGGGTTCAAATCCTGGGTAAGCCACTCACGTCTGTTGTTTATCTGTTGTCTAGTTTCTACTTCTTTATTTCTTACGAGTGCCTGAAAACATACCTTTATGTTTGTCTAATATTTATTTACTGTTTACAGGCCTCGGGTTTCCCTTCCTTACATGTTATAAATGTTTATACAATACCAGAAACCTACCCTCTGTTCTATACTACTGTTCTTAAGTCTTCTATTATTTACTAGACACAGTATCAAGGTCTTTGTCTTGTGTGGACTGACAAATACTGTATAATAGGGGAACGACATCAGTGATTGCGTCATTAATAAGGCTAAGCTTACTTACTTACTTACTTAGTCGTTCCCCTTCTACCGTGAGGTGTAGAGGTTTTAATAAATATTAGACAAACATAAAGGTATGTTTTCAGGCACTCGTAAGAAATAAAGAAGTAGAAAACTAGTCAACAGAAAAACAACAGACGTAAGTGGCTTACAAAGGACTCGAACCCAGGACCTTCCGTGCGACAACTCCGCCTAGCTATGCAAGCGAATCACACTATCCTCCCTGCCATCTAGGCATCACCAAAAAATGATGTTTCGATGATGGGTCGTTAGTGCGACCCGCATCACATAACACCGGAAATTTACCATGGGCAGTCCAGCCTATTAATGACGCAATCACTTCTGTTGTTCCCCTATTATACAGTATAGGGCAGTCCACACAAGACAAAGACCTTAATACCGTGTCTAGTAAATGATAGAAGGCTAAGAACAGTAAGTACAGGACAGAGGGTAGGTTTTGGTATTGTATAAACATTTATAACACATAAGGAAGGGAAACCCGAGGCCTGTAAACAGTAAATAAATATTAGACAAACATAAAGGTATATTTACGAGTGCCTGAAAACATACCTTTATGTTTGTCTAATATTTATTTTGTGTCTTTTGTGTTTGCCAACCAGTCTTGTATCTTGTACGTTTGCCAACTTGTCTTGTGTCTTTTGCGTTTACCAACCAGTTTTGTGTCTTTGTTTTCTTGTAATTAAGAACGGCCTATTGTGTTGTCTATGTTCTGTCGCAGCATTATTTTAACATTGACATTAAAAATTTGACTATTATTCTCAGCCAATACGTAAAACACAACGAAACAATTATTATTAAAATTATATAGTCAAATAGTTTTCATGTTTGCCCTTGGGATGTTTGATTTTTTTTTTTTTTCATTTTCACATTGACAGAAAGGGATTTAATGGTTTAAGCTGCCTGATGTAGTATGGAATCCTCTCATGACGCTTCTGTGTTTGGCCTTGATAGGGTACCTGTCTGGACAGCATCCGTTGTTGTGTATGGTATACTGTAATGGAATAGTTGATTTCTTAAAGCCATTCCAACCAAACACTATAACAAGCGTATACACTCGATCATTATACATTCTTAGGATCTTTGGGGGATCTTGGTGCTAGGAAAATAGGACAGTTCTTCACAAATAGGTGCATCATATTAAAAGTAAAGGTCAGGTACTCTTCTATCTTGCTGACGGTGAAGCCATGAGAATATAGTTTGTAGGCTGGGTATTCCGTAATTCCCTCGCTCTCACAAATAGTTGTGCATCACTATTAAAAGTAAAGGTCAGGTACTCTTCTCAACACATTTCTTGCTGATTTCTGTCCAGTGTGTAGTTAGCTTAGGTATATGATGTAACAAAGACAGTCCAAAGCTGCTGCTCTCTGTCGTTAGTGTGTAAGTTTTTGAAATATGTGTCGAGTTTGACAAATTGCGGGAAATCGAAAATGTGAGTGAACTGACAGAAATATAGAGAAATGTGATCAAATAGGGTGAACTTATGACAGTCTGGGAGAAAATCTATTAAAGCTATATCAGTCTTAACAAACAGCCGCTCTTTCTTCTTTCTCACAGACAGATAGAGAATATAGTAAGAGCTTAAATATGTATGTATGAAGGTCTTGAACAGCGCGTTAACAAAAAGGTTAAATTTTATTAAATTTCTCTTTAGCTTGTATAGAATGAAAAGAATAAAATCTCACCAAATAATAATTCATCAAATAACATTGTTAACAATTATATCAATTAATACATCAATAAACAAAACCAACACTTAGGCCCCATTCGAACATCAAAAGAAGCAATCCATCAAGACCCTCCTGTAGAACACCAACAAAATAAAGTGCGTGTGAGAATTACCAACTAACACAGTTAGTGTCTTTTATGTTAAATCAACTGCAGACGCTACCCATGCGCCAGGATTACACACACACACACAAAACCAAGATAGGCTGTAGATTAACTCTTGTGTCTAGATTTGGACCATTATTACAAACGAAGTCCGTACTGACCTGTAGACATATCAAATCGAGGTCAATTCTGGGCAACTTTCTGTATGCGCTCGTATGCGGCGCGAAAACATTTAACGGGCGTGCCTCGTTACGGAACTCGATGCGTGAATCAGGTGGGTCTGGTTTTGAGACCGTATGGTGACTGAACACTCAGTTTAAGCACCCAGTCAGATGCGTGCAATTCAACTGGTGAAGATATGTAAGATGACATATTGGATGCCAAGACGCATCAAAAGTGAGGAATGCAGTCAGCGATCCATAGCTTGACTGCCTGCATCAGGGTCAGTGAACCAGAGCTGATCAAGACCCTACTCCCCCTCCACGTGGTGGTCCTGGAAACAGGCTGCATCGCTGCAGTCTGGCTGAGGAGTAGAGATCGAAAAGGGAAGACAAATCCGGTCCCAAAAAATGCGGTGTGGAAGTCGGATGTGTCGGCCGAAAGGCGCAAATATCGCAGTTTCGCTGTAAACGGACACAACGCAACCAACGTCCTTTTCAGGACGAACGAGGAAGAAGAAGGAAGGATGCCACTGAAGCTATGACTTGTAATAAATAGGTGAGTCGGAAAGCACTAATGCACAATACGATGTCAGATTGCGGTTGCTGGTTATTCGCTGCGTGAGCTGAATTCCCGTTAGCGGGTTCGGTGAAGAGCGTTGTAATTTTAGGTATTTTTGTGACAACTCGTGGTGCTTGTTGCTTTGCTGGAACCGTGAGATCGAGGAGATTGTTACATTCCCCGACTAGTAACCAGATGTAGCAGTGGGGGTACCCTGGAACTGAGACCAAAACAAACAACCTTTGCATCAAGAAAAAAAATACAATCTTAACAAAGTTAAAATAAACTGTTATACTCCATTCTAGAATGTGTATTATTGCTAGGTAAATCTCGATGCGGTCTTTATTCACATGCGTTATCCTCCAGTTAATTCCACTCTATCAATTATCAGACTGCAGTCCATAGGCTAATACATCTTGTGCATACATGTACGTCTCAGCATGTGCGCTGACAGAAACAATCTGCTCAAAGTCCCCTTTCAACCCAACAAGTGGGTTCCGTTAAGAGGTTGTACTATTAATCTTACACCGTTAAATGAATTTACAGAAAATACAATTCATAATAAAATTGTATGCACCCCTTGGGGTCGATGCACAAAGGGAAAGTAATAATCTCCCAAAAATGGTATACATGAACCATGCAATGTTTATACTATTATAATACATGGTGACTGTACTTTTGGACAGAATTCGGTTACTGGCTGGTTGGTAACATTTCTAGACTGCAGTGCAAGTTCTAACTGTCTAATTACTCAATGGGCACATTCTATATCCACACTCAACCACGAGAAGTTTTTCTCAGAAAGTAATAAGTGACTGCCTCTTATAATTCAGTCGTAATAGCGAATACACTTCTATAGTCAGGTTAAGTGAATAAGTTACACCACTGACAGCCCCTCAAAAGTAATGACAGCTTTTAGCTTACAATTTAACCCATTGTAAGCACTGAACTAGACTATGAGGTTCTTCGCCTAGTAAATATATGTTATCGTAAATTTACCATTGTACCCATTGTAAACAATAACACTAGGAGACACCTAACAGATTAAGCACCTGTTAATTTAGGCGGTAGACGGCGCTATATTATCACTGAATATATTAAGGGGGAGAAATCACCAAAAAATCATTCAAGTCATATTGCTATTAGTTTATATATATATATATATATATATATATATATATATATATATATATATATATATATATATATATATATATATATATATGTGTTATATATATATTTTATATATATTATATATATATATATATAGATATATATATATATATATATATAGGCTAACATGTTGTAGCGTAAGGTTTTTCACGTATGAAGATAGTGTTGAGAGAAGAAATAGAATTCTCTCCAAATGAATATATATATATATATATATAATACTTCAATTAGGTCCCCCACTTTTTTATGCAACCACTAGTATCACATATATATATAAATTTATTATATATATAATATAAAAATTACTTTATATACAATATGCGAATATATCTCCAATTTAAAAGCTTGTATAAAATATATTAAGGCGTATATATATAATATATATATATATATATTATCCCACCCCCCTAACCTTAGCTACCCAAATCCCCCCAACACCCCCCCTGAAAACAAATATCCAATTATAAATAGATCGACCCCGCCAAATTATATGTTATAAAATACCTATCATAAACCATATCACAAAACTGAATAATCAACCACCCAACAATTCAAACCCCCCCATTCCCCCCACCACCCCCAAATCCAGGTACAATTACCAATAACCTACAGTAAACCACAACCAACACTCACCCAATCATCCCAACCATTATATTTATGTACCATTATACAAATCAGAAGTTCAAAAACATAACAAACCCCCACCCCACCCAACCAACACCCACTTACCAAACCACACCCACCTAAATTCACCCCCCCCCCACCCCCACCTCAACACAAACCCCCCCCCCCAACAAAAAACCCAAACCCCCATAAATAACCCGCCCCCCCCCCCCACATTCCACCCAAAAACATATACAACCCCCCCTTCCCCCACAAACCATATCCCACCCTAACCCCCGTAAACTAAAACCCCCAAAACCCCCCACCCATACCCAAACCCCAAACAAACCACCATAACACCCCCCCCCATATTTACAAACAAAAAAAAAAACCCAACACCACCCCCCCCAAACCTACACTTAAAACCCCATCAACCCAGTCCCACAATAAACCACCATAATTTGTAAAAATTATAAAAACCAACCGCCCCCCCCCCCCCAAACTACACACAAAGACCCCCCCCCCCCCCCCCACCAAAACCAACCCCCACCCCCCAACAAAACAAACCCCCCCCCTACAAAAACACCCACCCCCCACCAACCCACCAACCAACAACCACCAAAAACCCAAAAAACCCCCCCCACCCCCACCACCCCCCCCCCCCAACCCTTACCCAACCCCCCCCCAACCAGTCCCCCACCCAACCCCAATAAACACCCCCCCACCAATTGATACCTACCCCCCTAAACCCCCCCCCCCACCCCCTACCCCCCCCATCCACCCCCCCCCACACCCGTTACCCCCCCCCCCCCCCACCCAAAAACACACCACACCCCCCCAAACCACCACCCCACCCCCCAATAACCCCCCCCCATCAAATATCCCCCCCAACCAACAACACACCACCCCCCCCCCCCCACCCCCCCCCACCCCCCCCCCAAAACCACAATATCACCCAAAAAAACCCCCAAATGTCAAAAACCAAACCCCCCCCAACCCCCCCCCCCCCCCCCCCACAACCCCAACCCCCACAAACCCCACCCCCCCCAAAAAAAAACCCCCCCCACCCCAAAAACACCCAAACACCCCCCAAACACCCCCAAAACACAACCCAAAAAACCACTAAACAAACCCCCCCCCCATTTAAACCCCACTTAAACCCAAACACCCCAAACACCCGACCCCCCATTAACCCCCCCCCTTGAAACCCCAATGAGTGTTAATACCCCCCTGTAATTCCCATGGGATCCCCCCCCCCCATATTTATTAAAAATTCCCCCTTTACCCCCCAACAAATGTCCTCACTGTTATTAATCTACACTAGTCTGTCTCTTTTATTCCCCCCCCAATTTATCATCACAAAATAAAAAAACAAAAACCAAAAAAACTAGGTACCCAATCTCCAGCAACTCACAACACCAAACCCCCTAAACTCCACTTTACCTATAACCCCCCCCCACCACATAACACAAACCCACCACTAACCCCCAACCAAACCCCCCACCCCCCCCATCTACCCCATTACCCTTAAATCTCTGGTTTAATACCCAATGCGAAAAAAAACCCCACCCTCCCCAAACCCCATACCCACCCCCCCACCCCATTTAAACCTCCCCCCACAAAAAAAAACACCATATACCCCCCCCCATTTCTCCCCCCACTACCAATGTCCCCACCACCCCACCCATATCTAAATTACCCCACCCCCACCCCCCCCCCCCCCCCCCCCCCCCCCCCCCCCCCCCTACCAAACAACCACCCCCCCCCAAACCCCCCCCCCGATAACCCCCCCCCCCCCCCCCCCCCCCCACCCCCCCCACCTATAATACCCCCCCTATAACCCCCCCCCCCCCCCCCCCCCCCCCTGTGTGTCTGAAAGTCTTAACACTTCAGTCCAATTCCAGCAAATCAGGGGGGAAAAAAAACTCCTGGAACACTTCAACCTCTGGGCTCCATGTGTTATGGGTATATTGAAGGTCCACTTGACTTCAGGGTTTATTTGAAATTCGGCTTTAGAACCTGGAACAAGGAGTATCAATTGGCTAGGCAATGTCATGGAGACCTATTACATCCTATGGTGTGTATGAGATGAGGGTGTCATCAGATGTCTGCATGTATGATAAATGATACATGGACTTGTATGATTTAGATATAGTGAGGCAGATTGATGTCTACTGCAAAACATTGTCTCAAATATAATAATACATGAATAATCAAAGCAGTATGAATATATGGACAGGATGAAACCTTTGCTTTTCTCCCCTACATGCCAAGTAGTCAGTACTGGTCTTGCTGGTAGGTTATAGACCCAGAAAAAGCAGAATAGTTATATCTAGCCCTGACAAGGACTGGGGTGAATATAATTTAGGTTTTTCAATCTTCAGCAATCATATCCACACAAACAATATGTCTGTTACGTGCAGTTTTCATAACTGATAATGTAGTCGGTCTGTATACTTGTTATGTTTGAAAAATATTTTGAATAAGATTTTTGGGTTTAATGTATTTTTCGATTGAACCCTAATCTAAGGGCGAATACTCATCTTTTGCTTTGAGGGAAAGTAAATATGGAGTTACTACTCTTAAAAGGTTATACCAGCTGACTGCTTAGGTCAGAGGGGATGCGAACAGCGCATGTCCAAACTAGATAGAGTTTGAAAAAGATTTCCGGTGCGGGAGGCCGTTTTTTTGAACTGGGTCTGTCAGACGAAATGTCTGGTTACGTCTCTGCATTGCCTCTGGGGATGGAAACTCTTCCACTGTTATTGAAAGTCCCCGGTGTTATTTCTGTTCGTCAGGAAGACGACAGTTGCTTCTAAGTTGTGTTAGGAATTCGTAGCAAGGTAATAAACGAAACTTTCACACTTCCTTTGTAAGGATCATATTTTGAGTCAACCGGTGACGAGAGCTCACGAATGGTTGAAAGGCAGAGTATTCTACTTGTTATGCTCGTTGGAGCCATCTAAGACCGTTAGGTCTAGAGTTACACACAGAGATCCAGGAGAATAGATGTTATTCTAAAACCCGCATGATTACCGGTATATTTTGAACTTAGAAGCTTATGTCTGCACATGAGGAATCCACGGTGTTTACTGTTTATAGACGCTTAATATATAACTATCTGGAGTGGAAGACCAGATGAGTTACAAGTTATTGCTATTATAACTTTGAAAATGAAAACTCGCCTGATGTACGAGGGAGTTATATAAGACTATCTTCGAAAGGACAGCCTATCTTTGATACGTCCGATTAGAGGGATGGACTATGCTATTTTTGTCGCCCGCCATGTTTGGGGGTTATGCTAGATGAACTTTAGATGTATTTGCCAGTCATTTATCCATTGATGTACTGTTCCTGATCCTCGTCTATTTGACTGTTGTAGATGTCACTGTGTAATGTAATAAATGGTTGTCATGAAAAACTGCAGTTACACAATTCATTGACTACTGCATGGGAGTGAAGGGGTGGATCATCTACCTTAAAGTACCATCAAGCATTCGCGTGCATTCATCCACACCTATTCATCTACATTTACTAACTGTCGGGGACTACACACCTTGGGAGCTGTTCTATGTTCGGAATGTCAACATGACACCTTCACAGAACCAACGCCTGGTGAGCTAATTAGGCTACCATGCTATTTGGCCTAGGTCAGTCCGACTACATTCTACACAGCACTCCACATCAACACAGAGCAGCGACATTGAGGTAGACGATACATACTTTCAAATATATTGAAGGCTAACATAAACAGATCACAACATTTCACTATGTACACACCAGTAACAGTTCTTCACCAACTTTAACACGCATACGGAACTGGTGTGTAACAATGTCCGATACATTTACAACACACTAAAATCTGAAATAAAATTGATATTATTCATATAAATATCTATAGCAAACCTACACACCCTCTAAGATCAATTCCAAGCTCTTACGAAGACTGTACTCTGTGAAGAATGTCTGCCTTGTATGCAGTGGTAACTGACGCAGGATAGACAGCACTCTACTTTGCCTTCTGGCTGGGTTTTTAGTTGTGTGTAATATGAACTGAGCGCTCTCGCCTTATATATTATGAGCGGGGGAATCTGAGGGAGCAGGTAGGTTTTCTCTTTTCTCAGCACTGAAGTTTTCTCTCATTTTGGGTATTATGTGCAACTGTCCCAGCAATCGTTCCATTACACACTCATCATCATCATCATGTGACGTATTCTTTCCAGAACGTTGTCTCCATTACAGCTGCTCTGAACGCATCACGATTCTGGGCAAGTCGACCTGCATCAGCCAAAGACAAGTTCAGACTCTCTGTGATGTCCTGGGTCCACCGTCGTCTAGGTCGACCCCTTCCCCTTTTTCCAGGGACCATGCCTTCCATCACTGTTTTTTCCAGGCTATTATGTCTTTTTATATGACCGAAAAATTTCAGCTTCCTTATAATATTATTGATCATCCGCCCGTTCGGCCAGCAGTTGTGTGTACTGTTTAAGGGGGACCTCCCTTTTTCAATTTACTCATGTAGTTCTGCCGGCCAGTCAAAGCCGTTGCCCGGGGGGTGGCGCTGCCGTACACAAGCAGACTCGAGGAGCCATACATGAGCTGAACTGGAGTGGGGGAACCAAATAGGATCCAGGCCATCCTCAAAAAGAGGAAGTGACTGCCTCTCACCGTGAGGTACTATCCCTTACACACTCCAGCCCTACCCTCAACCACACTCAACCACATTTATTCAGAACGTTGTCTTATATTTCCTTTATCTTCCCTTACTGGAAGCTTCCTTTTCATATACTTAAACCTACAATCGGGTATGGCACGTATTTACTATAAATTTATAATGTGTATCACTAGGTTAGACCTGTGATGTGAAAGTCAAGTAAAACTGCAAATATCTAAATATATACATACTTCTTCCAACTTTTCGTTTGGATTTCCATTCCTGCATATCCGTTCTGTGAAAAGCTATCACCTTTTTTATAATTCCCTGCTAAATAGTCTCAGTTCACAAGACATTCTGTACCTAACTTTCGACACTTTGCCTCGCCATTGTGAATTTTATATTCCGGCTTCTCTCTAATAACATAGCCGAATGCGAATGCGTGACCGCTACTATTTTTAGATTGCTTAGTTACACTGTGGTCGTGATTTTTACATGCATTTCAAGGCTCTTGTCGAAAACGTCACAATTTATTTTTTCCCTGGTCGTTGCATCAGTCCATTAACTAATCGTGTTTTTTGCACACTTTGCAACACATGTATTATAATACAAAATGTCAACTCACCCCGACAGGCCGAGCTAATTTAGGCAACACAAAGTCTAAACTTGTGCCCATACGGGCCTGTCCCATTTGGCCATCTGCGGGCAGGTAAAATGTACGAGGGTGCTTGACCAAGTAAAGCTATCAAGATTTATAGTCTAAAATTTAATGCTGACCCAAGCCACCTGCAAGAGCTGATAGCGTAATCATGAGTAAAAAAACATTGTTCTAAAATCTACATCAGAAGACAATAGACGCGAGAAAGTTTCCTGAATAGGCATAACATTATTCTCCTGATACTAACGTTAGAAGACTACCACCATCAAGGGCCACTACGAAAGTCTCAGAACAAACGTGAGTATCTCTCCCCTGAACGGAGAAGTACAGAGTTCCCCAGATATCAGAGGGTTGTCGCGCTGCGGCGCACAAGTTACCAAGCTGAGTAAGACAGCGGCGCACGTTCCAAAGAATCTATTTCTTGCTCGTGGTCAAAAATACTGTTACGAACGAAGAAGCTTTCCTTAGTTTGACAAACACAAGGTGCATCTTAGGGAAGATTATCACAACCTGCGGATCGCTGGGCCACTGAGAACCGAGCGATACATTTATAATGGAGGCCTGAAGCGAAAGCAAAAACCGGACACGCTTTGGGTGGGTGATAGAGCAGGGAAATAATAGGGTGACCGCCACAATAAAAGAATGTAAAGAAAACGAAAGTACATGTAGCCGTCAAGAACAGAAAAATTAGAAGAGTAAGACAAATGGGAACGGTTGGAAAATTCAAATTATCAGTCGTTTTATCGCATTCTCTCAAGCATGTCCTAGGGTGAATAAGACAGCATTAGCAATCTTACTTAGTTAGTAGTTCCTCTTCTACCATGAGGTGTAGAGGTTTGGAAGAGAGAGCGCCAGACTATCCTCCTGGCCTGGTTCTATTCTAGTCCTCGGTCCTTCAAAGATTGTCTAATGTTGTCCTCCCAGCGGACTCTGGGTCGTCCTGGGGGGACCTGTATCCCTGGCTCTTAGTTTCCCATGCTTGCTCCAGGACCTGTCCTCCCAGCTTAATCTGATGTCTTATTTCTTCTCGTGATATCACCATGGATTTTATTTTAGAACTGCTTATGACCATCCCTCTCTTCTCCAGCTCTTCCTTCCAAACTTGCAGGTTGGATTGGAGATGTGCCTCTGATTTAGCAATCAGGGAGATATCATCAGCAAATGCCAGCTCTGAAATACACACGTGTCTCATCTTCCAGTACCCCACTGAATACTTTCTTGTTCTTTCCTTACATGCCTTGATGGCATCGTCCATGAGGAGTATGAAAAGATAAGGTGACAGGATATCGCCTTGTCTTACACCAGTGGTGGTTCTGAACTCTTCTGACTTATGGTTTGCTGTCCTCACATAATTTCTGCAAGACTTGCAGAAGCTCTGTATAGCATGAATCAGAGGTGCTGGAATGTTCTTCCTTGCCAAACAGTCCCAAAGTTGGATTAGCAATCTCGCCATGTAAATAAAAAACTGCGATATACTCCACGGCTTCAGGCGCTTGTGTATGAATGACTAGAGTCGTTACGGCATGAGACTAACCTCACAGGTAGCTCCATGTCCGCAAACAATAAACGTTTTCGTCTTCTTGCATCCTCAGCCCCTGACACAGCAGTGAGTGGCCATCACGCCTAGTGGCGTTTTGTTAGGCAGCAACAAACTGCCTCCACTTTTCTTGGTCAGTGGCCATCCTTCGTGCAGTGCCCCAACTCTAGTGTACTCTTTGCATCTCCGCCTCCAGTGTTCCGTCAGGCTGTCTTTGGTCTGCCTCTCTTTCGAGTCCTTCATGGGGTCTAGAGCATAGCTGTTCTTATAATAGTGCCAAGGTCTCTTCTGAGGACATGGCAACCCCAGATCCAGCGCCTTCCCGCAATGATGGTGTGCATATCTTTCTGGCCGCACCGTGTAAGCAGTTCCTGGTTAGAGATGGTATTCGGCCAACCCATTCGATGAATTTTCCTTACGCAGTAAACAGGTATGTGATTATTGTGATGATGTGTCCTGTTGTACTTCCATGTCAGTGAATTGAACTATTAACGCCGCTGTACAATAGTTCAGCTTTCATCGCACTTGTCATTCTACGTCATCCAAATTGTTCATCTTAAATTGCCTTTCTCTCTTCGTGTCAAGGATGGTGCCAACAACTCAGTTAACCGTCTGCAGCAATTCCTCACTAAAACAGATATGTGCACCTGCAGCAATGTTTTCTGCAGCAAGTTTTTACCTGCTGATTTGTTTGTCAAATGTGTGACTTTCTACTAGTCGCCTCAATCATCATGCCTCACGTACCAGTAGCTCTATTATGTGTGTATCACATTAAATACCCCCCGGGGGAACTACGGAGACATTTTATGCCATGTCTATACGTCATTAAGTGAGTATGAGCCGGGAATGGTCATTCTTGTTACCAGACAGTTTCTAAAGTTTCTACCAAATATATCGTTAAATATATAGCAGATTTGGCGTGTGCTGCAGATCATGCGAGCAGTGAGAGCTATTTTAGTATGTCGACGTTGACAAATTATTTGTAGAACATCAATTCCAAATGTGGGCCGACAATGTCATCAATTATTTACCGGAACATACAGCAGTTTGTTCTAACACTGAAGAAAAAACTGATAGTCTTAGAGGAGCCAGGACATTGCTTGACCAAGTCTATAGTGAGCTTTAATAACATAATGTGACACACTTTAGTGGACTCACTATTTTCACTTACATGTTCGCGATTGTTATCATTGGACAGGGCATATATTGAAGAAACTAAATGATAACATTAAAAGGCAGTCCATGTTCTAGAATCACAAGGGCCAGTGAGGAAAAATGAGACCAAAAAAAAAAAAACCGCATGAAGTACGGAACGACAGATAGATATAACATTGATCAGGAAGACATGAAAATAATTAGAACGTACGGCACAAGACATATTTTCTTGGCATGAATTTGAACCAGGCGAACTGAAGAGGTATAATGGAATTGTGTGTTAGATTTGTAGTCCTTCATTCTGTTTTTTTTAGTGGTTCTTTGTAATTACAATGTAAGGAAACAGTGTTTATCGCTATCCTACGCACTACTTATTGAATACATGCACATTTAACCTCATCATACCAACTCCTTTATCGATTCTTATTCAACACACCTCCACTACTGACAAATAAAGTGGAGTGGTCGTATTTATAAGCGAAGCACACTGGAAGTAGTACACATTCGTCACGCACCATGTATGATGACGTAGGCGGTCATGTAGTTCAGCAACACCCCGTCCCTTGTACTATTTATTAATTATGTTGTTGACTTCTGTCTAAACTATGATGGTAAACTGTCCATTATTTTCTCTTTGTTGTCCTCTATTTGTCTTCAAATTCCCCTGCTGTCTCGACAGAATCCAGATTGATTCTTCTCATAACATGCCTAAAGAAAGTCGATTGTTTCGTTTCAACAAGAGGAATAAGCTTCTGTAATACATCCTCATTACTGGTTTAACTGCCCATGGTATTTTTAATATTCTTCTGTAAAACCACATCTCAATAGTCTCTTGTGGTTTTCCTGCTTTTTTGCTAATTGCCCATGGCTCACTTCCGTATCTCAGTATTGATTCTGAAGAACACCGAAGAACTCTCTTTCTTACTTCCATTGACACCAATTTGGTGCATACAATATTTTGTTTTTATTGGGCTATTCAGCTCTTCACATCTAACATGTCTGTTAGGTCACTTTCTGTCTTTCCTTGTTATTTTTAGGTTTTACTACATGATTGTGGCGAGCTGATACAAAAAGACTCATAATTACTAACTTCATCCTTCACGGCTGCCCTCGTCACTCTCGCTAACCCATTAGTATTATTCATTTTCGATTCTTGCAACTCACGAACCATTGTCACCTGCGACAACTGTGGGATAGGGCTAAGTATTGTATGGCTTTCGTCCATTCATTATCGAGACCGATATATCCTCAGTACATCCTATCACTTGTATCACAGTAACTTACTTCTTCGCTGCAGACACCAGGGAGCATCTCTAAAACATTGATAGAAGAGGAAGCCAAAGTAGCGAGGATCAGGTAGGTTGAGCTGACACAGGTGTTCCATAATAGAAATACAAAGATAACAACGTGCTTCATGGAACGACAAATATGTTATTTATGATGGGCAGGTAAATTAAGTCAAGGTAGTCACACAGGAGATACGACCATAGGGGAGTGAAGTATTAATGCTTTCACTATACCAGGTCCAGTTTCGAATGGTGTGGTGACCAGTACCTTTTCTCTCTACCTTTCGTTTTCTAACTACCAAGCTAATCCAGGCACCGATAAATAACTGGGTAGACGAGCATTACTCCACCGTTTACATCGAACCCAGTATTGTGCCACGAGAGACCAGCACATCAGGTACACAAATCGTACTTCGACATCTGGCTCATTCAGGTAAAAGCGACCTAATGCCTAGCTGAACACGATGCAATTGTAACCGTTAGTGTGGTTAAGAGGAAAAATTTGGTTAGAATTTTTTTTATGAGATGGACTTTTATGATTGAGATTAACTGACTGTTAACGTATAGTCTAAGGGAAATAGTCGATAGAACAAGAAGAATGGGTCATTAGTAGTGCTTACATCCCTTGGTTGAAAATTATAATGTTGTGTTTTTGTTTGGTTTTGGGTGAGCTCGGCTACGTGATCGTAATTCACGTGTTTTAAATTGTCGTGTGAGTTTTTTGTCAGACAAAGTGTTCTGTAATGTTCGAAAATAGTTGTCGTTGTAAATTGACGTTTTAGACTAAATCAGTAGGCTCTGAGATGTGATAGAGCTAGCAGCAAGTTTGGCTTTGTGATGTGATAGAGATAGCTTCTAAAAGTGGCAGCGATTAGAAGTTGTCATCGCGTCGTTATGCCAATGGTTCTGGTTGATTCTGCGGTGGCAGAAAAGTGACTATCGCTCAGACGTCTATTTCGCATTATTTGCCACGATTATGTTTGACAGTTTTATTTATTCTGAGGACGATATGACATTGTTTCCAGTTGAGAGAAAATGTGTATATTTCGAGATACCAGGTACTTTGAGTTTTGCCAACTATTGATGACCTTTTAAGTAAATGAGAAGAACAGTAGACATCCGATAGCATTGAGAGTAGAAGATAAACTTAGTAAATGTACACCCCTGGTGGTGTGGCCAGTTTCCTTTAAGATACACCAAGGCAGAAACATAAGAGTAAGCAGCGCATAAGAGAAACGAGTATTTGCATAAGGAGAATTAGATGGCAGACACAATTTTGACAACAGTGATTCTCAAGCTATGACTCCAATAACTACTAGAGACAGTTATGATAATTGAAGCAGAGAGAGATAGAGTGACACTGAAGTTTTACCTACTGAATCTTGTTGTACAAGTCTGCCAACTACAAGTGGGAGGTTGGGCATATTATTTTCAATTTTTGATGACTTACGTAAATAAGGTTCGAAGCTGAATATTTGCTGCTGTCATCGTGACATCATTCATCAACTGTTGCTATGAGATACGATATCATCTGAGAGAAAGACGCTTTCTTACCATAAACAAGCTGCCAACTGTTTAGGGCAGAGATACGAACCTATACGATGAAGCAATGAGAGAAGTAGGGTATAATAGACAAACCATCATCAACGACCACACAATCATGAACCGAGAAACACTTAACTTAACTTAATTAAACCAGTCAGCTTGTGTATATTATGTTACAAATTTGGCACACTTGGTTACTCACCGCATCAACATGTTTTTTAGCCCAGCAACAATCTGGGATTCTGGGGTTGTAGAAAAACACAAGAGTTGCGTCCTGTTGCCTGAGATATGTCATAAAATTATGCGATTTTAAATTTGCTACCCTGGATGATCTGGCAAAAAAGTCGTTTGTATGATCAAATTCTTTAGGATCTTCAGGCCAGTTGTGGGTAAATGATGCATTTCTTATAGTTTTCTTCTCCGGCTTCACCTCTTGCTTCTGCTTCCTCAAACATTCTGAGGCAGACAGTATATCTAGAACGGAGGTTTTACCTGGAACAGTTCTGAAGTTCATGCAAACGTGGAGATAGAGGAGATATTGGCATTAGTTGCAGCTGAAACGAAGATTTTTTTTCGCCGTTGTGTTGATCTGTTTTAAGTGGATTAGTTTGTGTGGAAAGGCAACTGGACGGGCTAGGCTTCCACCAAGGGCAATGTCTGTAAGCCGGTGACGTCAGATAGTTTTGTGCACCAAGTTCTTCTTCTTCTTCTTCTTCTTCTTCCTCGTTCGCCTTCAGACTTCCACATTTATGACTCTAATAAAGGCAGCAGTCAACTCAAGGTTCCCGACATCTCCAAACAGTTCAACGCCAAGCATTTCTAGTGTATTATAGCGCATTCTAGTGCGCGAGATATGAATGTCTGATTCATGTTACAACTATCAAAATGTGCAAGGTATGGAGCTGAATGGGAATGGAAAGACAAGAAATGTCAACAGTAGATGTAATGTTGTCATCAAGACATGCAGCAGAAAGTCACATAACTGTTTCCCGTCATGTTTTATATGGTTACTTGTCTGTGTATTTATTTATTGAAGGAAGCATGCAACAAATTACACTAGTCAACAACCAAAATGTACCAGAAATGAAAATAGCTGATCTTAACTAATTTTGGTGTGCTGAAAACGAAAATGACATTAAAAAATGTTGATTGGCTCTAGTTTTCAAGATATATGCTACTAGTTTATTTAATTACGGTCAATTTATATATATGACGCAACTGTTGTGGGTGATTGCATAATTTTTTTCTAATGACCAATAAAAATGTAACTAGAAGTTGATGATGCAATCCTACCTATGATTACATCACCTTTGTGTATAAATATCTTATCTCTGATAAAATTTTGCCATTAGTTAGTGCATTTGTCCTTATCAAAAGTATCATAGTTAGAAATGCATAGGACATGTGTGAACAGTGCTAATAATTTCTGTTATATATGTGGTGAGGTAACATTTCTATCACAAAAACGAAATATAACTAAAGTGATTAAGAAGGCGTACAGTTTGTATTTTGGCTTCAGAATAGGAGATCAATGATTTGGAGAGAGCCCACTGATCATCTCAACAACTGTTACTTTTGCTTGGTCCCTCCAATTGGGAAAGGCATATCAAAGAAGAAAAAATGGACTCTGGAATATCCAAACATCCCCTCCGCAATACATCCGGTACCACATGGCGATGACCTACCAGTTCCCAAAGTGCCAGAATCATTTTCAGCTGCTTCCACTGATGAAGAAGAGGACATTGGTGGTCCTGAACCATCAACCTCAAGCGACCCATATTTTGAGCAAACTACATCCACTAAACCACACTTAATAACCCAAGGTGAACTGAATGATCTTGTAAGAGATCTGAATTTACCGAACAAGGCGGAGCTTTTGGGTTCCAGATTGCAACAGTGGAATCTCCTGGCAGAAGATGTTACAATTTCTGTGTATAGGAACCGCCAGAAGCCGCTTATTACATTCTTTTTCATAGAGGGTGACCTTTCTGCGTGCCACAACATTTCTGGTTTAATGGCAGCCCTCGAAATCAATTACATACCGGAAGAGTGGAGGCTTTTCATTGATTCATCCAAGATGAGTCTTAAAGCTGTTTTGTTGAATAATGGTTAATGTGTTACTGTCAATTCCAGTTGGTCACGCAGTTCATATGAAAGAAACTTATGAAAACATTAAGCAGCTTTTGAAGTGTATAAACTACGATCATCATCATTGGTCACTTTGCGGTGACTTAAAAGTGGTCGCTCTTTTGCTTGGACTACAGGGTGGATACACCAAGTACTGTTGCTTTCTCTGTGAGTGGGATAGCCGTGCATGAAGTGACCATTACATCAGAAGACATTGGCCAATCAGGCAGTCATTGCAGCCTGGCAGTAAGAACGTTGAGAACCCAGCACTTGTTGACACCAGCATGATTTTGTTGCCACCCTTGCACATTAAGCTGGGTCTCATGAAAAACTTTGTCACGGCAATGGAGAAAACAGATGAGGCTTTCAAATACCTCATCAGAAAATTTCCAAGACTGAGTGAAGCTAAAATAAGAGAGGGAGTATTTGTTGGTCCGCAAATTCGAAAACTTCTCCATAATGACGAGTTTCTTTGCGTGTTGCATGGCTAGCATTTAATTTTCTTGGAAACAACAGATCTGATAATTACAATGAAATTGTAGAAAATCTCCTTCTGAAGTATAAGAGTCTTGGCTGCAACATGTCTTTGAAAATTCATTTTCTGAATTCTCATCTGGATTTCTTTACGTCAAACTGTGGAGCAGTCAGTGATGAGCATGGTGAACGATTTCACCAGGACATTGCTGCTATGGAGACAAGGTATCAAGGCAATTGGAGCCCTTCAATGCTTGCTGATTACTGTTGGACTGTGACAAGAGACACCTCATCGATTGACTACAAGAAGCAAGCAAAGAGAGCTCGAACAGCGACTGAATAATGACGGAATGGGTTCAAATGTGCCTTTTTAAAACATGATATGTGAACTTTAAATAATGTTTTTATTTTTTCTATCATTTTATGTTGAAATATCAATTAATTGAGTATGTAACCACAATTTTTATAATGCTAAAGTAGAAAAACTAGCTGTTCACCCCAGAGAATTAAACAAGCATACATTATTTGTATTACTGTAATGTAAATTCATCATTTAAAAAAAACCCAGAGCCAATTGGGGAATTTCATTATGATATTTGAAATCAGCATGTCAAAATCAATAAGAAATGATATATTTAATTTCTGGTACAAATAACTTTTGAAAATTTGTTGACTAGTGTTATCCGTATTCCCTTGTCGCTGTGGGTTATGGTGCAATTAGTTTTAGATCATCGTGTTGGCAGGCCCACGAAATTTCATATAAATTGTTTACTATCACAACGGTTATCCCCATTTTTCTTCTTGTTTTTTTTTCACATTGAGAGACCTCAACGAACTCCACGGGGGCCACAAAGAATTAGTTGACAAAGACAGATATCTGCATAAAGAAAACAGTCACCTGTCTGCTAGCAGAGTTGTCTTGTAAGACGTCTCAGATTATCTTTAGTAGATTTAAAAGTAAACCAAAACATGACATGAAATAATTATATTGTGCTTTTTCTGTTACATTCCCTGATTCTTCTTCTTCAAGTACCGTGCCTAGTGACGTAGAAGATCATGTCTCTCCACAACTTCTTGTCTCCGAGACAATTTATCAACCATAATAGCATTGCTGGTATTATTTTATATTCGTCCCCATAATTATTGTTAGTTATGTAATTGTAATTGGCTCATGGACACTTTGGATATCTCTGAACTAGTGTGCAAAGGGGTGTGGTCTCATTGCGTTAAGAGAATTTCATGGCACCTTGAATCATGTGTTTCCAAGATGAGGAAGGGAAACCCGTGCCTGTAAACGGTAAATTAATATGAAACAAACATAAAGGTATGTTTTCAGGCACTCGTAAGAAATAAAGAAGTAGAACACTAGACAACAGAAAAACATAAGACATGAGTGGCTTACGCAGACTCCAGATGAAGGCTTCTGGGCTTCTCGCTGGTTATTGATAACTCTTTTGCTTCATTGTTATAGTCTTTTATTCTTGTTGTCTGTTACACGAACGAGGACATGATAGCGAATACAAGGCACTCAAGTATCTGGTCGATTAAACGTCATAGCACTCAAGTATCTGGTCGATTAAACGTCATAGCACTCAAGTATCTGGTCGATTAAACGTCATAGCACTCAAGTATCTGGTCGATTAAACGTCATAGCACTCAAGTATCTGGTCGATTAAACGTCATAGCACTCAAGTATCTGGTCGATTAAACGTCATAGCACTCAAGTATCTGGTCGATTAAACGTCATCAATATTTATTTGGTTCCATCATTCTTTTTCAATGCACACTACAGCAATGTCTGACTTGTACAATAAGAGGTAGACTAATATTTGGTAGAATTGTACAGTGTGCTGCTTCTGATATATCGTGGCATTGCTATCTTAGATTATTATACCATCTGCAATATTTCAAAGGTATGTCAAAATGTTCAACTTACTTTAAATCATGAAACAACACACACAATGTTCGTGGGAATCAGGACCAGCACACACAGAAGGCAATTTGATTTCCGTTCAATAACTAGATTACTTTACGAATCTGGTGTCATACCGAGACTTTCTTCAAAATAGACAGTTTCTAGCTTTATAGTATAAAACAATTGTTTTAGCACTTTAAAATGTACAAACATTTCCTGAATTCTGCACAAAGTCTAAGTTCTACAAAAGCTTACAGTCTATTTCTACTCCGCGAATCACTCGCTAATTACGTATTGATACGTCTACTTCTTCTCACGGCCTGTTATATAGTTCTACTCATAGTCAAGAATTCTTAGGCCTACAGACAAATTCTGCACCACGAATAACTCGTTGGAAACGTACGTCTTAACTCTTCTAACGGTCTGCTTCGTGGAAAACGAGTTAGATTGGTGAGTTCAATTCATCTCCAACCAACTCGTACTCCCTGATTGGTCGTAGTCCTAGTAAATATCCAATAAATTTTAACGTTTCATAATTATAACCACTTCTTTTGTAATGAGCTCTATTGAGGTACGAGGCGAGAATCGCACCATATTTTTGTATCCTTTTTTCGAGCCAAACTAGAGTTTAGAGTTTTAGAGTTACAATTGAAGACCAAACGCGATATCTGTACCATGTTTAGAGTTTTAGAGTTACAATTGAAGACCAAACGCGATATCTGTACTAAGTTTAGTGTTTTAGAGTTACAATTAAAGCTTACTGTGCCTATGACCTGCAGTGGTGTTTCTAATACCCTATGTTCGTAGGGCTTTATACATTCACGGCTACAATAGATTCAAGTTTTTCACTGTATTCCGGAGCGTTTGGATGTTTTATAATTGCCATATTTTTCACATTGATTTTTATCGGAATCATGCGTAGGGTCTTATCTGTTACGGGTCAAATCATGTCGTATGTTACGGTCATATCATGTCTTATGTTACGGGTCATATCATGTCTTATGTTACGGGTCATATCATGTCGTATGCTACGGGTCAAATCATGTCGTATGTTACGGGTCATATCATGTCTTATGTTACGGGTCATATCGTGTCGTATGCTACGGGTCAAATCATGTCGTATGTTACGGGTCAAATCATGTCGTATGTTACGGGTCATATCATTTCGTATGCTACGGGTCATATCATGTCGTATGTTCATGTATTTAACTTAGTTCTTGTCTTATTGCTCTTCTGTTGTTTGTTTGTTGCTGACAGAGATCTTGTGGCTGTGAACGTCCTTCGTCTTCTGTCCAAATAAAACACATTGCCAAGTTATGTTTTCCCCCCAAGAGATGAGTGTGGAGACCAAATGGACGTGATGAAGAATATTGTGTGAGAAGCTGGTGTGAGAAGCTGGTGTGAGAAGCTGGTGTGACGAAAAGGATGTGGGTAGAGCTGGAGCAAGGGGGCTGAAATAGAAGCCGGTGTAGACAAGTACCAACGATTTGTCCGTTGCTTGTTTATGTTACATATGGGAACTCAAGAATTGGTTATTGAAACACGGGCACACTTACACAAAACTAGCTCAACATCTTTGATCATTGGCTGCTGACTTACAAAATAATCAGTGACCATCACGCCTCGTGGCGTCTTGTAGTACAGCAAGAAACCGTCTGCAAGTAGCTCAGTCTGCAGCCATCCTTCGTATGGTGCACCAGCTTTGCATCTCTTCTTCCACATTTCTCGCGCCAAGTAGCTTTTGATTGGTCTATTTCGTTTCCCTTCTGGAGTCCATAGCAAAGCAGTTATGGTGATGGTGTTAAGGTCTCATCTGAGGATATATCTAACTCTATTCCAGCGTCTACCTGCTATGATAGTGCGGATCCCTTCTTGGTGGCTCCGAGTTAGTAATTTGTGGTTGGTGATGGTGTTCGATTAAGATTTTTTACATAAACAAGGGTGTTGGACCCTTGAAGGACAGCGAAGGAGAGGCCGACCAAAAACAACCTGGTGGAGAACTGTGGAGGCCGAGACGTAAAGAATTAACCAGAGCTGGGGCACTGTACGAATGATGGCTGCCGATCGAACAAAGTGGAAGGAGTTTTTTGCTGCCTTAAACGACGCCACCAGGTGGGATGGCCACTGACTGCTTTGACAGTCGGCTGCTAAGGATCAACAAGAAGAAGAAGATGGTATTCGGCATCTCAAGTTACGACAACAAAATCATCATAGATTGAACGCAACAAGCAGTATAGTAAAGAAAATATAAATTCAACTAAATACATAAACTAACACAGAAATATTTTAACATTTGTATATCATATTGCTGCACACAGTCTTGTGTTTTTCGTGCTTGCAAACCAGTCATGCGTCTCTCGTGTTTCCGAACTGTTCCTACTACTTTGAGTTTTCATGTGATGTAGAAAGACTTATCCTGTTGTCAGTTTTTATGTCCTGGCATATTTTCATGTATACCCATTTACACTCACATTACTAGTGGAGCGACAAATGTTCACAGCTATCACGTACAAACAATCGTAACAATTAAAGTTCCAAGAATGAAGTAAAATCGCCTTGATGTTTGCCGTTGGGATGTTTATTTTTTTTTTTACATTTTTTATTTTATTTTCACACTGAAAAAATAGTGATCTCATCTGTTTCTGCTGCCGGTGTAACAAGTGAATCTTCTCATGACGCCTCTATGTTTGGCCTTGATAGCGTCCATTGTTGCATACGGTATCTGCTTATGGAAGGGACTGAGTGTTTTAAGGCAGTTCAAAGACAAATTAGCTTGTCCATTAAAAGTCTCCCGTGTCTCTAGCAGGAATTGGTGCAAGGAGAACTGGACAGTTTTTGACAAATTTGTCCATTACATCATAGGTAAAGGTCATGTAGTCTTGTATCTTGCTGACAGTTATGTCTCCAGAATACATTTTGTATGACGGGTAAGTTGTAATTCCCTCCTTCTCACAAAGTGCTTTATCGTTTGCGCAGTTTACTCCTGCATATCCACTGTCTGGTCGAATGTTCATCTTTGCGGCCTAGAAAATAACAAATATTTAATGACAAGTAACCTGCCTGTTCGAGACATTAATTTAACGCATTACTCAAAATATGTACATAATAACAGATATCCGGTTGTGACGTATCTACCCAGTGTGTAGTTAGCAGAAGTCTGTAGTGAGACAAACATTGAATACGGCTGCTGCTTTTTAAGCATGTCGTAGAGGCAACTAATATGAGGTTTTGCATGTGACTGGCACCTGGCCATGTAAAAATTGTAGTTTCCGAGAGTAATATTGCAAAATAACGCCTGTCCATTGTTACAGGCTTCCTGCACACAGGCTAACCCCAGTAATAATAGTCCGGATTACAGGCTTCCTGCACACAGGCTAACCCCAGTAATAATAGTCCAGGTTACAGGTTTCCTGCACACAGGCTAACCCCAGTAATAATAGTCCAGGTTACAGGCTTCCTGCACACAGGTTAACCCCAGTAATAATAGTCCGGGGTACAGGCTTCCTGCACACAGGCTAACCCCAGTAATAATAGTCCAGGTTGCAGGCTTCCTGCACACAGGCTAACCCCAGTAATAATAGTCCATGTTACATGCTTCCTGCACACAGGCTAACCCCAGTAATAATAGTCCGGGGTACAGGCTTCCTGCACACAGGCTAACCCCAGTAATAATAGTCCAGGTTACAGGTTTCCTGCACACAGGCTAACCCCAGTAATAATAGTCCAGGTTACAGGCTTCCTGCACACAGGCTAACCCCAGTAATAATAGTCCGGGGTACAGGCTTCCTGCACACAGGCTAACCCCAATAATAATAGTCCAGGTTACAGGCTTCCTGCACACAGGCTAACCCCAGTAATAATAGTCCAGGTTACAGGCTTCCTGCACACAGGCTAACCCCAGTAATAATAGTCCGGATTACAGGCTTCCTGCACACAGGCTAACCCCAGTAATAATAGTCCAGGTTACAGGTTTCCTGCACACAGGCTAACCCCAGTAATAATAGTCCAGGTTACAGGCTTCCTGCACACAGGCTAACCCCAGTAATAATAGTCCGGATTACAGGCTTCCTGCACACAGGCTAACCCCAGTAATAATAGTCAGGCTTTACAGGTTTCCTGCACACACAGGCTAACCCCAGTAATAATAGTCCGGATTACAGGCTTCCTGCACACAGGCTAACCCCAGTAATAATAGTCCGGATTACAGGCTTCCTGCACACAGGCTAACCCCAGTAATAATAGTCCGGATTACAGGCTTCCTGCACACAGGCTAACCCCAGTAATAATAGTCCGGATTACAGGCTTCCTGCACACAGGCTAACCCCAGTAATAATAGTCCGGATTACAGGCTTCCTGCACACAGGCTAACCCCAGTAATAATAGTCCGGATTACAGGCTTCCTGCACACAGGCTAACCCCAGTAATAATAGTCCAGGTTACAGGCTTCCTGCACACAGGCTAACCCCGGTAATAATAGTCCGGATTACAGGCTTCCTGCACACAGGCTAACCCCAGTAATAATAGTCCAGGTTACAGGTTTCCTGCACACAGGCTAACCCCAGTAATAATAGTCCAGGTTACAGGTTTCCTGCACACAGGCTAACCCCAGTAATAATAGTCCGGATTACAGGCTTCCTGCACACAGGCTAACCCCAGTAATAATAGTCCAGGTTACAGGTTTCCTGCACACAGGCTAACCCCAGTAATAATAGTCGAGGTTACATGCTTCCTGCACACAGGCTAACCCCAGTAATAATAGTCCGGATTACAGGCTTCCTGCACACAGGCTAACCCCAGTAATAATAGTCCAGGTTACAGGTTTCCTGCACACAGGCTAACACCAGTAATAATAGTCCAGGTTACAGGTTTCCTGCACACAGGCTAACCCCAGTAATAATAGTCGAGGTTACATGCTTCCTGCACACAGGCTAACCCCAGTAATAATAGTCGAGGTTACATGCTTCCTGCACACAGGCTAACCCCAGTAATAATAGTCCGAGGCTCCATAATGGGCAAACGGGGAAATGAGGATTGCGATTGTATGTTGTATCTTACTAATGTTGTATCTTACTAATGTTGTATCGCACTAATGTTGTATCTTGCTAATGTTGTATCTTACTAATGTTGTTTCTTACTAATGTTGTATCTTACTAATGTTGTATCTTACTAATGTTGCATCTTACTAATGTTGTATCTCACTAATGTTGTATCTTACTAATGTTGTATCTTTCTAATGTTGTACCTTACTAATGTTGTACCTTCATCATCATGTGACGTATTCTTTCCAGAACGTTGCCTCCATTACAGCTGCTCTGAACGCATCACGATTCTGGTCAAGTCGACCTGCATCAGCCAAAGACAAGTTCAGACTCTCTGTGATGTCCTGGGTCCACCGTCGTCTAGGACGACCCCTTCCCCTTTTTTCCAGGGACCATGCCTTCCATCACTATTTTTTCCAAACTATTATGTCTTTTTATATGACCGAAAAATTTCAGCTTCCTTATTGCGATGGTATTTAGGAGCCAATGTTCCTGTACGTTTAGTGAGTGCAGTACTTCTCTGTTGGTCTTTTTTTCTGTCCAGTTCTTCGTTATCAATTTCAATTTCTGGTTTGGTCTTTACTTTGTCTGTTGTCAATACTTTGGTCTTCTTGGTGTTTAGGATGTTGTACCTTACTAATGTTATATCTTACTAATGTTGTATCTTACTAATGTTATATCTTACTAACATACAACTTCAGCACATTTAACTATAAATGCGTGCAGTAATATAGTAGAGCTTATATCGATCTTGTCAAGCCATCACGATTGCTTCTTATCGTTTTACTTTCCGCTCCATCTGAAGCATGGTTTGACAGCACTACAGTTAGTCCTCTAGGAAACCAGCACCGAATCATTTGTGTGCTCCTGTAGCACTAGGGTTAGTAGCAGTTTTTTTACATGGTGGTTTTGCCAGGCCAAAGCATGACTGTCAATGACGGACCACGTGTTTGATAGATTCATTATCTATGACCGCATAGATCCCTGGGGGAGATGCGCGTGCAACTGGAAGCCATGCTTATGTTTAATTAATTGAGCCTGAGCCCGGTGTGACCGTCCTTGAAACCAGATTATCGTTAACTTTCTATCAGTTTAGTTAACATAAGCAGTGGACATGTCATAACCTGTACATGGCGTTAACAATGGGTGCTATTTTAACGTATTTGTAGAACTTACTTACTTACTTACTTACTTAGTCGTTCCCCTTCTACCGTGAGGTGTAGAGGTTTGGAAGAGAGAGCGCCAGACTATCCTATCGGCTGTCTTCCTCCTGGCCTGGTTCCATTCTAGTCCTCGATCCTTCAAAGATTGTCTAATGTTGTCCTCCCAGCGGACTCTGGGTCGTGCTCGGGGTCTGGATCCTTGGCTCTTTGTTTCCCATGCTTGTCGTGGTATCCGATCTTCTCCCATTCTGCAGACATGGCCAAACCATCTTAATTGGGACTGTTCTACTTGGGTCTGCAGGGGGTAGGATTTTAGGCCTTGACGTATCGTCTGGTTGCGTACCATGTCTCTTCTTGTTACTTCAACCACCTTCCTCAGATACCTCATTTCTGAGGTTTGGATCTGGCTTTTATGGGTTGTAGTCATTGCCCATGACTCGCATCCGTATGTCAAGACTGGGACATAGGTGGAGCGGTATACAGCCATCTTCGTTTTCTTACCAACCTCTCTCTTGCTGAGGAATCCTCGATTTATGGCCTGAAAAAGTCTCCCAGCTGCTGCTTTTCGAGTGGCCAACTCTTCTTTGATGCCTCCCTTTCGGTCTATAATAGCTCCGAGGTATTTAAAGTGGTCGACCTGCTCCAGGACCTGTTCTCCCAGCTTAATCTGATGTTTTCTTTCTTCTCGTGATATCACCATGGATTTTGTTTTAGAGCTGCTTATGACCATCCCTCTCTTCTCCAGCTCTTCCTTCCAGACTTGCAGGTTGGATTGGAGATGCGCCTCGGATTTAGCAATCAGGGCAACATCATCAGTATTTGTAGAACACGAATCAAAATACTGTATACAGTTGACATTCAAAAATCCGGCAACCTCCGGACCTGAGGAGTGCCGGATTTTTGAAAATGCCGGATTTCTTAATGGTTATATATGCTGTATATATTTAAAAGAAAATGACTACCTGTTTACGTTATACACCACTTCTGTTATTTGCTGAATCCATAATGGGGATATACAGCAGCAAATAAATGATACCATGAGAAGGAATGAGCAGGAATGCCTGTTAACACGTGCAAGCAAGACCCAACAGCTGCATAAAAACATAAACGGCTCCAGAAAACAGTCGCGCGTCAACGCGGTAAATTTAAAATTGCGCTCCGAAATCCATGCCGGAAATCTGAAGGAACCGGATTATCGATGGCCGGATTTTTTAATGTCAACTGTATAGAATCCCAGCTTTTTCTGTCACTAACGCTAAGGGATGCAACTTTTGTTGAAAGTTAGACATTAACTGTATTGTTTCCCTTATATGTACTCTGCCAAATATAGTAACACTCGAGAAAGAAAAGTGCGCAAATGACGGTGTGCACAAAAATATTTATAGAACTGTGATGATGCACAGTGATGTTTTTTAAATACTTTTGAATAAGTACATTCCCCTCTTATGATGGGCTTTTACACTAGTTCTTATATAAGGTCCAACTACTTCATGAGATATTTAGCCGCCCATACAGAAGTCCGTTCTAACTGTAGTGAATTTCTAAATACAATATCTAAATTAATATATAACAGTATAGGGCATAAAGGCAAAAGATAAAAAAAGTACAAAAGAATTTTCTGCTGAAACGGTTGGTATCGCCTACGCCTTCAGATTATTATTTGCTAACGAATAGCCGAACAAAACGGTACCCAATATTTTTCCAATTCGTCCTTGACATAAACACCCACTTTTCCTAGTTCTAAGAAAAATATTTGCCTAAAATGCATTGTGGAACGAGGAGGGGAAAGGCTAGAAAAACAACACGCAAAGCACGTCACAATTGGTTCTAACTCTACAACCAACTTGCACGCTTTGCCTTAGGGGTTTCCCCAAATATAATGAAAAAAGTTAGAATTGTGGACACCTCGGTCATGTAAACATGTTAAGCTCTTATTATGAATGACCTAAGCTCTCGTATTCAGCTTGATATTACATGGAAAAAGAATGAACGAAAGGTAGTTTAAAAATAAACAACTAACATAGAAAAAAAGATAGAATTTTGAACCAAACCACATAGCCCCTTAAAAATTATATATTCATGTACCTGAAGACTTGCTGACCAAAAATATGTTATTAGTTATATAAATAGTCCCTTAACTAATTAAATATTGATAAAACAATACATAGAGATCAGAGATACTGTCAGGTCAAGTCATATCTGCTTAGATTGGATCGCATATTTTTGGGGAAAAAAGTAGGTGACAGATAGGCTAGGATAGTACAGTGAATCCGATTGGGTGGCATTTGAAGGGAGATTAAATATTGTTGGCTGACCTTTGAATAAACATAAATAGCCTAAGTAACGTAGGAAAAGTTTGAATGATATTTTTTGAAAAGACTGTTTACACTGTAAAATTAAGAATGATTGGCTAACTAAAAAGATATTGTCAGAATAAGCGTTAGAGGGGACGCCTTTTCTAAGAATATTTTATGAACAGTGATAGATGAGATCAGGCTGTGCTTTAAAATACAAGTTCTAAGCAGCCTGGGCAATACGACAGATCAAAACTGTGTCAGTCATCGTCTCTGTGTATATTTCCTTGAAAATTGAGGTAAGATTAACATTTATTAACCTGTATTTTATATGAAAATTGAATGTGAAATAATAATATATGTCTGGACATGAGTGGGTCTAAAGCGACCATGAGGCAAAGCCTAAAGATTGATCCACCATGTGATGGACTGTCAGAGAGGTGTAAAATACAAGAATATGTATGATTGTCATAAAGGAGCATAACACCTATCCTATTATATGGAAGAGATTACAGCTGGAATTGCAGTGGCGTTGTAACTATTAGGGAAAGGAATACTGGTGTACATTGTCACATCAAAAGAAAATGGTGGCATAGGTTTGTATAAGGATATGATCCTTTTGTTTGTTTGTAATGTACATGTCCTTAATTGTGGACTATTAGTGTATGCTAGATATTACGAAGGATGCATACCTTCACATTTCAGAGGTCCTGGGTACTGACGTTAATGTGGTACCAAACGCTTGAAAACTGATTGAGTCAGGACTCTGCCTGTTTACTGAGAGCCCATGCTAGTGGCCATTGTCTATCAAACAGGGAACCGATTGTCAAGCGAGCAGAGGAAAGGATTTAACATATATTATACGGCCAAGATAAGTTCTTGTTCGGCACCTGAGAGCTCAACTACAGAACTTTAAAGGAACGATCTAATAACAGTGAAGAAAACTGGGACAAATATTTAATAGTTCCACAAGTGACAAAATAGAAACAAACACTTCCAGAAGGACATGATTAAAACAACAACCTAGTATTACCACCAGTATTACCTTAAAGTAGGAGAACACTACATAAATATATTCGATTAATAATTTTATATATATGCACAAAGGATTTATTGTGCTATTTGACTGATGTAATTGATTATTGTGATTTCACTTTTAAATTGTCTGTCCTGATTACAAATAAATTTGAATCAGGATAATAAAACTGTAAAAATCTTATTTACACAAAATTCAACCACAGTCTTAAATAAGATAGCCTTTTAAAGTGTCGTTTGTATGTTATTGTGGTAGTACTGTGTGCTGTTGTGAATAATAAACTATTTGTTTGTATGTTTGTTAATTATTGTGCTTCACACTCTACTTTCATAACCCTAGACACAACACGAAGTCATTTAATATACTAATATAAATACATTTTGAATGAGATAAAGGGGGTGGTAGCGGAAAGGCACCCTGAAAAGTTCACAATACTATTGAGTAAATTCAAGGACCTTCATAGCTAAACTCATTTATTATAATACTAATACATAACAACAATTCATAACATCAAAATCCAACACACTAACACTGACGAGAAATCGCTAGTCTTGTATTAAGCCGGAGTTCAACCGCGTCTGTAGTCTGCTTTACAAACAGATAATGTGGCATATTTTAATTGACTTACTAATTTCAGCTACGTTCTCGAGTGCTGGCTTTCGATAGGGCATTCATTGAAGAAATCAGTTGATAACAGTGCAAGACGGTCTATGTTTGGAATTCCAAGGGCAAAATAAAGTAGATGGAGAACACAATGGACGAGATAAGTATTGGCAGGCATACATTTACAAAAAAATTGCCTCGTTTTGGTGAGGCGCGACCAGTTCAACCTTATCGGTTATATTAGGATGCATGTCCAAATATAAAAGAACTTTAGGTGTTGAATGATGTCAAGTGCAGACATACAATGAAGTGCATAAGACAGCACGACAGAAGACCTTAAACGGATGTGCACATGAGAGAGAAAACGTGGCGTGATGTAGCTGTTGGAAGCTTACGAGGTTAAAATGAACTTTTTATTAGATTTGTATTCGTTCATTCTTCAATATTTCCCTTATCCGTGCTTTTAACATTAAATGAAATAGTTGTGTACATTCAATATTATATACTGTTTATAGAAAACAGACACATAAATTGTCATCATATCAACCCTTTTTATTACTGGTTTTTGTGTGTTTAATACTATCTTGCATCGTTTTGTGCGCACCTTTCAACCTGCACACATGGTTCGTCATGAAAAAACCAACGCTAATTTCTAAAGTAAGGTAAATGAGCGTGTAATGGGATCGATTACCTTTTATGCTATGTCTAAATATACTGAAACACATTAAAAACGCACCACCTGTATAATCCAGGAACAAAGTGTGAAATGTAAATATAAGTGTTTACAAGTTTACATATTTGGAATCTTTATTCATTTTCCTATGAATCCATGCTGGTCATTAATTTGTACATTTGATTGTTATGAAATTCATTGCATTTTGTGCAGGCAAGGGAGAAAACCAAAAATGCAACCAATAAAAACATTCATTCACACTATCCTCAGTATCTGGTATGTCCACCGTGTGCTTGCAAACAAGCTTGGCAGCGGCTCCGCATGAAACGCATAAGTCTCTGAAGGAAATTCCGGGGAATCAAGTCCCATTCACGTGTAAGAGCAGCTTCGAGCTGTTGCAGATTAGCTGGAGAACCTTGCATGTAGACTCTGCGTCCAAGCTCGTCCCACAGATGTTCTATAGGGGACATGTCTGGTGATAGGGCAGACCAATCAATCGTCACAATGTTCTGCTGCTGTAGATATTGCTGCGTAATGCATGCGGTGTGCGCACGTGCGTTATCCTGATGGAGAAGCTGCAAGTCTGGATAATTTGTGAACGCAGGAGCAACCAATGCATCCAGAACCTCATCTAGATATGTCACAACATTAACATTTCCACGGAAGACGTGAAGAGGCAAGCAATGGTGAAAACTGAATCCTCCCCAAATGTGAATACTGCCACCTCCAAATCGGTTGTGCTGACGAACACAGCAATCTGCAAAGCACTCTCCACACCGTCGCCAAATCCGCATACGTCCATCAGCAAAGGATATGTTGAATCTGCTCTCGTCTGTGAATAGGACAGCATTCCACTGCAGTCTAGTCCATCTGACATGTTGCTCTGCCCATTGCAGGCGCTGCTGACGATGTCTGTGAGTCAAGTTTGGCCCAACATAAGTTCGTCTTGCAGTAAGGCCTCTATCTCCGAGTCGTCGTATGACTGTCATTCGAGAGACTTGCCCACGTCTACCCACTATTGCTCTTGCTGTTTGACTTGCCGGGAGAGAACGATTCCTTAGGTGACTCAGCACAATATGACGATCTTGCGCAGGGGTAGTAACTCGTGGTTGGCCACTCCGAAGTGTATCCCTGGCACTGCCAGTGGTTCCGTACGTTCACTGAGACGTACAATAGTGCTGTGGTGGCAATTCATACTTCTGGCTATGGCCCGCGAGCTCATTCCGGTCTCCAACATACCAATGGCTCGTTGGCGGTCGTTTTCAGATAGTCGTGGCATTTCAAGCACATGTACTGGGTGTTGTGTCTCAACGGCCTTTTTATACCGAGTATACTGCCACAACGTTAATGTGCTTCAGTATATAAATAAACGTGTGGCTGGGTTATGCCCAGTTATCGCTTGCTACAAAACATGCATCCACTACTGAACAATAAAGGAGATGTGTTACCATTCTTGCTGGTAATATAGGCGATCATGTATCTCTGCAACTTCATGTCTCCAGTACTGTTTATTAAAGAAGTTGCTAACGTCTGTCTATGACCTGACAGTAAGCTGTTCATTGTCGTCCTCTGCTTACTTTTGTATCACTCTTTCATGTTGTCACGATATGATCCAACATTTTTTCCTTGTCATAACTAGCATTAGAGCTACCCCCTCCTCTACCCCACTTTGGTGTTAATTGTTGACATCATGTCCTGAGAAAGTAACATTCTACATGTGCTCAGTCTCCGCCTTCCTACTCACTGTCACTTTTTGTCGCAGTTGCAGTATATGGATGTTCAGGTCCTACATTTCTGCTACCACCATTACAGTTTTCCCTTGTTCGTTCAATGTACAAACATCCATAAATATTTCAGGAAGACAGAAGGTATTCAGCAACACAGGCTCCTTTCGGCTTCATCTATGTTGCATCACGCGCTTCCTTGCCTGATGGCCTTCTCCTGCCTTGGAAGGCTGAGTTTTAATTTCTTTAACTGACTTTTCCGTGTGCTTGTTTAAAGTTTTTGTGGTTTTAAAATGTTTACAAGTTGGAGTAGCCGACACCACACCTTTGGTCGCCATTTACGAGATGCCTGGTAGGGAACAGTGTTACTATTCTATGCTCGCCTTTCGGGCCCAAGGAAAACAAATGTATCTAGATCTAGAGAAATCAAGTCCCATACAAAAATAATCCTAAACTCAAAAGTCAAGTCAGTCCTACTGTATGGATGGGTAGCGTGGAGAACAACACTAACAAGAACCAAATAGCTAAAGACTGTCATAAGTGTGTTCATGCGCAGAATAAAAGGACAGCAAATGCATGACAAAATCACCAATGTACAACTGACCTCAAGACGCAGCAATAGAGACCGCAGTCAGCGACTCATAGCTTGACTGCCTGCGTCAGAACCAGGGAACCAGAGCTGGTCAAGACCGTGCTCCACCTCCACGTGGTGGTCCTGGAAACAGTCTGCAGCAGTGCAGGCTGGCTGAGCGAGTACGGATCGCAATGGGAAGGCAAACCCGGTCCTAAAAAATGCCGTGCAGAAGTCGGATGTGTCGACCGAAAGGTGCAGATATCACAGCTACGTTGGAAACAGACACAACGCAACCACCGTTCTTTTCAGGGCGAACGAAGAAGAAGAAGAAGAAGAAGAACTGATGACAAGGTCACCAATGTAGAACTGATGACAATATCACCAATGTAGAACTGATGAAAAGAACCAGCCAACTGCCCTGTCGCAGAACGTCTGAACATGCTCTTTTGTGTGATCTCTCACACCTGCAGCCCTACGGCAGTATCATTTCTTCTTCTTCAGTTTTCTCTCCGATCGCTTATTATTTGGCAATTTTGTGCCCTTTCATTCATTATTTTGCTCTATGCTGATCGTAGGATGAAGTCTCTAACACTCAACTCCCCTACGGAAGTATCTTCTGGGGGACTACCTTTATCTTGTTACACCCCTTAGAGTTATTTACGTTTCGCCAGGTGGAACGGTGGTATTATCGTAACAATACCAGGTCATTATCACCGGTCAGCGGAAATACGTTTATCTCTTTTTATCAGCCGGGCCACCTTTGGTAAAAGACGATCCTCGTTTTACAACCATAATGTTTGTCTGAGTGGCCGGCAACCTTTTTGTTTGACTGTCTGAAGAAGGCACGAAAACAAGGGCGATAATGAGATAACTAGCAATAACCCGTCACCATTGACAGGTTATTAATTAAAGTGTGTTGTTTCTGTTACATGTATTCGAGACGGTGCTATTACTACTCTGGTCATTTATTTGCAGGCGACCGTCACTAGATATTTGTAGTGAAAATTATATGGATGTATCAAATATGTTTATCAATCGTGTTGTTGGCTTCTTTCCGTAATCAAAATGTTCATGCACATCTTCATTTGCGCACTTTTTTCTATTTTCGGGAGAGTATATATAAGGGGAAACAATACAATTATTGTCTAACTTTCAACAATAGTTGCACCCCTTAGCTGTGGTTGAAAGTTAATGTACTCTCTCGAAAATAGAAAAAGTGCGCAAATGACGGTGTGCAAAGTGTGACCGACCGATCGACAGACCGAAGTACTTACGACGGGAATTATGGTATTGGATCATTTCCACTGGGCCCCTGTCTGTATCAATATCACAGATAATTTGTCTGGGTAAACATTCTTGACGGAAGGCAATCAGACAAGTAATCAGTTCACACATTTGTTTGTGAGAGTGGACAAGATGTCACCGGAAATATAACGTCTTATTTTAAAGAGGTCACGCGTGCGAATATTAAATTTAATATTTTTAAACACGTGTGGGATATTTTGAATTTAAACACCCCAACCCACGTAGTGCAAACAGAGCTTACGATTGGATTGAAGTAACAACCAGAATATACAATGAATCTCATTGGTAAGTTTGCCTGGAAGTACACTCTGTGATTTGAACTGGAAACTGAAAATAAAATCTAGCGAAATCAGAGACACAGAAAAGACAGCATCCGAAAATTATATTCTAAACCCACAATTTGCTGTATTATTAAACATGAGACAATGCAGAACCGGCTCCTAAGCAGTTGTCAACCCTAGGTGTAAAAACAAAAGTCGCACTCACTGTCATTCAGTCACAGCCATCATTAATACCGTGTATGGCATCGGCGTCACCGTCGCACAGTGTTTGCGCTGACAAGTCTCCGAGTGCCAGGTGTATGAGCTGCTGTCTGAGTTGCTGTTTGGAAGCGATTGCGCAAACGTAACAATAGAATTTGGCGATCTTGAGCTAGTGTTGTTACACGAGGTTGACCAAGCCTGGGACGGTCATTGGTGGTACCTGTCGCCCGAAATCGCTGGTTCAGCCTCACTATAGTGGACTGGTCACAATTAAAATGTCTGGAAACTTCTCTGGTCGCCATTCCACTGCTGAGCATACCAACAGCTTGCCATCGCTCTTGTGACGAAAGTCGAGGCATGACACAAACATTAACAGACTTTCTTTCGATGAAAACAGATAATGGCTTTTTACTAGCTTAAACTTGACTAATGCGTGTGCCAAATTTCAATGTGATTCGACTTTTAATAAAGCCAGAATGAAGCACGAAAAATTTGAAGTAAACGTCACATCGACAGTAAAGTGGGAATACATGAATTTCATCACTTGCACACTTTCGGGATTTGAAAGTCGCTCACTTGCATAAACATTTCAACAGTGAAAACATGTCACGATTTCGATGCGCTTTTAATGGCGGCTAGTATATATTCGCGCTGTCCAGGCACATTTTCCCAGTTAATACCCAGATGAATATTGGTGAATTTTTATTCATTTTTCCTGAGTTGCACTGTGTATACTCTAGAATTTAATTCTTATGAGAGATTAACATTGGTGGGTGCACAACAAAAGGATGCGCTTGTTAAGCTTCCAACTCAGTGTTCTTAGCACAGGCATTTGTCTTTCTATTTTTCTAAAAGTACGTGGTTTACAAGTGTTACAGTACACGGTGTGGTTGTTTATGAGCGGTTATTCTTTTATATCATCTAGCTGTTAACGTTCGAGTAATGTAGGTATCTTGTCACCGTGCTGCAACTTGTTTCAATAAATGCAAACCCGTGTGTATTATTATTTGTGGCAACTTTAAGTACAGTTATTTGTGTATGACGAGTTCATCCGTCATACTATTAATTGCTTGTGTAACAACGTATAAGTCTGAACTTGGAACAGTGTAATAATCGAATGAACCTCAGAAGCAGTTCAATATGACGACTCTGGCGATTTAATGCAGTCATTCAATTCTGATAACGATGAATAGGCATATATAACGACATTGACTCAAATATTCATATTATCCTTCATTGCTATACTCTATGACCTCCATCGGTCATGCAAACGGTCATCAGTCTAAGCATTTGTTGTGACTCTCCATTTAAATATTTCCATTAGTCTATTCCTTTATTTTAGCCATACACGCACGTTATAACTCTGTGGCTTATGTTCGTATTTCAGTACATCGACAGATTATTCATTACACTTTGGCTTTCCACTCCAATACACTGTTCTACTCTTACTCTAGAGATGCAAATCTCAATATCACGTCTTCTATGATCGCGTACAAATACTGCGTTCGGCGTATATCGCTTAATCACATATTTAGGCTCATATGGCCATAATTTCCACTTTAGTCCCTGGGCTTCCCTAGCCTCCACAAAAGCCTATTCTACTTATGATCTAGGTAGTTAACACACAAGTATACACATAGTCTTTGGTTCTCAGACCACATATACGGCCGTTGGCCACAATGCCACATATTGAATTCCCTTGTTACTAGACTACTAGCTACGTCATCTCGATATTTCGCGCATATCCTACTGTCCAATCAAGGCCAGTGCTGCATGATGCAAGCATCCAGTTCAGATGATAACCAATATGCTCACCAACCATGCAGTAGCCCCCTAACAACAAGCTATCAGACGGTTTGAACTACGAACGTTACTACGCCGCTAGTGTGAGAGAAGAGTATCAACACTAACCGCTTACATGGGACGAGTTATGTGGAGAAGTGCACTCATCACCAAAAAGAAGTGACGGAAGCCACGGCCACAGGACTCACCTTGAGTTAAGTTTTCGTGTAAAATAGGGGAAAGCAACGGACTTTGATATATCTTCACCTACGTTTCCGTGACGAAAACGTGTATTTACAGCAAAATTTCACCAATCTTTCCATATTTATTTTAACCGTTAAAGACTGATTCATTATTAAAATTGTTACATGTGGTTTTAAAACTAAGCAGTCATAGTCGATTCAGTTTTTATATGTCAGAAAGCGAACGTTTCAGTAAGATTCTTTAAAACATACATCTATATATACTTAGATATATTTACATCTATAGAGCCATTACTTATAAGAGGATTTCGTTGGATTTCACCAATTGGGGCTTGAACGGGCCAGACTACTGATTAAATCCTTCACAAAAGGCGACGGACAAATATAAGTTAACAATTGTTCAGCCCTATGCAACTTTGTTCTTGAATTCTGAATTATCTTGTGGAAGTCACTTTAAGGTAGAAGTGTCATTAACCTTCTATCAACATCTCTGCCAGAGTAATCTTGTGCGAAGGTAAATACCTTTGACGGCCCATTTAAATACTCTTGAGTTTTAGCCATTTTTGGACGACTACTGCAAAGCAGGAAAGGCAATCCGTTACATGCCAGTATAATGAGAGATGAAAAGAAGACGCAGGCGAAGCATAGGGGAAATTTATTGATAGCATTACAAGATAGAACGAGTTCTAGAATTCACAGCGTAAGAGAGGTATACAAAGATTTTAAAAAAAAGAAGATAACCTGAGACTGAAATGAACATGATCCGATATGGAAAAAGCCTGAGATGATGGCACGAGACAAGATGATTTGGCACGTGTTTGTTCAAGGTCTGCGCATAAATAGTGTTGAATAGTTGCTACCTCATATACGTTTTAAAAAATGATGTGTACTATTTGTCTTACCGCAGAAACGTGCCTTTTAGCCCAGCAACAGTCAGGATTAGTCGGGATGTAGAAAAAGACCAGTGTAGCATTATTGGACCTGAGAAATTGTCTAAAATTGGCCGAGTTTAAATTTGCGACTACAGTTGATCCCAGAAAAAAATCACCTGATTGATCATTGACATCATTCTCTGCATCCAGCATACTTTTTGGCATTATTATATTTCTTATATTTGGCTTCTGTTGTCGAGCCATTCTTACACACTTTATAGGCCCTATCTAGATCAGAGTTTTTGTCTGAAAAATTGTTGTAGTCTTCACGGAAGCATGGATACACAGGAGGTATGGGTTTCAGCATCTGGTCAAAAGATGATATTTTCCGTCAGGTTTATCTGCTTTAAGTGGATTAGCTTGAGGGGAAGGGCAACTGCACCAGCTAGCTTCCGCCCAAGAGCAACGTATGTAAGTCTGTGACGCCATCTACTTGTGTGTACCATTGTTCAAAGTATTTCTGGTATTTTATAGTGCGCACTGGAGCGCACGACAGGCATGTCTAATTCATTTGGTAGCAATCAGAAATTACTAGGTGCGATACGTTCTGCGTCGTGACACAATCAGATAATATGGAAATGACGCACATTGCACAGGGAAAGCTAACTTGAATACATATGAAACAAATATAAAGGCATGCACTTAAAGAATAGAACACCAGACAACATGGTCCTGCAAACAGGCTGCATCACTGCAGTCTGGCTAAGTGAGTAGGGATCAAAGAGGGAAGGCTAACTCGGTCCCAAAAATACCGTGCTGAAGTCGGATGTGTCGGCCGAAAGGCGCAATTATTGCAGCTTCGCTGTAAACGGACACAACGCAACCAACGTCCTTTTCAGGACGAACGAAGAAGAAGAATACCACTTAAGAGAACACACTTGCCTTGGAACCTTTCATGTAGAAATTTCTTCAGAATATGAAAACCGTTCGCAATGCACAGTGAAGCTAAATTGAGCCTCCATATTCAGAGCTCACAGGCCGTTAAGTTTGTGTGCACAGTGCACTGACCATAAGTTTTGGAAAAATTGACTATAAAGATCCTGTGGTAAAGTACAGTGATACAGCGATAAAATCATTAATTATATATATTAAAGTCAAAATAATAGCAGTAGAAATAAAATTAGTAAAGTTGTAACGCGTCTTCTTACCTGCGCCAGAAAACGCATTGATTTAAGCAGGACAGAACATAGTGAGAAATCTTATCGCCGCGTTGGTAATATTGGCCTTTATAACGCGCCCGTCAATGGTTAACGATAAAAATTTGAAAAATCTACTAGCGTATTGTTCCAGTGAAGATAGAAAAAATAAAACACACGAACGCATAAGATTGAGAGAGCAGACACCTGCTGCCGGCTTGTCAAGTGTTAGAAGCTTGAATTTGCTACTCAGGCCAACAGTGCGAGACGATGCCGTTAGCTTGTGTCGAAAACGATGTCGCAAGTTTGAAAATTTAAAATACCCCGCTAGTCCAATACATTTCTAACCACAGACACTGTGGAAAAATATATATACACACACGCATAATTACTTCCTATCGGGAAAAAGGAAAATCATTCAAGTAGTTGAAACTTAGAAAACAACAAACACCAAAATGGAAAATATATTGAAATCTTTATTAATAGGTTTAGGATCATAAAAGTTAGCTAGTCTAAGAGCTGGTCTTGTCCTGATGGGTAATATGCTTTCGAACAAAAAATCCGACAGATAGAAATAAAGTTATGGACAAAAGACTTTATTTGTTCGTACAGACAGACCAACACATGCTAGTTTGGACTTGCACTAACGGTGACATTTTTTGACGCGTCCTTGAAAAAGGCAAGAAAGGGTACAAGTAGTCTGTTGTATGAAAGGGGAGACAAGGAGGGGAAAAAAATTATGGGATGGCTCAAACTGAATATTTTTTGGTAGTGTTAGGCCAAAACCAAGTGTATCTTTGGTGAATGCCAAGTTCGGAAGGACAGACCGACAGAAGTACACTAACATTGGACCGAAATTGGACCTTAGATTTAAAAATTTGAATAGGAAATCTTAGTAGTAGATCCTATTGGTCAAAATTTTTCATAATATTGAGTACATTCAAAGGCTTGACGCCATTTGTAGAAGATAGTCCCGAGAGCAGGACGTTGTGTATTTCTGGAAAAAGTGATTAGCCTTTTTAAAGCAAATATATATTAAAGTAATAGGCATCACAGTTCAGCCAGCAGTATATCTGGAATCTGCTATTCAACGTACCTGTGTTTTTTTCACTGAATTTCTGGTAAGACCGACATTATTCATATATCTTTTGTTTAAAAATGTGAGTGAGAGATGCTGCCATCACGACTGTAAGTAATCAGGTCCCAAGCTGATATGTGCAGGGCCTGAAGGTATAATTAGGCTTTAACACATTGCCAGTTTTGTAAAATGCACATGTTTTGTGAAATAAAATGTTTTCTTAGGTGACCAGAGGGACACAGCTCACCTATCCCATTGTATGGTAGAAAAGAAAGATTAATAATATTATTGCAGATGCAGTGCCGCCTTTGTAGGAGAGACATGTGAACAACACTAGTACACTGTGAAATGGATGTGCTGGATTGGCCCATTGGATATGACCCAGCTCTTTATTTCTTATGTATGCTCTTTTGTATATAAAACACAGTCTAAGTAAGATATCACCCAGGAGACATTGTTTCATTATTACAGGGTCTTATCTGGCACGAGTCCGGTGCCAGAGTTCTATGTGAAAGCCGTTTAGAAGTTTTGGAGTCCAGTAGTGATAGGGGTCGCCAGTATCCCCCTATTACTTTTGGAGCAGTGGTCATTTGGCAGGAAGAATTCAGACAGTTCCAGTGGGCCAGATAAGTGAAATATCTGGTACCCTGAAAGTGCATCAGCTATAAGAGCAGCATACCCCTGTATTCTAGAAATAAAATCTTTCCCTAGTGAAAATAAACAGTGACATTATATTGTAAAGAGACTGGGAGTGATTAAAGAATCCTAAACAGCCATCCAGTGTTAGAAACCAGTAATAGACAGATTTTAGTAAAACTATTAGTATAATTTAACAGTATTTGTTTAGACACTTGTCCCTGTGGGTCTAAAATTTACATTTTGTATACATATCTTGAATTCTTTTCATTTTAAAGTCCTGACCAGAATAATACTAGGTTCAGGACCAATAAATCATACAGAAAATTATTAATTGTACAAATTTATCCGAGGTGTTATTTCCTTTAATCATAGACCTTAATACTTGTTTGTGTAGAGGTGGATTATTGTTAAAGTACCATCACACCACACTTGCATATCCCTAGACATTAGACGTAGCTATCATTCATACTAGTCAAGAATAAGTCTGCTTGAGGCCATAACGTGGTAGCAGAAAGGTACCCTGATAACTCAACCCTAAATTTGTTAGAATCAGGGACCTTCACAGCTGGCCTCATTCAGTACATTAAGGAAAAATATCAACATCATTTCATAACATCAAAACCCACCACGATAGATCCAATGAAGTTAAGATGGAACGGACAGTCTGATGATGGTGTCTAGCGTCGACTTCAGGCCACTTTTACTCTCACTTGTTCCAGAGATAGTACGCTCAATTGGTACCACCGACTCAAATTGTCTTTGGGATCACAGACTTCTGGCTCAGAGAAATAGTTAAGGCAGTTTGTTTAAGATGCCACTTTCACGTGTTCCGTGGTGATACTCTGACTTCGTGGGATTCCGGTTTTCCGTGTTAATAAAGGTAGAGTTTTCCTGGAATATAAGTCCAAGATACTCAAACACGGTCAGGTTCGATAAATGGAATTCTGATCCTATTCTTTACTCTGGCTATCTGGTTGGTCTCTTGACGAGTTGAATTTCACCGTGCTTTAGATCGGCGAAGGTGACAAATTATTTTGAAACTTTCGACCCGCGCACACGGTTATTACTTCACACGGCATTCCATCATGCCGGTATCACTTTTATATTCAACCTTCTTAAGACACACTTCTAGTCTTCAACAGTAAAGGAGCTGTCAAGGCCAGCTAGGACGTGAAGACGATATATATATATTATTAACTTGAACAAGCTCTAACTAGATGCATCCACTGTAAATGCAAGACACTGGCATAATCCTAGCCAGTCTTAAAACGTCGCTATTTAGTCGACTACAGACAAGATGTCCTCGATATGTATACGAGCTGGACATAATATGCGTCCTTCCACACCGAAGATACACACAGAAAAGGCCTCGAAGTACCGTTCACTTCTGCTAAGTGAGACCGGTTACAATCGTCTGCAATATCTGTCCAAACGACAATGACGGGCTTCCGGGGGGTCACGCAGGAAACGGTACATCAACAACATGGTCTGTAAACAAGCCTTATTGATATCGATAAATATGTTATGATTTTACTCATAACAGTCTGTACGGTTATTCTCACCAGACAGGTTCTAGATTTAGGGCTAACAGAGGTCATGCCTTCTATGGTAACACTCGAGCATATACACAAAACACCAGAGTAGTGCACCACCCTATAGTCTACGACACTAGTAGACACGCACAGAACTATGTTCACGGTACCAGGGAAATGGCGGACCTGTCCGGTACAAGGGACCGTTGCGGATAGGATAAGAAATTGGTCTCACAAGAAGAAAGGGAGAATAGTGCAGGAGAACGAAACAATCAAAAGCATAAGACAACAACAATGCGTGGGCATAAAGGAAATGCGAAACAACCAGGTAGAAAGAAATGGATACAGTAGACCCAAGCTCATGTCTATTGAATATAGGCGGAAAGAAGTATAGATCATTGCTGGACTCCGGGGCTACTCTAAGCCTCGTAAGGTTTGAAATATATAAACAGATCAGACATCTAACCAAGTGTGCAAAGACACGCATTCAGTTAACATCGGTTTCGGGAGAAAACCTAAAGGTAATAGGAATAGCAACGATGAAAGTCACTATTGGTACCAAGGAAGTTGAACATAGCTTTTTCATAGTAAAAGGAATGTCACGAAACTTCATCTTGGGGAGAGATTTTTTACAGAAACACAAGGTCTGAATGTACTTTGATTTACACAAAGTGAAGATTTATGACGAATATGTCGACATGGAAGACGACATACATATAGCCTCAGTCATACGGCTACAAAGAACAGTCACCTTACCTCCGAACTCGGTCAATATAGTAATAGGAAAACTGAAAAGATCCCCGTACTATACGATAGGACAAACAGTGAGAACTATAGAACGGACATAGCAGATGAACCAGGAATATTACTTATGAACATAGAAGGCAGATACCACTTCCCAGTAATGCTTGTTAACACGGCGGCGAAAACAATAAGAATACCCAGAGAGTTTGTGGTCGGCAGAATACAAAATGTACAAGATAACTATCATGACGAAAACAAACAGGAGTATCCCAATAAAAGGAGAAGGGCACAGATAATGTGTCACAACAAGTGGAAACTAGGTAGACATAATCAAGAAGGGAGGACATACCAGATAGGGAATGGCTGGCAGGGGTCAACAGCCAAGTCGCGAAGTGAGAATAGGGGTCGGTATACCAGAGAAAATCCACAGCACAGACGTGGCAATGAGGAATGGGAAAGACAGGGTCTAACATATTGCACGAAAAAACGCGAATACAGTGTAGCAACGCTACACTGGAGGCGAATAGACGAAAAACAGAATACTCACGCAGAAGGAATCAATAGTGTTGGTATGGGCATGAGGTATACAGGACGACAACGGAAAGTAACGCATACCAAAATGAATGAAAGGATTATAGAATTAAAGAAGCAAATTATAACGACACCCCAACATAGGAAAATATTGCAAGATTTCATTGTTGAAAACCATGATGTTTTCGCATTGAGTGACATGGAACTCGGCAGGACAGATACGGTGAAAATGGAAATAGAAACCACGACAGACACGCCATTCCACAAGAAACCATACAGGACACCATTGAAAAATAGGCAAATTGTAGAAAGAGCCATAGAAGATATGTTAGCAGCCGGGATAATTGAAAGATCGCGATCGGAATGGGCATACCCTATAGTCATAGTCAGAAAGGAAAACGGGACACACCGCTTCTTCTGTGACTACCGGGCCCTCAATACGATTACGAGAACAATATCATACCCGATTCACCGCATCGGTGACATCCTGTGCACTTTGGGGAAGTCCCAGTGGTTCACGACATTGGATGCAAGATCAGGATTTTGGTGAATTCCAATGTCGGAAGACGCAAAGAAGAAAGCTACCTTCTGTACCCATGTAGGAACCTTTGCTTGGAATGTCATGCCGTTTGGGCTGAAAGGAAGCCCCGCAACCTACATGGCCCTCATGGATGAGGTTCTAAAAGGCATGCAAAAATTTGCATTGTCATTTATGGACGATATTCTCGTGCACACACCGGGATCCATACAGGACCACTTGCATCATGTCAAGATGGTGTTCGACAGACTTCGGCGGCATAACGTAAAACTGAAAATCAGCAAATGCAATTTTCTGAAGCAAGAGACAAGATACTCAGGCTTTGTCATAAACAGGGACAGAATAAGGCCTGATGAGGAGAAAGTAAAGGCGATAAGGCAGATACCACCACCCACCAACGTCCGCCAGGCGCGCGGGTTCTTAGGTACATGCGGATATTTTCGTCAACATGTCGTAAACTTCTCTCAGGCAGCAGAACCCCTGATAAATCTAATAAAGAAGTATGCTAGATTCAGATGGACAGACGAGTGTCAGCGGGCATTTGAATATCTCTAGAACGCCCTGATGGAAATACCATATTTGGCACACCCGGACCCAGACAGAACAATGATACTGTATACAGACGCGTCGGACACGGCAGTCGGTGCATGTTTAGTTCAACCATCCTTACCAAACGAGGAACCCATTTTACCAAACATCCGAGATGAGAAATCGATTGTATTTCTGTCGCATAGGCTCAGTTAGACGCAGAAAAATTGGGCTACAATAGAGAAAGAGGCTTTTGCGATATATTTCGCAGTACAAAAGTTAGACTATTATCTGAGAGGGAGCCCCTGCGAAATACGGACAGACCATCAACCATTGATAAATTGGCTCAATAAACCGTCGGAACAATAAAAAAAGATGCAGACTTGGGCGCTGAACTTGCAAAACTACGATATCACAGTGAAGTATATAGAGGGAAAGCAGAATACGTGTGCGGACTTATTATCAAGAGTCCCTTACGAATCATCGAATATGCCACCGCAGAGGGAGGATACACCGGAGATAGATGATAAGTTTAGACACATAAACATCATAAATTCTAACAGAAGAGACCATGAACCATTGGGAGAAATAGAAATGTGTGTGTCAGAAGACAATATAGAGCTACACGGAATAAACATCAAAGAAAAACAAGAGAAGGATAAAGAAATCCGGAGAATGGTCACAAGGAAGTGGCAAATTTCAGAATCAATGCACAGGACAGAGTCGTAGAATACATAAACCCAAAAGGAGACGGAGTGCCAAAAGTATTCATTCCTAAACAACTGGTTCAACAAGTGTTAAGGAGTTACCATGACGAAAATGGCCACGTAGGAAGGGACAAAACGTTGGAAATTATAAAACGTAGATATTTTTGGCCTACGATAAACAAGGACATAGTATCTATCACATGTGGATGAATGTCTAGTGTGTAAATCCAGAAATCTAAGAACTATTAAATGTCTCATACAAGAAATGGACACGCCTCAGTACACACTGCAGAAAATCAGTTTGGATATATCAGGACCGTATCCCACAACGTTAGCAGGCAACAAAAATATTCTCCATGTAGTAGATATGCTGTCAGGATGGCCGGAATGTTACGCCATCAAACAGGCCACGGCGAAAACACATGTGCCTAACTCAAAGTTCGATCAAAAGTGGATACTTGGATTTCAGGTCGTAAAACGGTTGTCGGAAACGACATATAAAATATGGAAGCAAGAGGACAACAAGACAATAAAGGCACACGTACAACACCTTCGATTACAAAAAGAGCAACTAATAGACCTACCAACCATGGACACCACAAAAAGAGCAACTAATAGATCTAACAACCATGGACACCACAAAAAGAGCAACTAATAGACCTACCAACCATGGACACCACAAAAAGAGCAACTAATAGACCTACCAACCATGGACACCACAAAAAGAGCAACTAATAGACCTACCAACCATGGACACCACAAAAAGATCATCATATTGGGTAGTACCACCAGAGAGAAGCGAGCAGAGTGAAACAGACATTAGCTCAAGTAGGTCAGGTAGACCAAGAATAGGAGGACGGAAGATAACGACGAAAGCTCTAGTACACCCAGAGCCTAAGAAAACAACACAGCAACAACCAACATTAACAGGAGGGTTTGGTTTTTACCCACACACGGAAACAAACATACCGGGAGAGCGAAAAAATAATGATATAAAGGATGCAGACGAGCCTTCTGTGCGTACAGGAATGGTGGAAAAGACAGAGAACAGCGAAGGAATTACAGAGGAAATAAAACAACTGCGGAACGAACGCGAAAATTCAGACAGCGAAAGCGAATCCCCCCCCCCTTCCCCCCCCCCTTTTCCCCCATGGAATACGTGCAGAGGTTACAAGACAGAGAAAAATGGAACGCGAACAAGAACAAGAGGTATGGAGAGCACAAGAACAGGAAGAGGTGGAAGAACATAAAGAGCCGCTCTAGCGTAGTGGTTACCATACTGCGCTGGCGACCGGGTGACTCAGGATCACACCCGGGCGAGAACATTTGAAGATTTTTCGTCGACCGGGATTTGGACTGGATTAACTCGAGCCCTGGCGAGGACATTTGAAGGTGTGTCGTCGACCAGGGACTGGCGGCTTCTGAGCCGACCCAGCTGTAATGGGTACCTCCGAAATAGGCGAGTATCTGCCTGAATGGCGAGGGACACCTGTCTCTGTGAAAGAAAAAAGGGATACTCATGTAAAATCAGTCTCAGGTTAGACGTTAACTTGAAATTTTGCCTCGAGGAATAGCGGGTGTACGAAAAAAATAAATAAAAAAATAAATAAAATAAAGATACTGAGCAGCAGAAAGAAACGGTGCAACAGAGTAGACACAAAGATATCGAACATCTTCTGATGAATCGTCCGATTATAATATGCCATTAGCAAAATTAAGAAACACGGCACAATCAGAGGTCCGGCCAAGATGGAAGAATAAGAAGAAAACTAGACACAGACAATTTGAAGACTTGGAGAAGACGAAGACGAGACAGGAAGTAGTAAATACAGTGCATGACAAGTATCAGCTTGACATAGAACCAGAATCTGATTTGTCAAGTGGGGAAGATTGAGTTATGGACTCCGACGAATATGCCCAAGGTTTCAGGTCGGATGAACTCGATTATACAGCGGACGACGAAGGCAATACAAGTTATTGGCCGAAAAATGAGAATAGTGATCTTGGATGCATAAATCAGATAAAGACGAAGAAAATTATCAACATGGCTGAACCAAGCGTAAATGAGTTAAAGAAAGCAATAAAAAGCACATTAAGAGGAAGCGATCTCAACACCTTGTCAACAAAAAAGGTGCGGAAATTGCTGGAGGTTTGATACAGACTTATCAAAAAGGGAAAAAGAAGTTCACAAACTTGTGATCGACATCATTGAAGAGGAGTATGAAAAGGACACAGGGAAGAAAGATTACAAAGAAGAGGAAGAAGATAGATCGACCAGGAGGAAAAGTCGACAGACGGTTAATGAAGCAGAACATAGCAGTAGACGGAGATGGTCTTCAGAATCGTATTCAGACAGTGTAGTGTCTGTAGCGAAATCTGTGAAACAATCGCTAAATTCAGTAAGATTTTACTCCTATGATAATAAATAAACCCGCCCGTGGTTGTTTGCCTATCTGCTTCCACTACTCCAGTAGAGCGCTGTATTTTATATCGTAGTAACGGGTAGACAAGAATCCGCCGTTAAATATTACACTGAGACTAACAATTAACGATCTGCTAGAACTGTGACACCAAACTGCCGTCTGAATTAACGTACGATTTTAAACTTAAAGGCAACTAATAGTAGTAATTCGGACATTTTCCAGTAGTGTAGAACGAAACGGCAGTAATAATTAACGCCAATACTAACACCGCCTTGCAAAACCTATCTTCGCTCAACACGCGGTTCTCGTACTATATCCACGCTGTTGGACACGCCAGAATATATATATACACACACAGTGTATTTCAAACTAAAAAATTAACTATAAGGTAACGTAAAGAAAACGCGTTGTCGAATGGTGTGACGTACTACAAAAGGCGCTGTTTCGTTCTGAATGAGAACGGCAGTTAAGAAAAAGAAAAAAATTACGATGTAACGTGGAAATTTAAAAAAAAAAATATATATATATAGTAAGAGAGAGGGGGAATTGGTGGTCGTGTCACTAGTTCGTTGTTTACAGAAATTTGAATTTGAACCAAAAGCAAAGCATACAAGGTTAGATAGTAGGAAAACGATAATAGTAAATATAATGAATAAACTTATAAAAATGTAACCACTGTGTGACAGACAGCAATAGGATCACAAATTACTTGTCAGAATTATAATTTAGTAGTAAATAAAGGAGATTTTGACAGAAGACAGATGGACGAACAGACTACTTCTTTCTCAGCTTGACAGATACTGGGGAAGGGTAGGGTAGTCCAAGATTTGAAAATTTGAGTTCAGTTTGAAAATAAGACGCTAGAAGCCAAACAGGTCCTGATTGGCTGGAGTAAAATATACTATGAGGGTGATAAAAATCATTTGGGAAAGGCGTTCGTCGCCACTTTAGAAAATTGTTTCTACAATAAAGTTGTGTTAAAAGCAAGATAATAGTACTGTCTTGACTTGGCTGATCTGCACCAGCAAGCGATCTGGATTTGACCATATATATCGCAATTAACCTTATTAGTAGGAAATTTTCATTTGATGCGGTAAGAAATAAAACCTTTGTATCATTATTATGATTATTAAGATGTATGTAGTATTGAATATGTATGAAAATTATGTGGGAACAAGATTATCTAGAGTGAAGCCAACATCACACTTTGTGTTGTTTTACAGAGTTGTTAAGAAATATAGTAACAGGTTGTAGAAAAGCCCGACAGGTTTTCTGACACTTTGGGAGAAAATAAAATTAAATAGTAATGGGGACATGCTTGTACAGTATTGTGACATAAGACCAGGAAAACCACTGGCCGTCTTCTTCAGCAAGTCACCGTCTTTGTACATCACTTGATATTATTAACTTAAATGTTTCCTTTGTCAAGGAAAGTGTCAAACTGTAGTTTGAAGATTATTTGACCATGAATGGGGTAACAAACCAATTAAGAACGTTAACTAATTGTGTAGTTACCATACTGAATCTGAATATAATTGAAAATGTTTAGTTAGGGAAAGCGAGAGTATATCAGAGGGTGATGTATGCCGCATTTATATTGTTCCAGGGTTTCATCTATGACTCGAAGTGAGCCCAGGTCAACTGAGATCTGTATATTTCTGCATCTAAAGAAGTGAGGCAATATCAACTGTGTGCCTCCTTGTTATTTCACGATCGGAAGCCTGACTTGTTATTGGAAGCTGGTGGTGTGACTATATTTCATCCTGCACATCAGAAGCCACAAAGTTAAGCCAGTGTCTGCAGGCATTTGATAGATCAAACCAAATTACTCTCATTTTCCAAGTGTTTAATAAATTATTCAGATTGTGATGAACTCAGACGTTCTTTCTAACAGTTCCTATTTATAGGAGCAATAGTACATTGAAACTGTCCCAGATTGACACATGTAATTAAATTTGTGAATAATAATATATATAGTTATAAAATGAATCATTTTGATGTAAATATTTTGATTGATCATTTTGAAGTTCAATATTCCAGTATACACAAAATTGTGATACTGGAACAATAAATTGTAAAAAAAATTAATTCACATTTAAACTTAACTCTGGGTGTTGTTAATTACTTTTCCTATAGTCTTAGGTGTATTTGTTGTTAGTTTATTACATCACATTTTACATTACCCTAGACATTAGCCAGATAACATACATACACCATTATTTTACTTAGGAGAAAATACGTCGCAGGTTGAGGTCGTAGGGTGGTAGCAGCAAGGTTCTCTGAAAATACATACCCTATTATTTATTAGACTCAGGGGCCTTCACAGCTTGACCTCACAACCTCATATACTCACATTTTAGCTATTTAACATCAAAATCCACCACAGTGTCTGAGGAGAGTGACGGTAATCACAGATACAAAAGGAGTTACAGAGGACGAGAGATGACTAGAAGAATCAAGGAGGAAGGGAGCAAATATAGAAGTAGGAGTAGAGAACGTGAGTACCCAGTATACAACCTAAATGAAATACTTGCGAACAGGGCAGAAAGGTGGAGATGTTATGCGAAGATAACGAGTCAGACTAGATGGAGGGAATTGTCAGAGGCGGTAAACGATGGAAAGAGAGTAATAAAAATGGCGGCCTTGCCTAAGTCGTGAGGAGACTGTTAGTGGAGGCATTCTCTACCGAACATAACAGAGAACTATAGGGAAATGGATAAGAAGTAAGAAGCCATGGAGAAAATGGCAAAGCGAGATTTTGCGGCAGTGGCCGGAGTCTTGTGAAGACTTTGGGGAGAAATCATGTAGGTTGCGGGACTTCCTTTCAGCCCGTTAAGTGCGGCGTTTGCCAGACTACAAATGAGAGTCTATTGAGTGTAACCCTCACCGAACATATACAGAAGAAATTCAGACACGAAGAGACAGAGTGTTGTGGAGAAGGAAAGAACATAAGGTAGCACAAAGAGAGGTTCCAGAGAGGGAACGGACATTGAGAAGCCAAAATAAAGGGACAAAGATGAAAAGAGAAGTGAGAAGGCACAGGAACATGATACAGACATAGAGTACTGAAGAATGACAGTGAGAAAAGAAGAAATATGGAGAAACCATGAAACAAAGTGATGAGGTGAGGACGTAAAAATAGAGTAACGAGAGATAGACATAAGTAGAAAAAGAAGTCAAGTGACAGATCAGCAGCAGAAAAACACGCAAATAGGTAAAAGCGACAAAATGGTTTAAGATAGGTAAACCCAAGAAGTTTCAAATATTTCCGCGTAGTAGACCGAGGACAGAAGTCTAGTTAGAAAAGGGTGGACAGGAGGAAAGCAGTTCAGTGTTGCCATGATCGTTAAATGGCTCACGCCATCATAAACTATGTATATAGAAAGACATGACAGAAGACATGTTTAGGCTTTATACGAGAGAAGAAAGAGACTAAACAATTCACACCAGGTGTGTGGTGACAGACAATAATAGAATATGATGCGTTTATATCTATGACAATAGGAGTGACTGGATGAGTAAAAGGAAATAAACTGTGTATAGATATGTACAGAGTGAGCAGAATGTGAGTGCGAATGACAAGGGTAAGAACAGTCATAAATGTAAAAAGGAATTAAGGTCACTTAAGGAAAGTGAGGGGAAAAGAGAAATTCCCCAGTTTTGGTATGACGAGATGTCGTAATATAAGAAAAGGATGATATGTGACTGATATGGAAAAATGAAGACCACTAAAGAAGTGGAAATGTAATCACGTGTCAAAAGCATGTATTAAAACACACAAAAAAATCATGTAACATGAGTAGATAATAGAGGAGAAAAGGGAAGATAAGTTTTCGTAAATGGGAGGTAAACATTTCTCCCAGGGATAGACAGGGGACGGCATTAGAATGAGACTACGACGACTGAATGGCTTACTTAGACATGTCGATGACTGAAACGCTCATGCAGACATGTAAAGTGTACATAATAAGACAGGACACGGAGCAGGTTCTGAGTATAGTGAAGAAATGGTAAAAGAAAACCACACCAGATGTGTGATATATTAAAATGGTTAGCAAATGATGTGCGTGTGAGATAGCAGGGATGAAAGAATGAATGTCAGGAAATAAACTTGTCGATTGTGAATGAAAGAGATGGAGAAATATATAAATTGTTCTTCATTAGAAATATGAAAGGGAAGGAGATGTGGATGAATGTAGTTATTGCTAGAAGGACGGGACAAGAACGTTCCCAGTACAAAATAATTATGTTGTGTAAAAAGAAATTCTCCATTGGAGAGATCGAAATTAGTTATGTGTTGAACAAGGGTTGTAACAGCACATTGCTAAGGATGTTTTTATTTTGTATATATGAAAAGTACAATAGTGTTGGTACAACCATGGAAAAACAGTTTTTCTCCTATGGATAAATAATTTATTTATTTTATTTTATTTTTTTATTTTTTTGGGGGGTGGGGGGGGGGGTGGGGGGGATAAGGAGGTAGATGTGGCAGATAAGGCAATGAATAGTGAAAATCAGATATAGGAAAGTCTAGATAGAGTAGAAAAAGGGGATGCGCAAATAAGAATGTGCATGAGACGGGGATCGAAAAAGAGGTGAACAGAAATCCGGTTAGGCACGCTTTTTAGCGGGCAGTCAGAAGCGTGAGTTAGTTAGTGCAAGTCGCACATACCCGACATAGACGAGGGTAGCCATGTTGAAGGCAATACTCAAGTTGAATGTGTTGTGAAAATTCTCTGACAAGGAGACAAGATTGGATGGTAATTAACCCAACATCATTAAAAGCATAAAATCTTGACTAGGACGGAAGAACGATGGAGCATGTTAGGCTCCACACAATATAAAAAAGGTACGTAGAGTGAAATTATTTACATCTATACAGTAGTCTCATTCTTCATCTATGAAAGGGAAAGGATTAACCCCGGAGGCGTCCGGTATCACCTACATAACCTGAACCCAGAACGACATGTATCAATAGACACGGATTTGTTAGGAAGGAAGAACAGAGGTAGATACTGATAGCCCCTGAACAACCATTGATGGTTAGATATTATAGTAGTTACAATGCTGAACGAGAGTTGAAGAAGGAAGACTGGCGGACCAAGTTTGTAGAGGTCCAACTTGCAGCAGTGGTCCACACATTGTAAATAAACACTACTTCAGTTGACTGTGGCGTTGTGTCATCGCTCACTGTGTGTGTGTGTGACTGTTGTAATCATTCATCATGTCATCGCTAGCTACTGAGGCAAAGAACCTGGGCATGCAAATGGCCAAGTGAGGTAACCATCTGTTAACGCAGGCGGCCACATTATACACATTAGCACTCTCGCACTGTGCTGAGATCCTCCTTGTGTGATCCAAGGGAGAAGATTGGAACACTGATGGAGTTATCTATGTGCAATGAAGATAGTCCTTAGAACGAAACCAAACCAAGTGGGTGTGGAATACCCACATGTGGCTAATTATTTATTTGTGCTTACTAAATCAGTCTAGCCACTAAACATTGCTGTATATACTGAAAGAGCATAGTGGCAAAGCAGTGTGCTTACTCATCAAGTCAAAGTTACCAAGTTCAAAACCAGGTAGCATCACACTCATGTTAACCCAGCTTTAAATGGGTATCTGCATCTGCTCTTAAGTTAGGGAAGGCAAAGACAACAAGGACGGGAACCATCACCCTACCTCAAAGATGTGAGTTAACTAGTCTGTAAGACATCATTCCCCTAATACAGTGGTAATATCTGCTATGAGACTTCTTACCCCCTTATTTGTTTCTACTTCAAATAGATGAACATAGGTTTGGAACGAAATACAAATAAATACACTACGCTCAAGCCATGAAATGGTTATAGCTTTTTATTGTTTTTTATTTTTTTACAAAATAATTCATCAAGTTCGCATTTCCCCCTTCTCAAAATTCCCCTCAGCCTCCCCCTCTCCCAATGAAATTCACCCTCCAGGTGGAAACACTGCCTCAAAGCAGCATACTTTGGACAAGCACAGAGCATGCCAATTAGATTAATTTGCTTAAAGAGTTAATGTGCTTTGTGGTGCTTTGTGGTGCTTTGGAATAAAAAAAAGTCAGCGCGACATGACATATTTTGTCGACAACTCTTAACTACGGATGACGTCAGCGGCAGTAACATCTTGGCACGCTTGGAGCAGACTGCTTGGTAACATCTTGAAAACTTGTTTGCCTCCATTTCATATAAAATTCTAAAAAACTACGCCCCGCAAAGTTAACAATGAAGATTGCCGTAGCCTTCAACATCGTCGACAAGCTGATTACAAAATTAGAGGATGGCTACGGCATTCTGTTAGAAACCATGTATTATGAGTTAGAGAAGGATGGCCAATATGACATCAGCTCTATCTTGCCTACAATCATCTTGCATGGCTTAACAAAGGGAAAGCTGTATCAAAACAACAGCAGCGACCACTTTTCCGTCACGCGCGACCGAGCAAAGAACGACGAGCTGAGACGCATACGGGAAGAGGCAGCAAGACAGTAGCTTAGTAAGTAGTTTAGCCTATAGCCTACATCAACAAACATTTTCATGTCCTCACCTGTCTGTTGTCTGCCTGTCTGCCACTTTTTTATGTTTTATGTTTTTATTTTAATGGAAAAAAATATCCCGTTCAACCTCCGATGGGTTATAATAAGGATATATATTGTTTTAAATTCCAAATAATATGAACAACTACCAATATGAGAAAGTGGTATCGCATATGTCAAATCATTGTAAATAGGGACAATCACAATTGTGCTTATAGCCTACGTTAAATAGAAAAAAACAACAAAAAACAAAAACAAACAAAAAACAAACCAACAAACAAAATCAAGAAGACAATCTGAACAAGAATAATATTAAAGTGGAGGGGCGTAAAGGCCTGGTGGTTCCAGTTATATAACTGACTTTAAGAGATATTTAATTGACTTTCATCTGTTTAAAGTCACATGCATTGTAAGAACATCATCAGACCTTCACATTCCCAGCCACTATATATTAACATTTGTTCGTGTTAAATATTGTTTGACAATATTATGCAGTTCCCTAGGTCTGTCTATTCTTAACACCTCTTGTATATTTATAGGTCTGTCTATTCTTAACACCTCTTCTGTATTTACAGGGCTGTCTATTCTTAACACCTCTTCTATATTTATAGGTCTGTCTATTCTCAACACCTCTTCTACATTTATAGGTCTGTCTATTCTCAACACCTCTTCTATATTTATAGGTCTGTCTATTCTCAACACCTCTTCTATATTTATAGGTCTGTCTATTCTCAACACCTCTTCTATATTTATAGGTCTGTCTATTCTCAACACCTCTTCTATATTTACAGGTCTGTCTATTCTTAACACCTCTTCTATATTTACAGGTCTGTCTATTCTTAACACCTCTTCTATATGTATAGGTAAGTTTGATGATTGCAAATAATCTAATATGTAACATTAAATTCTTCTTCTTCTTCTTTGATCCACTGTCACTGAGCGTCAGCTCTTGGTGACCTTGATGCCATTATATGGTACTGCGCAGTTCGTATAAGCTGTTCTGAGCTGCCATACAGTGTATTGTCTATGGACGGGCTGTGTGGTAGCAGGTGGTGTTCTACTGTCTCCAACGGGTTAGGGCAGTGTCTACATTTTGCTATATTTTGTGAACTTAGTCTGTTTCTGTGGCAATTTAGTGTAGAGTGGCCTGTTCTCAATCTGAAGATTTTGGTTTGGTACCTTCGTTCGATATCGTTCATAGCATCTTTCTTATTTGGAGCTGTTTGGTGAATGAAGAGTATTCTTCCTGTTTTAGCCTGTGCCCACGTGTTCAGCCAAACTTCTTTACAGTTGTTTTTGACTATTTGTTTAACTGTTAACATACTCAGTGGGTGATCAATCTGTGGCATTTTTGCTCCCTTCTTTGCCAGTCTATCAGCAACTTCATTTAATGTGATGTTTATGTGGCCAGGTATCCATTGCATGTATTTTTCTGTTCCGTATAAGTTCTTAATTTTGTGGCATGTTTCTTGGACCTTCTGGATAGTACTGATCGAGTTGGTTTTCCAGTTTCCTATTGCCAAGAGGGCAGCCTGCGAGTCTGAGAATACTACAACATCATTTGGTTCCATTTCGTCTGATTCAAAGAGTTCAAAAATTCTAGTTAGGGTTTTCTGGATGGCGACTACTTCGGCTTCGTAGTTTGTGCACCAGATACCACAGTGACCTGCAATTTTGATGGGTTCTTCTGTACTGGGTGGGATCATTATGGCCCCGTATCCAGCATTTATGACTGCTTTGAAAGCTGACCCGTCTGTGTAGGCATGGATAATGTCTTCATCGTACTGACAGATGGTTTCCATGGCAAGTGTTTTCAGCAGCGTAGGTATGAGGATTTTATTTGCGGGTTGTAGAAGGTTTGTACGTATTATTGGTCTTTTTAGTTCTACGTGAGCGATCTAGTTTCAGTCTGAGTGTTGAGCTAGAAGTGGCTTGCAGGGGTAGAGAGTAATCCATAACTGAGCGCACATATCCCAAGTACAGTTGTGGTAGGGTGCTCTGATTGGATCCCCAATCAGTGCTTACCAAACGCTTTATGAGGTTTAGCCTTCTAGAGGCCTTAGCAGTTAGGGACTCAACATGTGTTTTGTATGTGAGTCTGGTATCTAGCTGTATCCTTAGATAAGTCGGATTGTTCTCTTTAGCTAGCTTTGTATCATCAAGTTTTAAATCCAGTTCTTTCTTTACTGTTTTGTTGCTGAGTGTGAATATAGTGTAGACTGTCTTACTCATGTTGATCACCATTTTCCAGAAGCTGCAGTAGGTTGTTAGAGCAGCCAATGCACGGTTTAGTTTCTTTGGCAGTTGCAAGTGGGACTTCCCTTCTGCCCAAAAGACTAGGTCATCAGCAAACAAGGCGCTGGGTAATTCAAGGTAGTCTGCCAGATCGTTTATGTATATGAGGAAGAGGGTGCAGCTTAGGGCCGAGCTTTGTGGGAGGCCTTCTTGGATGGTTCTTTTCCCTGATGTTGCTCCGTTGACCGTTGTGGAGATGGTTCTATTTGTGAGGAAATCTTTTATTCAACGAAACATTCTTCCTTCTATGCCCATCTTCTGCATCTTGAAAAATAGACCGTCTCTCCATACTCTGTCATATGCCTGCTTGAGGTCTACGAAAACTGCGGTCACATGATTTTTATCCTGGAAAGCATCGGCAATATGTTGTACCAATCGGATTACCTGGTCAACAGTCTGTCTTCCTCTTCTAAATCCTACTTGGTCAGGATGGAGGGCTTTTCCTTTCTCTAACCACCAGTAGAGGCGTGCATTTATCATACGTTCTGCTATTTTCCCAACGCACGAAGTCAGGGAAATGGGCCGGCAGCTACTGACTTCGCTTGGTGGTTTATCTTTTTTGAGTATTGGGATAATGTTAGCCGTTTTCCATCCTGTAGGTACAGTGCTACGTCTCCACGTCTTGTTTATGAATTCCAGGATCGTCAGCAAGCCTTTTCCCCCAAGTTTGACTATCATGTCGTTGGTAACCTGGTCTGGCCCCGGTGCTTTTTTGGGTTTGGTCTTTAGGAGACTGGATTGCAATTCAGCTAGAGTAAATTCCTGATCAAAGATGCTGTCCACGGCCTTGTGTGCTTTTAGCATGCGTTCTGTAAGTGTCTTGATGGCTTTATCTAGATTGGCTCTTTTGTATGTTTTATTGACTTCAGCAAAGAATCGATTTAGGACTCGTGCTTTCCCTCTGTTGGAGGTAGCTGTGTTACTGTTTGGAAGTTTTATAGGGATTGGGTTTCTCTTCTGGGATGTCCCTGCCATGTTGTCAATGTTTCCATGCTTTCTTCCCTTCTTTATTTAGGTCTAGGTTTTCGCATTTTTCTTTCCAGGTTTCCATTTTGGCTTTTCTGCTCGCTAGCTTAACCTGTGCAGTGAGTCTGTTGTATGTGGTTTTGTTTTCACGGCTAGGATTTTTCTGAGCGATTTTCCGTGCCTTGCGTCTTAGTTGTACTAGGTGTTCTAATTCCTCATTCTAGAAGATGCTGTATTTGATACGACTGCCTTTGGGGATTGCCGGTTTGGCTGCCTGCAGTATGGCTGTAGAGATCTGATCGTTCAATGTATTAATGTCTTGGTTCATGTCTATTTCAGTGAGGAGCTGGTCTGATATGAGTTTGTAGTGTTCCCAGTTTGCTCGAGCATAGTTCCATTTCGGCTGTCTTTTGGTTTCCGTTTTAGGTGGTCGCTTCCTATGTCCTCCAATACCCTCCATTTATACCGGTTCTTTACCAAGGTTAGGATTCCTCGACAACTATTATGGCAATGACATTTGTACATTGTGTAGCCTGGGAAGTTGATGGATTTGTCTTTAAGAACGGTTTCTTGAATCAGTGCAATGTGAACTTTCTGGTCCTTCAGTAGTTTCTTTAATTCTAACGATTTAGTTCTTATTCCATCTACATTTAACTGTAGAATGTTAATATACTCCTCGGTAGCACACTTTTCGCCAGGAGCAGCCGAGGGGCGACCTGCTTGGCGCGGACCTTTTGCGAGGCGACGTCCGAGCTCGTATATCTTAGGTTGTATTAGTGTCATGGCATCATGAGTAGTGGGGGGTTGTGATGACTTTCTTTCGTCCCGGTAGTTATTCTTTTTTCCATGCGGGGGTGTACAAGGCATGGTGGGCACTGTACCATCATCGGTGGGGAAGTATTATTTTCCCTTGCTGTCCTGTTCGCCTGATGTTTGTCCTACCCCCTGGGGGTAGACAGCCCCAGTACCATGTTGCACCACCTCAGTGGGGTTCACTGTTGTGCAGTCCCCGCCACCAAATGTTTTCTGGAAACATCCATAATTTGTCAGCTATTTAGTCAGCACTAGCGCTTCTAGTTGGTCAAAAGGATCGTCACGTCGTGCACCCTGGTGCCTTCACTATGAGATGCTGTGGATGGTTTGTAGTTGTGTCATTCCATGTTGGAGGACAGTCACAGGTAAAAGCAGGGTTTTGCAGGGGCGCTCAACATAGTTTGGCCAGTCGGTCGAGACTGTTACCGGGGGATGGCCGCCACTGTCTTTGTGGCTTCTGGGAGCCATATGTCAAGTTTGGAAGGTCAAGGTGGACCAGTGAGTTTGAGCCACTGGTTCAGTTCTCCAGTGCGACCGCTCTTGCCTAAAGGTGCTACCACTCTATGCCTCCCCCAATCCCCCAACATTAAATTAAAACGTCTTCGTTTTTCTGGCATCACCATGGAGATAGCTTATACGTTTTTCATACATTTATCAACAGGCCAACCGTCCGGATAGTGGCCTTCCTTCTGGGACCGTTCAATGTACAGCTGATAGATAAGACAATCAAATTCACACACACTTTGCAGTATCCTCCGTTGCACCTGGCGATAAATGCAGGGACCTTTGTCAATAATCCAGAAAGCCTTCTCTCAGATCTTCTAGTCAACAAAGAACCAAATGGCATGCCCATGTGAACCCTCGCCTTCAATAGGAAACAGACAACAAACAATTATCGGGATTCTGACGAAGACATGTATGAACCTTTCAAACATTTTACAATGGTAAGATGGTCTGAAATGTTTAGATCTCTTCCTTCGTTTAACTTAAAATATTTATATATCTTGCACTTCTCAGTCATTAGTAACTTATCAACTCCTCATGTACACACATATTACTGTATTTAGATATCTTTCACTCAACGAAAGCTATTTTAATGTCTTTGTCTTGTAAACGCAAACAATTTAGATCCTCTTCAATTCTCAGCTTAAACTATCTTAATAACGTTATCTTTTAAAAACAAAATATGTACACATGTTACATTTCTCAGCAGAAACTGTTTTAATGTCACACTCTCACAAACAGTTTTAATGTCACTCTCTCACAAACTATTTTAATGTCACACTCTCACAAACTGTTTTAATGTCACACTCTCACAAACCGTTTTAATGTCACTCTCTCCCAAACTGTTTTAATGTCACACTCTCACAAACTGTTTTAATGTCACACTCTCACAAACTGTTTTAATGTCACACTCTCACAAACTGTTTTAATGTCACTCTCCCAAACTGTTTTAATGTCACACTCTCACAAACTGTTTTAATGTCACACTCTCACAAACTGTTTTAATGTCACACTCTCACAAACTGTTTTAATGTCACACTCTCACAAACTGACTGACTTAGTGGTTCCTCTTCTCTCGTGGGGTGTAGAGGTTAGCCAGAGAGCGCGCCATGCTTCCCCATCGGCCTTCTTCCTTTTGACCTGGTTCCAGTCCAGTTCTCGGTAGTTGAGAGATTGTCTGATGTTGTACTCCCAGCAAACTCTGGGTCGTACTGGAGGTCTGTATCCTTGGCTCTTGGTGTACCATGTTTGTCGTGGTAGTTGAGAGATTGTCTGATGATGTACTCCCAGCACACTCTGGGTCGTACTGGAGGTCTGTATCCTTGGCTCTTGGTGTACCATGTTTGTCGTGGTAGTTGAGAGATTGTCTGATGATGTACTCCCAGCACACTCTGGGTCGTACTGGAGGTCTGTATCCTTGGCTCTTGGTGTACCATGTTTGTCGTGGTAGTTGAGAGATTGTCTGATGATGTACTCCCAGCACACTCTGGGTCGTACTGGAGGTCTGTATCCTTGGCTCTTGGTGTACCATGTTTGTCGTGGTAGTTGAGAGACTGTCTGATGATGTACTCCCAGCACACTCTGGGTCGTACTGGAGGTCTGTATCCTTGGCTCTTGGTGTACCATGTTTGTCGTGATAGTTGAGAGATTGTCTGATGATGTACTCCCAGCACACTCTGGGTCGTACTGGAGGTCTGTATCCTTGGCTCTTGGTGTACCATGTTTGTCGTGGTAGTTGATTGTCTGATGTTGTACTCCCAGCAAACTCTGGGTCGTACTGGAAGTCTGTATCCTTGGCTCTTGGTGTACCATGTTTGTCGTGGTAGTTGAGAGATTGTCTGATGTTGTACTCCCAGCAAATTATGGGTCGTACTGGAGGTCTGTATTCTTGGCTCTTTGTGTACCATGTTTGTCGTGGTAGTTGATTGTCTGATGTTGTACACCCAGCAAACTCTGTGTCGTACTGGAGGTCTGTATCCTTGGCTCTTTGTGTACCATGTTTGTCATGGTATTTGAGAGATTGTCTGATGTTGTACTCCCAAGAAACTCTGGGTCGTACTGGAGGTCTATATCCTTGGCTCTTGGTGTACCATGTTTGTCGTGGTAGTTGAGAGATTATCTGATGTTGTACTCTCGGCAAACTCTGGGTCGTACTGGAGGTCTGTATCCTTGGCTCTTGGTGTACCATGTTTGTCGTGGTAGTTGATTGTCTGATGTTGTACTCTCAGCAAACTCTGGGTCGTACTGGAGGTCTGTATCCTTGGCTCTTGGTGTACCATGTTTGTCGTGGTAGTTGAGAGATTGTCTGATGTTGTACTCCCAGCAAACTCTGGGTCGTTCTGGAGGTCTGTATCCTTGACTCTTGGTGTACCATGTTTGTCGTGGTAGTTGATTGTCTGATATTGAACACCCAGCAAACTCTGTGTCATACTGGAGGTCTGTATCCTTGGCCCTTTGTGTACCATGTTTGTCGTGGTAGTTCAGAGATTGTCTGATGATGTACTCCCAGGAAACTCTGGGCCGTACTGGAGGTCTGTATCCTTGGCTCTTGGTCTACCATGTTTGTCGTGGTAGTTGAGAGATTGTCTGATGTTGTACTCCCAGCAAACTCTGGGTCGTACTGGAGGTCTGTATCCTTGGCTCTTGGTGTACCATGTTTGTCGTGGTAGTAGACAGATTGTCTGATGTTGTACTCCCAGCAAACTCTGGGTCGTGCTGGAGTTCTGTATCCTTGGCTCTTGGTGTACCATGTTTGTCGTGGTAGTTGATTGTCTGATGTTGTACTCCAAGCAAACTCTGGGTCGTACTGGAGGTCTGTATCCTTGGCTCTTGGTGTACCATGTTTGTCGTGGTAGTTCCTCTCCTCACCATACCATTTTTTGAACACCTTCTATTGCTCAGCAAAGACAACATAATTGTCTCCTGTCCTTAACTTGGTGTCTCTCCAATTTCTTTGCGCTGTAATGTTTTTTTTCTTTATTCTCGACTATAGACACGTCATCTACCTTCGCTGCCATCTGTGACATTGTCATTCTGTTTCTAAGAAACCAAATCTCAACTTATGCCAATAAACTTATTTATTTATTCAGTGTCCATCCTTTACTTCCATTAAAAACACTGGTGCAATCTAATACCTGAGAACCATTATTCAGAAATTCATTGACATTGTTTTGTCCAACCGTCCATTTTTCGTATTCCAAAATGCCAAGTTTGCCATAACTGACGGACCTGGTGTCTAGGTTGAACAAGTCGCGCCATGCCAAAACTTATATTAAAAATATTCTGCGAAATCCCGTTGTAGATTTAAATTTGCCCACTTATTTCAGATTCTACCATTTACTGCTACGATGTAACTTTTTGATGCTTTTTTTTCTTGGCGTGATCGTGAGTTTTGTAATACTATCATTATTGTGTTGTTGCTGTCGTTATTATCATCAATCGTTTAGCTCAAATAGAAGCATAGAGCAACAACAAACGTGTAGCACGTCTTCCTGTCCTGTGCTATCATGTTCTATGTCTCCCTCCAGTTCTCTTCTCCATTTTTTTCTCTGATCTCCCTGTACCGGTCCTACCATCCGGTCTCCAGAGCTCAGCCTATCTTATAATACTATAGTTTTCCTCCATGTGTGATAACTCGTATATATTATATCCATTGCTAGAGTCTGCTTCTCTCTTGTTCCACTGGCACCTTTCTGGTTCATGTCATCTGTTCCAAGTCTGTGATCTGGCCATATTTGAATCGTCTAATTCCATGCAAGTATCAATGATGAAAGTTGGCCGACATTTGGGTTGTTCTTTTTGTAGTTCTCCATGTTTCACAGCCATGCATGAGACCTAAAGATCTTTTTTATTCGGGCATGCGCCCTAATATAACCGACTAAGTTGAACCGGGAGCGCCTCGCCAAAACGAGGCCATATTTTATTTATATATATATATATTAAAGATGTATCGTGTCGTCGTCCTCCCTACCCTCCTCTACGCTAGTAAGAGTTAGACCGTATATGCTAGATATGCTCACAACCTAAATCCCTTCCATATAACCTGCCTGTGTCACGTGCAACACATTCGATGGCAGGAAAAGATCCTCTTATATATATATATATATATATATATATATATATATATATATATATATATATATATATATATATATATATATATATATATATATATATATATATATATATATATATATATATATATATATATATATATATATATATATATATATATATATATATATATATATATATATATATATATATATATATATATATATATATATATATATATATATATATATATATATATATATATATATATATATATAGGATGATGGTGATGATTTGTCCATCGTATTCGATGAGGACCATTGAAATCTCTCGTAAGACAGTTCGTTCTATGATGTTAAGTTGGTGCGCATATGGCTGATCAAGCCAATGCGGGCAAGAAACGTTATGTTGCATGACCGACATACAAGACTCGAAGACAATACAAGCTGAACGTCCACGCTTGACTTTCGGGCTGCACGTTTTTTTCTGGGCTGCCATCATACGGTTGGCCTCACTGACTGCAACACCCGTTTTGATAGCGCCTCTCCAGGCTGTGTGATCCTGTACCAGATGTTCCCAGGTGGTTAAATTGATCTGGCAACTCTTCAGTGACTCCCTCAGGCCGTCTTTGAAGCGCTTCTTTGGTCGTCCTCTAGTACGCATTCCCTCTTTCAACTCGCCATACAGCAGCCTCTTTGGGAGACGTTCATTTGGCATACAAACCAGATGTCCGGTCCATCGTAACTGTGCTTTCTGAATTAGTGTATAGACACTGGGCATATTTGCTCTTGATAGAACCTCGGTATCTGGGATCTTTTCCTGCCATCGAATGTGTTGCACGTGACACAGGCAGGTTATATGGAAGGGATTTACTTTGTGAGCATGTCTAGCATATACGGTCTAACTCTTACTAGCGTAGAGGAAGGTAGGGAGGACAACGACACGATACATCTTTAATTTGGTTTTGACTGTGGGATCGCAGTCTTCCAAACGCAATACTGGCCTTTGCTATTCTTTTAGCCACCTCGTCGTCAATGTTGGATAGTCTTGACAGTGTGCTTCCCAGGTACGTGAGCCTATCCACAGCCACCAGTCTCTGTTCCCCCATTGTAATCGTTGGCTCCTTGTACGGTTTACCTAGGGTTGGTTGGTACATATCCTCAGTTTTCTTGACATTGATGGTTAGCCAGAAGCTGTCAGAAGCAGCAGAGAAACGGTACTTTCTTGTTCCTTGTTCGACCGCTGTAGGTTGGGATCCCCTCCAGCCGCGGTATGATTGTCAGGGTAAGGTGAAGCAGGCAATTTTTAGGGCACCTTTTCTAGACCCTTCCTCAGGCTACGGAGTTGAACAGTACTATCCTAAAGAGGGCTGCTCAGTCGCTCAGATGAATGCCGGGTTCCGACCACACGGCCTAAGCTGCTTTTGTGCAGGTCTGCGGCTACAGCTTCCAGTGTATTCTCACCTGCTGCTTCGTCGCTCGCCCATCGCCATAGGACTTTTGGGATGATGTGATATGATGTAAATTGAGCGTGAATTGGATTAAAGTGAAGGAGATTTGCGCCGAGTCAGCATAACAATCTCGTCCATGCCCGACATGGTCTAGTGGCAGGACAATGTCAAGACGACTAGTGAAGGGTCTGGATGTAGCAGATGATCAAGGCTTCTCCAGTGTCTGGCCATGCTCTTAGCTTTCTGCAAGGCGTGCTGGTATCGCCTTCTGCAAGGCCTGCTGGTATCGCCTTCTGCAAGGCCTGCTGGTATCGCCTTCTGCAAGGCCTGCTAGTATCGCCTTCTGCAAGGCCTGCTGGTATCGTCTTCTGCAAGGCCTGCTGGTATCGCCTTCTGCAAGGCCTGCTGGTATCGCCTTCTGCAAAGTCTGCTGGTATCGCCTTCTGCAAGACCTGCTGGTATCGCCTTCTGCAGGGCCTGCTGGTATCGCCTTTTTGGCCGTTGGACTCAATAGTGGTCTCTTCCACCCAATCCGCCAGGACCAGTCTTGGCATGCTTGGGTAGACCCGTGTACACCGAAGGCGAACCCCCGGCTACTCTCACCTAGTTTTTCCGCCAGTCGAAGCGGTGTACAGTAGTGGGCATCTGCGCAAGCTACAGCTACTTGGTGGAGCCACAGGTGAGAGTTGAGTGACAGGTGGGGACCAATGATGGGAGAGCTACCGCCATCGGAGGCATAAATATATATATATATATATATATATATATATATATATATATATATATATATATATATATATATATATATATATATATATATATATATATATATATATATATATATATATATATATATATATATATATATATATATATATATATATATATATATATATATATATATATATATATATACTAGCATGGTATTTGAGTTGAAGACTGAGATTTCTGTTGGACTTGATTTCTCTGATCTTCATATATTTCCCAAATCCAATGAAAACGCTTCTACTTTGTGTATTATTGTTTTTGTCTTTTTTATCACTGTCCCTCCAACTTTCTTTACATTGCTACCAAGGTACACATATAATTCTACGTCACGTAGAGTTGTTTCTTGACGTGCAATATTGTTATAATTTCCCGTATTTATTTTCAGTCTTTCTTATTAATATGTATTTTCAGACCCACTGTCTTTGACCTCTCATTCTGTATTTTTCTTTTGTTTGGCATCTGATTACGGCTATGGAACAGAAGTGCCAGGCCATCGGCAATATCTCGATCATCAGCATCCACTGAATTACGTGTCTGTTAAGTGAAGTTGATGTTTTCATAACCCATAGCCAGTAAGAAGAAAAATAGTGACAAACGACATACCTGGCACACTCTATTTTTTATCCTAAAGGTTCTACAAGCTGTCCTTCTCGAAGAACTCTGCATGTTATGCCTTCATATGTTTGGTATATTAAGTTAATGATATTCCGGGGAACTGCATAAAGTCTCATCTTTTCTAAAAGTGGTGTTCTGTCTGCACTGTCAAATGCCTTTTTATAGTTCACAAATCCAATGTAAAGAGGCGAGTTAAATTTCATGCTGCGTACAACTATTATTCTCAATGTATCTGGTTTGTTTTGTCAAAAATCAGCCTACTGAGCTCACAGTTTTCTATTAATGGGCTATTTTAATCTCCCAGGGATGATCCTTTTAATATATTTCTTGGTACTGAGAACAGTATTATTCATGTGTAATTTTATCACATTTGTAGATTGCTTTTTTTAAAGGCAACTGATGAGATGACCTCACTTCCATTCTGCTGGTTTTTATTCTCTTTCTCAAACTTTACCAAATAATTTAATATATCTGTTGTAGTGACAATATCTGTTGTGATGGCTTATGCTGGAATGCCTTCAGGACTATCCTGTTGTTATTGTTTAGAAGCTGTATAACTGCGTATTCAACGCATGCGTGTTGAATGTCTTCCCAAAGCATAGCGGCCTGTTTTAGTTGGTGATATTCTATTCTTTTCTTCTTTTTATTTATTTTCTTATGTCTCTTACTTAGCTCTTGTCTTTCCTTTCCCTGAGGAAGGTCTTGTGGCCGCAACCTAAGCAGTGTACTTTGTCTTTAGTCCTGACAAAACACGTTACCCGTTTCCCTTTTTTTAAAATAAACCCACCATTGACCACGTCTTACGACAGACCTTCTCATCTTCTTACTTATTCATAGAAATACAGATATCATCAACTCTACACAATACAGAACAACAGATGTGATATTCTGTTACTTAAATCTTTTTTCCCTAGGCTGCCTTTGGTACAAACAGACCGGGTGCTGTCTTCGCTGCAGTTGACTGCAAAATCCAGCGGGGTCTATGCTGCAGAGAAGGTCTCACTGAATACTTCCCGCATTTCAGAATTTATTCAAACGGCAATGTTGTGGGCCACATGAAATTTGACCCCACGTTTACTCATACCACGATGAGGAATTTTGTTGAAAACGCGCCACTTCTGCGTAAGCGGAGAGAAGCTGTTTCTTTCGAACCATATAAATAGGGTACAACTGTATGGTATATCCCGCAGTTCTTGAGGCACCGTCAAGGTCTAAAACACCAAAGTGATGAAGCGCTATCTAATTGTTCTCATTCCAATTTACTATATTGTAAAGACGAGAGACTACATTTGATTATGTCTAGAACCCTTGCTGATGAATGTTGTTGTCCATTACAACAATTAACACCACTCAATTAGTGCAATATGAACGTCACAGGAAGCAACATGAGAAGGGACTTTATTATTCGCTACATCAACAGAAACAAGTCAGTCGCTATATTTTGGGGAGAAAGGCAACAAAAGCAGCATTTATAGAACAATTTTCAGAACTGTGCATGTTTCTATTTATGTGATATAATCCAAATCTAAAAAAAATTAAAAACACGAACGGCCCAGAAGGGACATACCGATACGTTCGCCTCAGTCCTGGGTTTATTCACTGTGGCCAGTATTGTTGTTTGACCATGTTTTTATATGTTTGTATTGTTATCCCATTAACAAGCCACAAGCAGGTTTCTGGTCTTAATGAGCCAAGTAGAAAGTGATTAGTGTTTATAGTGAGAAGCGGAAATATATGGTAATAAATATACAGTAGGCTGTGAATTATCCGCGATGGCAGAGTAAGATGAATGTTTAGCCAGCAAATAATAATAATAATAAGCTGCAACCCAAGACTGTGGCTTGTGAAAGAATATAATATTCTACAGCGATATACAAGGTGTTCAAAAAGTCATCATGCAGTTTTAAGCTGTTGAAGTTAAAAACTGCGCAAGGACTTTTGGGACACATTGTATACAGCTGCAATTGTAATACGTTTGTGGGTAATCGTAAAAGTAATGATATTGCTTGCAGAAGTAAAAAGTACTGCAGATGGAAGATGCACCTTGGATGTGAAGAGTAGAGCAGACAGGCACAAGCAGCATTCCAGATAAATGAGAAGCATTTTGTTCATCATTTTGGTAGCAGACATCTTGTAAAAAAAAACACTACAACGAAACTGGCTATGGCAAAATGCCACGGGTTGTATCAGTTCTTGATCAAATCTAGGGTATAACGCCATCCAACTCGTGGCATTCCATCGTCTACCAATTACTGGGTCTAGTGCGCACCAATGTTAAACCTGCTACACTGGGGAAGCCCTCGGGGTGTTGAAAGAAAGCCCAAAACCCTGTTCCCAAAAGCAGCAATGGTAAAGAGGGAAAACTCAAATCTTCATGGTTCGAAAGATGATGTATCAGTTTTAGTTATGTTTCATGTTGTTCACTTAGTTGTCGCTTTCTTACCTTTGTATTTTTTGTTCGTTTGTCCCAGGCGAAGGTCTTGTTGCCGTAACATGAACAATTGTGTATGTCTCTTGTCTTTGTAAGACCTATTACATTTTTTAAAAATATTTTAAGTCACCATTTACTGTGGTCCTGCTGCGTTTCACCTCGTTTAATTATACGTTGAGGATTAAGAATGTTTGCGATGATGAAGTCAATTTTCATACTGTTTGTGAACATAATCGTAACAACGTATTATTTGTGAAACATGTGTTGATGGTGTTTAGCCGGCATTGTATTAACATTGATTAATTGTTCCTCTGCCATGCTAGGAGACTATGGTACTCATCATTTAGAAGACAAAGACATGGGGAAACATACCTGACAAATTAACCGCATGGAGTGCAAGAAATATTCAGCGTCTCATTGTCTACGTAGCTAAAAAGTACGAAGCAATTAATTAAAAACTTATTAAATTGCAACTGGGAACAAACATTTTATGATAAGAGTAGTTCTGCGGTGGATTTGCCTTGTTGGAAGAATGTATATAAATTTAAAAATAAAGTGATATGGAAAAAGTTTAACAAATTAACGTATACAGAAAACATGGGAAGTTTTGGGATTCAACCTTCGTCAGCCACAGTCACAAACATGCGGTACTGATAAATATAGGCACGTTAATAGACAAGGCAATGGACACTTTAAATAACCGGGAAAAATGAATGAAAATACGAAATGAAGTCTAATGCAGAAGATAAAAAACCTAAATAACAATGAACATTCAGGGAACTACACCACATAATAAAAGCTTATACGAGACCAAAACAAAAATCAACACATATCAACTACCTGAGTAAATGAGAAGAATTAAGGGTGAGCACAATCGGATATAAAATAACAATTCGAACAATTTCAACACGAGAAGTTCAACTACCAAATCTCCTTCCGCCCCCCCTCCCTTTTTTTTCCCCTTCCCCTTCTCCTTGTTTCCCACAAAGTTAAAACAAAAACCAAAACAATTCGACACAAATATTTTATACAGTGTCAATAGCTCTTAACAAAAAAAATAAATAAAGAAATAAAGAAAGAAAACCGTAAACCAGCATTTAAAAATCTCAGTCAACTAGGTCAAGAGATATACATTAAAGAACACGGAATGGGATTAACATCACACACACGACATTAGAAAACATCACACACACGACATTAGAAAACATCACTACAAATGTCAGAGGAATTGTAGCAAGGAGGCAAAAGGAATGAACTATATTTTGAAAGGGTTGAGAAACTATCATAAGAAAAACAACGCACGTAATAACCTATATAGAACGTCGGACGTTACATAACCAAATAGCACGTAAAGTTCCCGGAAGTCTTTAAATAAAATAAAATAATAGGACTACGCCACTTTGCTGCATGTCGTACAAGGCGGCAAATATGAGATCGTACAAAGGCATGACAACCTCATCATGTTAAACAAATTGTCACAGAAAAAACAAACGTTGAAAGAGCAAGCGATTTCTTGGTGCTAGCGTCATGCAAGGGGACTAGCTGTAGTTGTGGCTTTATGCTCCTGGAGCAGCGTTAAAAAATGATGATAATAATAAAGAGGGTGATGATGATGACGTGCATGATGATGTCGTGCATGATGACGACGTGCTTGATGATGACGTGTATGATGACGATGATGTCGGGCTTGATGATGATATTGATGATGTCGTGCATGATGATGAGGATGATGTTGTGCATGATGATGTCGTACATGACGATGATATTGATGACGACGTGCATATGTTGTCGTGCATGAAGATGATGATATTGATGACGACGTGCATGATGATGTCGTGCGTGATGAGAATGATGATGATGATGTCGTGCATGATGATGAGGATGATGTTGTGTATGATGATGAGGATGATGTTGTGTATGATGATGTCGTACATGATGATGATATTGATGACGACGTGCATGATGATGTCGTGCGTGATGATATCGTACATGATGATGTCGTGCACGATGATGATGATGTGCATGATGATAATGATGTCGTGCGTGACGGTGATGATGTCGTGCAAGACAATGATGTTGTGCATGATAATGATATTGATTGTGTCGTGCATTATGATGATGTCGTGCACGATGATGATGATGACGTGCATAATGATGATGATGATGTGGTGCATGATGATGATGATGTCGTGCTTGATGATGATAATGATGATGTGGTGCATGATGACGATGAAGTAGTGTTAGATGATGATGATGAGAAGCCAAGATCACCAATTGGTCAGTGCTGTTATTCTCACCAGACAGGTTCTAGATTTAGGGCTAACAGAGGTCATACCGTCTATGGTAACACCCGAGCATATACACAAAACACCAGAGGTGTGCACCACCCTATAGTCTACGACACTAGTAGACACGCACGGAACTATGGTCACAGGAGGCCGTACCAGGGTAAAGGACATTGTCACATTTGTGATAGAGAGCCGCAAATACATACTAGGGTCGTTCAAGTCAAACCGGGACTTTTTGTTCTGGAAGTACAGGAAGGAATGCTAGCGTGGTAGTACTACTGACAGTAGTAAGTAACAAGTGTGACCTACTCGTACTACCGTTACCGTTATTACCGTTAGGTGGCGTACGCGTCACGGGTCAGTCCCTGATAGATAATGAAAATGGCGGACAACAGAGTTAGTGCATGCATGGAACAGCGTGTTATAATGAAGTTTCTTGTGAAAGAAGGCGTGAAACCCGCAGAAATTTACAGAAGACTGCAAACACAGTACGGTGATGAGACACTCAGTCGCAGTAAGACATTTGAATAGTGTAAACGTTTTAAAGAAGGCCGTACATCCGTGAACGACAATCCGGGCCGTGGCGGCTCCCAGCCCACAGCGTTCGTGTGAACATCCAGCGTGTGGAACGCCTGATCCTGGAAAATCGTCACATAACCTGTCGTGAAATTGCACAAGAGGCATACTCTTATCTTTCTGTGGGGACGGTGCAGACTATCATTCACGAAAATTTGCATTTCCGGAAAGTTAGTGCACGTTGGGTGCCAAGACAACTTTCCGCTTTTGACCGGCAGAGAAGAGTTCAAGTCTGCACTGAGTTGAAGGATCGTTTTGGCAGTGAAGGCCAGAATTTTCTGAATCGCTTCATTACGTGTGATGAAACCTGGGTGCATCATTTCACTCCAGAATCAAAACGAGCATCCATGCAGTGGAAGCATACGGACTCACCACCACCCCAAAAATTTCGGAAAATTGATAAGAAAAGGCGTCCTGTTTCTACAGCATAACGCACGACCACATACCGCTCACCGCACCACGTGCAAATTACAGCAACTCGGGTGGGAGGTATTGCCACATCCCCCTTACAGCCCAGACCTCGCTCCGAGCGACTTCCACCTGTTTGGACCCCTGAATGAGTTCCTTGGAGGTCAGCATTTTAGCACTGATGACGAAGTGAAGCAGGATGTCCTACGATGGTTCAGGAGTACCGACATATCTTTCTACGCTAAAGCTTTTCAAGCATTAATTAAACGCTGGGATAGGTGTATAAATGTTGCAGGGGATTATTTCGAAAAAAAAAATGGCAATTTCACTCCTACAAATTTGTTCTTTTAGTTTGTACAAACAAAAGTCCCGGGTTTGACTTGAACGACCCTCGTAGAATAGGAATGGCACAGGAAGGATGTTACCGCCAACACAACAGAGCGTGGGACAGTAATAAAGAGCCAGCGACACAAAACAAATGCCACATAAGATATGAAAACAGGAAGGGACACGACAACAAGTGGGAAAGGTGGCATAAAAATGCACAAAATAGGCAATGTAGTGAAAATAATGACAAAAACAAAATCCTAGAAAAGGCTGCTGGACGGGTACACTGGAACACACTTAATAAAAGCAGACATAGAATGGCAGTAAGGAATTTCATTGCCGAGACCAGAAACAGAAAGATATGGGAGATAAAGAACGTGGCATTAGAGAAGGGACAAAGGTGTCTCATAACGACAGAAGATGGATGGAGAGCACACATAGGTACAATAAGATCAGGAAAGAAAGTTAACAGATACCAACAAGTAAATTTAGTGAATACGGATAGGACACAGCATACCACTGGGAATAACATGCAACCCAGACAGATAGAAAAACCAGAGGGAAAGCATTTGAAGATGATTAGTGCCGGAACACAAACGGAGATAGATACTGTAGCGTCACACTTGGGGTCAGCACAAAATGATAAAGACGTCATGAGAGAATAGGAAACATGGTCACATGGGTTAGACAATGCAAGAAAATCTAAGATACCACTCAGTATAAAAGGGACGAACCGACAAACAGCTCAAACAAAAATAGTGGTACCACAGCATAGGGATAACCCCGAGGTAAAGAACAAGAAGGATGAACAGATGCAGATATTACTGGAAGAGAAAGAAAGATCAGCGAAGGTGGACAATAGGAAAGATAGGATAGAAGAAACGCAGGACACTGACGCATCGAACAGGCGTATAAGAACAGCAGTAAGAAGGAATCCTAAGAAACAGGTCCACAAGAAGTACAGGACATGGACACGTCTTATAGGCGTACAAGAGGAGTAGGGAAGACGAGACAGGAAGGAGTAAATACAGTGCATGAAAAGTACCAGCTTGACATACAATCAGAATCCGATTCGTCAAGTGGGGAAGATGGAGTTATGGACTCCGACGAATATGCCCAAGGCTACAGGTCGGACGAGCTCGATTATACAGCGGACGACGAAGGGAATATAATTTATTGGCCGAAAAATGAGAATAGTGATCTTGGATGTATAAATGTGATAAAGACGAAGACAATTATCAAAATGGCTGAACCAAGATTAAATGAGTTAAAGAAAGCAATAAAAAGTACCCTAAGAGAAGCCGATTCAACACCTTGTCAACAAAAAAGGTGCGGAAATTTCTGGAAGGAAAGTTTGATACAGACTTATCAATAAGGGAAAAAGAAGTTCACAAGCTTGTGATCGACATCATTGAAGAAGAGTATGAGGAGGACACAGAGAAGAAAGATTACAAAGAAGAGGAAGAAGATAGATCGACCAGGAAGAAAAGTTGACAACCAGTTAATGAAGCAAAACTTAGCAATAGACGGAGATGGTCTTCAGAATCGGTGTCGACCGACTCAGACAGTGTAGTGTCTGAGGAGAGTGACGGTAGTCACAGATACAAAAGGAGTTACAGAGGGGAGAATAGTAGAAGAATCAAGGAGGAAGGGAGCAAATATAGAAGTAGAAGTAGAGAACGTGAGTACCCAGTATACAACCTAGATGAAATACTTGCGAACAGGGCAGAAAGGTGGAGATGTTATGCGGAGATAACGAGTCAGACTAGATGGAGGGAATTGTCAGAAGCGGATAAACGATGGAAGGAGAGGAATAAAAATGGCGGCGTTAGCTAAGTCGTGAGGAGACTTTTAGTGCAGTCATTCTCCACCAAACACAATAGAGAACCATAAGGAGATAGATAAGAGATGAGAGCCATGGAGAAATGACGGGAGTATTGAGAAGACACAGGAAGGATGGCACAGACATATAGAAATGATAGTTCTAGAAGGAAAGAATGTAGAAATGAGAAGCCATGGAGAAAATGGCAAAGAGAGATTTTTGCGGCAGTGGCCGGAGTCTTGTGAAGACTTTCGGGAGAAATCATTTTTTTTTCTCCGAAATACATGAAGAGAAGATAAAAGTGTTAAGAACGTTCCAGGGAGGGAACGAAAAACATATAAAACGTTAAGTGTGGCGTTTGCCAGACTACAAATGAGAGTCTATTGAGGGTAACCCTCACCGAACATATTGTAGTGGATTTGATGGTACTGTATGGTTGTGATATTACCTAGTGTGATGCATGAGGTCAGCTGTGAAGGCTCCTGAGATAAATGTAGCTGTGAATTTACAGAAGGCGCTTCTTGCTACCACTTACGACCTCACACATATCTTTTTTACTAATGAATGTGGCTACGTTAAAATCTAGGGTACTGATATGTAATGTGTTGTGGTAGATTACATACACACACACACAGATATTTGATAAGTCTAATAATATTAATAAAATTTATAATACACTGAACTAACTCAAGCTGTTTAAATTTTTGATATTAAATTTTCTTTAAGTTTATTTGTTCTGAACCAAGGTTTTATTTTGGTCAGAACATATGAAAAATTTTGAAATTATGAATGAAATGCATGAATATATGTCATAATAAAATAGAAAATGTGTACAAATGTATTTCAAATGACTGGTTAATAGTAATTATCTTAAGATAGTCCCAGGAGAACTTATTTCTAGTTATGCTGTTGGGGTGATATCATCACTCCCTGTCTATGACTACCAAACATTGTCCATTCACTGATGGGAGTAATACAAGTTTTATTTCCCAAAATTTGTGTGGGTTCTAGTGATGGTAATATAGTTGATGTGTTAGTTAGTAAATAAGTTGGTGAAGGTCCAGCAGGCCAGACGCTCACGTATCTTGACTGAGTAGTTCTGGTGCTGGAATCTGGTGGCCCCACCTCTCCGTGCTTGGGGGCAATATAAGGCTGCTCTGACAAAATACTAGACTTCACTGGTCCACCCTTGTATATATCATCACAGCATTTGACACCGCTTTGGTGTCAATCAGAAACTCACACTTCTGCAACAAAAGTATTGGGTCATGTGTCAGAACTCTACCTCTTGAGCCACTTCTGCACACAACACTACACAACAACACCACATAGACGGGGTCAGATCTCTCTGACCATACAGCACATCTTACCAAGTTGGTTTCACATAGTACTAGTTCCCCAAGACTACATATTCTGAAATATGTTCATTAGCTTCCTGCTATTGAATAAGATAGGTGATATGTTCCACTGATCTCAACACTTGATCCGCCCTTCATAATCCTTGCTGGCGTTTATGTATTTTGTTTGTCTCTAGACCCTGAACTTGGGCTGGGGATCTAGAGCGAATCCTTACTTGTTGTAAGGGATAGATTTTGATATGGCAGTATCAAATCACTCGAAACATTAAACAATATTAAAATATACAAAGAAATGCTTTCAGTCTTACCAGAATTATGAATAGAGAACACAGTTATATTCTAGCAAAACTCAGCTGAGCTGCTGGCTCTAGTATGGCGTCCCTCTAAATATGGAATAGCTTTCTGGGAAATACACCACTGAATTATTTACTGTGTCTACTACTGGACAGCTTTTAGTTGAATGGCAAAAATGCGCGTCTGTGCGCCAATAATATGATTATCTTTGGCCAATCACCGACTTTCCCCCCTTTCAAATTTCAAACCTCTTACCAAAAGTCAATTCAGTCATACCTCAGTCAAGTATGTATTATTGTCTGTTGGTCCGTCTGTCTCTACTTGCTTTTTCATAAAAAAAACACGCTTGGTTCTACATGCCTTTCTACACGAATCGGTCTCTAGAGTTATTTTTAGCCACAATTTTCCACTATTTCCCCCTCTCTTTCATTCCAACTAGATTTTAGCACTTGAGTCTTAAGGCCGCAATTTTTGAAAATTAGTGACATTTTTTTTACAGTGCAGTCGCTCGTCTGTTATGAACAACACAGTCTTTTGTCAATATCTTCATTATTATCTATCCGTCTGTATAAATGAAAGCATATTATTTCTCTGCTCAAGATGGGCTATCAGACTAGCTAGGTTTTATATTCCTAACATTATTATTAAGAAAAAGTTACTTTTTCAAGGTTAGTTGTTTTTTTGAAATATGTTCGAGCATCTTCTGTAATGCGTTTGCCGCTGAATTCAAATAAAAGGACTAAGTATCGTAAAAGCGTCCAAGAAATGACTGTTGCGTATAATAGCTAAGGTCCCTTTTGTCCATTTCTTTACATTGTGTCAACTTGGGGACGTAAATGTTTTTCCTTTCCCCACCAATTGCGTCTTTTTAGCCTTGCTAGTTTCAAGCACGTGTTCAGTCATATTTTTTCTTTTTGATCTCCGTTCCCTCCCGTCTCCAAGGGTAAACATTTTGTCTGTACGTCTAACAAGTTAGTTTCCATGGCGGGTAGTGAACCGCGGCATGGGCGATCATATCTTCTAGTAGCTTACGCATTATTTTTATCCCTACATTTTATCTTTGGAGATATTTTAACGTTGTATCACGGTTAAATTTATCACACATATACAGAAGAAATTCAGACACGGGGAGACAGAGTGTTGTGGAGAAGGAAAAAACAAGAGGTAGCACAAAGAGAGGTTCCAGAGAGGGAACGGGCATTGAGAAGCCAAAAGAAAGGGACAAAGAAGAAAAGAGAAGTGAGAAGGCACAGGAACATGATACAGACATGACGTCACTGAAGAAACAGTGACAAAAAGATTAAATATGGAGAAACCATGAAACAAAGTGATAAGGAGTGGACGTAAAAATAGAGTAAAGAATAGACATAAGTGGAAGAGGAAGTCAAGACAGGTCAGCAGCAGAAAAACACGCAAATAGGTAAAAGCGACAGGAGCAGGTTCTTAGTATAGTGAAAAAATGGTAAAAGAAAACCACACCAGGTGTGTGATACATTAAAATTGTTAGCAAAATGATGTGCGTGTGAGATAGCAGGGATGGAAGAATGAATGTCAGGAAATAAACTTGGTCGATTGTGAATGAAAGAGATGGAGAAATATATAAATTGTTCTTCATTAGAAGTATGAAAGGGAAGGAGATGTGGATGAATGTAGTTATTGCTAAAAGGACGGGACAAGAACATTCCCAGTACAATATAATTGTCTTGTGTAAAAAGAAATTGTCGATTGGAGAGATCGAAATTAGTTATGTGTTGAACAAGGGTTGCAACAGCACATTGCTAAGGATTTTTTTTTTGTATATATGAAAAGTACAATAGTGTTGGTACAACCATGAAAATACATTTTTCTCCTATGGATAAATAATTTATTTTGGGGGGATAAGGAGATAGATGTGGCAGATAAGGGAACGAATAATGAGAATCAGATATAAGAAAGTCAAGATAGAGTAGAAAAAGGGGATGCGCAAATAGGAATGTGCATGAGACGGGGATCGAAAAAGAGGTGAACAAAAATCCGGTTGGGCACGCTTTTCAGCTACAGTCAGAATCGTGAGTTAAACAGTGCAGGTCGCACATACCCGAGATAGAGAGGGTAGCCACGTTGAAGGTAATATTCAAGTAGAATGTGTTGTGAAAATTCTCTGACAAGGAGACAAGATTGGATGGTAATGAACCCAACATTATTGATAGCTTTTCAGCTGAAAATTATTTCATCTAACACCAGTACGTCCTATTCTTACAAGGATTTACTTAGGAAGGAAGAAAAGAGGTAGATACTGATAGCACCTGAACAACTACTGACTGTTAGATATTATAATATTGAATGTGTAGTTTCAATGCTGAACGAGAGTTGAAGAAGGAAGGGTGACGGACCAAGATTGTGGAGGTCCAGATAACAGCAGTGGTCCACACATTGTAAATAAACTATTTCAGTTGACTGTTGCGTTCCCTAGTTATATAGAAGCTCTGTTTGGCGTTGTGTCATCGCTCGCTGTGTGTGTGTGACTGTTGTAATCATTCATCATGTCATCGCTAGCTACTGAGGCAAAGAACCTGGGCATACAGCGGCCGAGTGAGGTAACCACCTGTTAGTGCAGGTGGCCACAATTGATAGTTACAGATAAACAGGTTTAATAATCACGTATGGGTTAACAATGTAAAATAAATAATGTTACCTATAAAACAGAAACGATGATATTTCTCATCATAGGATGATGTTAGATGTTGGTGGATAATAGGAAAAATTATGAAATTTCCGTGGCTGAGATTGTCTGTTACGTGACTTCTGGTGTTGGGTCAGCCGGCGTCCGCGTCAGTCACTGTTGGTTTCCACATGTGTCGTGGACTGGTCCTTCTCTTCAATAATCAAATCTGGAGGCTGTAGGACGTCCCATGCAGTAATGCTGAGGTATCTATAAATGTTATCAAACGTCATCAATATCCGTCTGATGTTGGTGTTTAGCGTCGACTACTGGCAACTTAAACAACAAACTAAGAGAGCAACACATGCCTATTTAGGGTATTGGGTCTCCTGATACGAGCATCACGCGACCTCTGCTTACATCCACCACTTCATCTTCTTCAGAATGTTTACTCTTCTTGAGCACTGACTTTAGACCCAGTAAGTCGGATGAAGGACAGCGGAAGGCAATACTTGAAATATACATCAACATACATATAAAACTTACTAAAGTGTTAGTATAATAAATATATACACCAACATATCATCATCATCCAGTACCTGCTCTATATAAATCATGGGACCATCTTTGCTGTTAGTTCCACAAAGCAGTCACCAGCTTTTGCAGTGGCGGATCATGTGTCAAGTTATTTCAGTGATGAAGTTACCAGTCTCATATACAACTGTTCTACCACAAACACATTATTTCAGTGATGAAGTTACCAGCCTCATATACAACTGTTCAACCACAAACACATTGTACATCTCAAAATGCAAATATAAAATGATAAAATGTACATATTAAAAATTACCCCCGATATCGGTTGAACACAGACTTTTTGCACAGGAAACGTCCGAATATTTTCAGGCAACTGATTTATGTCGTCTGTTTAAGTGGGTTAGGTGTCTTACTGGGTGCACTTAAGGTAAGATCCTAGAACGTAGGCGCAAAGTGATGACTCTGGAGTTACTCCCTTCTAATCTTAGAATTCACTGCCAGTCATTTGGCCTGTCATATATGGGGTCCTAATATTTTGTGTTCCTGGCGGCCTATGAGTTCTTCTCGAAACAACTGGAAGTCAGTGAAGTAGTCTGACAAATCGGTATGTTATAGTCGAAATTTCTTTTTGAGTTGGTGACTTTTTTTTTAAACCTCGTTGTCTTTCCTTGTCCTATGAGTAGTTAGTAAGTTTGCTAATTTTTCTGTTGTTTTATTTTTGTGTGAATGATTTGTTAGTTCTTGTTGCTTAATTTCTATTAGGTTGAATGTCTTTTCTGAAGTACTAACCTTATATGTTTTCCTTTGTTTTATGTATATATCTTTTAAGTATTGATTGGGCATCTCCTGAGGCATCTATACTTAAAACCTTATCACATGTCATGTCTATATTGTGATTTCTATAGTAAGTTTTTAATTCAAGCCTTTGTTGTTCGTACTTTTTACAGTGGATCAGGTAGTGGTCTATGTCATTTTCTTCCTGAAATTCTTGGCAGTGTGGTTCCTCTATCATAAACTATGCTGCACCGAGACTTATCTTTATTGTTATCTTTATAGTTCTCTTTATGGTTATCTTTATAATTCTCTTTATGGTTATCTTTACGGTTATACGAGTATTTATAGTTACCGTTATAGTTATCTTTATGGTTATCTTTATCTTCATTGTTATCTCAATGTTCATCTTTATTATGTTCTTTAAGGTTATATCTATTGTTATCGTTATATTTAACTTTATAGATATCTTTATTGTTATCGTTATAATTATATTTCGATTGATCGTTCTGGTATTCGTTATAGTTATCTTAATATTTATCTTAATACTAAACTTTATAGAAATCTTAATGGTTATAGTTATCTTTATAGTTATGTTTATCGTTATGATTATCTTTATGGTTATATTTATGGTTATTTCTATAGTTACCAGAATAATTATCTTTATGGTTGTCTTAATGGTTGTCTTTATAGTTATATTTGTGATTATCTTTTATGTTATCTTTATAAATATCTTAATGTTTATCTTTATAGTTATATTTATGGTAACTTTATGGCTGTCTTTATAGTTATTTTAATGGATATCTTTATGGTTATCTTTACGGGTTTCTTCATGGGTATCTTTATGGTTATATTTAAGGTTATCTTTATGGTTATCTTATTGATTTTCTTTATAATTATTGTCATATTTATTTTATGATTATCTTCATGGCTATCATAATAATTATATTAATGGTTATCTTTATCGTTATCTTTACGGTTGTCTTTATAGTTTTCTTTATGATTATCTTTACGGTTTTCTTTGTGTTAACTTTATAGTTATCTTTGTAGTTGTCTTTTAGTTAGTTTTATGGTATAGGCTCGATCCTAGGAGCATGACCACAACACATGACATAAGAACATTAACACCTTTTACATACTATACTCAATTCATAGACAACCTTTAATGTGCTGTCTGAAGATACTATCCACTGGACACTACACTAATCCAGAATTACACATAAATATACATCAGAACCAACTACGGCAATCTCTCCCTAGTTATCCGTACCAAAAACCGCACAGCGACTTGCCGGCGACAGGGAAAATATATATCCGTCCACTCGGAACGCTGGCTAGAAACTCACTACCTTTTCGCGCCTAGATTTCTTCCGGCTTCCCTCTTGTCACATGACTTCGCCCGTGAAGTTATATCAGTGTTGCCAAAACTTAATGTAGCTAGTCTGATTTTTAGTCACTGCAAAATAGCGCCGCGACAGTTACCTTTATGATTATCTTTATGTTTATCTTTATAGTTCTCTTAATAGTTATCTTTATAGTTATCTTTATTGTTATCTTTATAATGTCACGGATTGCCTCCCCTGCTTTGCAGTAGTGGTCCACCAGTTGCCAAAACGCAAGAGTATCTAAAATGGGTCGTCAAATGTGTCTACCTTCGCACAAGATTACTCTTGGCAGAGTTTTAGATAGAAAGGTAATGACGCTTCTATCCCAAGTAAGTGTTTCACAAAATATTTTCGAAGTCAAGAACAATGATGCTTTGGCAGGGTGTAGCAAATGTAATTTTGCTGGGGAGGTTAAGATGTTATACCTAACAAGAAAGATAGTTGTGTCTGTGTTAACTGTGTGAGGTCAAGCACATGTAGGTCCCTGACTATAAAAGAATGATGATGATGATATATTGATCAGGGAACCCAACGCTACCTCCCTAGATCTCACACAGTCCGTATTTTGATTCTAGTGGCTGGTGTATGATGTCTCTAGTGTCTAGGGGTGAAATGAAGATGATAGTACATCAACACCATACACTTTAACTCACTATAATAAAATGAATAAAACAGTGGTTAAAGTTTTCTTTTAAAATTTGAATGTTTTTTTTCTTTTTACAATTTAATCTGCCTGTCCCGCCAACTTCTTTTTGACAGGTCTTTGAAAATGAGGAAATATATTTACATATAATATTTTAACTAAAATATATGGACTCTTTGTCCTATGAATATATGTTAATATGGAGTTCTTATAGGTGTATTCACAGAATCAAACTTTAATAGTTGTTAGTGATTGTCATTTGTTATGAGGAGCTGTTGTTTACATCAAGCCCCATATAATTCAGTGTTATTTTGATAGGAACTATTTTCTTAGGATGAAATGTCAGAGGTCCCAGCTGATAACTTGTCACCTAGGATTCTTCGTAGGCCGAATATAAGTCAGTATATAAATGTAGAGACAATGTCGATCAGCACCCACACGTAAGCTCCTTCAGGCTATCAGCTGACAGCTTAAACTTTATAATGGAGACTTTACACCCACTCATCAGTGATAGTAGCCGAATATGCCACCACTGGTAATCGTCTGGATGCGGGTGTTATGTTTTAGAGTCGTGTAACTGGTCATCACCGAAGCAGGTCTTCTTTAGATACTTCTGCACCATTAAATCAACCTCTCATGTTGACATTGAGTGGGAGTGTCAAGTAACGCGAATGGTGTGATAGTTCGTTGTAATAGCCCACTTGATAAGATTGCTCACACACTCTCATGCAAGGCAATGACGACTTGAACTGCAGCGGGCATTTCACACCGTTTAATAGGGACGCACACATCAGGACAGCACGGAACATAGTCATGGGGACATGTTGACATATATATCATCAGGTATTTGAACAGTAGATCATCTTTCATGCAGCATTCAAATATGATGGAAAATATAAGGAATCATTCAATGTTTTGGCAGACTATTGCCACATCCCCTAACTGACTGAACGCATCAGTGGGTGTGGGGGTGTAAACATATAAAGAGTTCACTGGCCGAACATTTTTTTCTTGACTAAGTTCTCCAGCGACATGTATCAAATATTTATGTAATACAGTTAAACCACGATAGGGGTTTTCATATTAATGAGATCTCCATATCCCTGTCCGATAATAAGTTTGGTATACTGTTCTCATGACAGTGATCCATAACGATGACAAGAATACAAGATGGCTACCTTCCTGAGTTTTGCTCACTCACTCATAAGAAGGATAATGATAAGCCAAAGTTAATTCACAATTTGAATATCAATAATTTCCTAGAGTTTCCCTACAGTTCCACATTACTAAGGGTGTTACATGTAGACATCAGCTCTGTTGGGAAACCTGTCATCTTCAATGGTATATCAACGACCAACGATGTTCGAAAATACGACTCCATCTAGGCCTAACCACGTAGAGATCATCAAAAGAAAGGGTCTGGCAGTACCTGGAGTTCGAATTAATAACAAGGTGCATGAGGAGAATCTCTGACAAATAGACTCTTGCAGAGACACAAACTTCTCCTCGAAAAACATGCACAAATCACCTTTTAACCATGAAAAGGGACCAGCCCAAGGAAACACACTCAGCCATATTCGGCGGCATTATCGAGACTCACTACGCATGTCTCGAGAAACGAAAACCTGCCCCAGTATTCGGCACAAAGAATATAGTCCGACCTAAACATACAAAGATATACAATATAAGACTGAATCTTCTTGTACTAGACACGTAATACATATAAATTCAGGCCATAAACATATTGAACAAGGTCAATCTATTTTCTGGCCCTAACAAATGAGAAATTACATAAATTCGGTATTAATCCGCGCAATCAATATTCAAGGGGAGATCATCCACATAATCAAAAGTATAAATCAAATCATGGGTGATCTAACTTTGACTAAAACCAAAGTAATCTCTTTTTTTCATATCACCAAGTCATATCGTAATTTTTGTAATCTGTGCATCAAAAATATGTGCGCAACAATCAGGTTTCCTGTCACCGGATGGTAACAGGAAATAAAAACTCTGCAATAAAAAGACACCCTGGCCTTTTCAACCTGATCACAACTTCTTATCCTTATCTATACATGACAGTATGGGGTCAGCCTCTTGTGCATTCATGTGCATCAGCCCATAATTTATGACTCACACCCTTCTTTGACCACACCAAAGGTCCCTAAGGCAGATACGCCACTGTACTTTTACATAGTTTGCTTCACTGCAATAACGTGGAGTAACCTCATCTCCTTTTATATGATTTTTTTTCTTTTCTTTTGTAACTTATAAACGCTCTAGGCATGTTGAAAAGTGTTCATAGAACACGGAGGCTTCCTAACATTTCCAATACAAAATATTAATACAAAATCATAATAATATGCAACAGTCAAATACAGTTCAATGTGAGGACTCAATAATGTTTGCTTCCGGCATGTCCTTCACTTTTCCACAGCAGTATCTGACTTTTTCAGTTTTAATCAAGCATGTAAATACATAAAGCATTCTTACCACTAGTTCAAAGAAATGTGTCACAAATAACGTTGACTGGCAAAGAATTTGGCCTCAGTTTTGCTCTGCCCCTTCCAGATAGTGAATTAGTATTTAATTTTACAAGCTATCACATCTGATCTCAACGTAGTGTTTGAATAAAATTTTCTAGTCAAATGGCCACGAGACCACTATGCCTTTTCCCAATATCTATTAGAGCCGATCAATGAAAGAAGGCACTACTACAACTTTTTTTTGAATTTAGTTTGAAAAAAACAAAACAATTCCAAACACACTATGTGCCTCTTAGCTCATTGGTCAGTCTGTGTTAGTTATGCCCAATAGAAAAAGATGTTTCGTTTTAGTTACATTTTTCCTATCTCTCCCCTTGTACTCCTATACTCTTATACCAACTAATAGAATTTGAATTACTACAATGCCTCTTTTTTTAAACTAGCGTCCCCACTAACGTTATGTATAACGAGCAAGAACAACAGTGTGTCCGGTCAAGCGTTCGTAGACATTTAGTATTTTCTCAATAACTTGGCTAATACTTGGACTACCATATTTTTTTAAACATATTTTTGCTCAGGGGACTCTAAGCTATAATACCATATGATTTTTATGGTCAGTTTCAGTATGGTTTAGATTTTCAATTTTGTCACTGTCAATCGTCAAATATAAATTTTACACAAGTCGGCCATCTTCCCTCCCTGTCTCTAACATTTTCCTCACTATTCAAATAAACCAACTAGTTTGATTGACGTCAGAATACTACCGCTAGGAGCAACTGGAAAATTGTCTGTGTGTTTGCCTCTGCTGGCTTTGCCCACAGCGTGTATATATTAAAGAGACCGCGTGCAAAACGAAGAGGGGTTTTTCCAAACTTTGGTAGTGTTTTGCGTTAATATTTACAATCGCCTCATTCTTACTACTGTGAAATGTCCGGATTATTACAAATGTTAGTGTTAAAGGTAACATATTACGTTAATTTAAACGATGGCAAGTCGTTATTTAAAAGCTTTTCCCCCGTTTCGTGCAGCAGATCGGCGAAATGTTAAAAGGTTTATTGAACGTTTTTTTCGAAACCGAAACTAAAAGCATATTAGATTTTTACGGCGGGTCATTTTCTTAGCATTCCCACTGCACAAAAGGCATCGCCCTACTGGCGATGAAGATGAACCCAGTCAGACACCTGAGGGCTGGGGTATTTATTCATCATAGGGCTAAAATCTTACTGAAATAAGCGATTATCTCACAGATTTTACTACACAGGGCAATTGTTAACTTATATCGCTCCGTCGCTTTTTAAGCAATGGTTTAGTCCGTTCAAAACCCCAGCTGTTGTAAATCCAACGAAATTCCTTTCTAAGTATTAGTATTAGCTCTGTAATTGTAAATATTTATTTAGGTATATATATATATATATATATATATATATATATATATATATATATATATATATATATATATATATATATATATATATATATATATATATATATATATATATATTAACGAATCTTACTCATACGTTTGCTTCCGTACCTATATAACTGAATCAACAATGATTGTTTTGTTTTAAAATAACATGTAACAAATTTAATAATGAATTAGTTTTAACAGGTTAAAATAAATATGAAAAGATTGGTGCAATTTAGTAAAAGTTTTGTCTTCATAGAGACTTGATAGAGGATTTTTTTTCTTTTAAAAAACAATTGTCCGATTGCTGTTGTCAGTTACAAGGACTGAGCTGGTATGAGTGAGTCCTGCAGCCTTGGTTTCGTCAATTATTTTTGTGATGATGACACACCACAGTTTGATAGCTTCCTTCCTCGAACGGTCTCATAACATAGTTCCACGAACTTTAAACAAGAATAAAAACAAATGACTCTGCTAAGTACATTAGTGGGCTGCAAATTAACTGGCGCATTGCCTCGTTGTCCACCCACCAATGTTTGTCTCTCTTAATAATTAAATTCTTTTCTTTTTTTTGAGTATACACAGCGTAACTCAGGGAAGATGATTAGAAATCACAAATATTCTTCTGGGTATTAAACTGGGAAAATATGTGCTTGGACAGCGCGAATGCAATGATTTGCCTGAATCACAATTAACAAGGTACATATATCTCACAACATGATATGATACACTTGAAGCACATGTGACGTAATCATCACTCATAACTGCTCCAGTCGGAGTGTATGGTCACCTCTGCTGTCGGTTTTCTGTATGACTTGCAAGAAGAAATCACCAGCGCTTGCTGTAGTGGTTTATGAATATAACATTTTCATGTGTTGAAGTTGCCAGCCTCATACATAACCACTTAGAAAGAAAACAATGTTAAATTCACATTTGTAAAATAAATTGTTACACTTACCCCAAAGTAACATTTGGGAACACAGTCTCCTGGCACAGTTTAGAAAGGACACTAGCAACTTAGGATAGATGCTTTCGAATCACTTGGTCTGAAAATTTTTTATTCCTCTTATGACGGGAGATCTGATTCCTTAGGACTCTAGTCTTTGTATTTAAAAATGCGGGTATACTTTTAAGTTTTAAAGTTGCCCAAATACTCGGATCTGTCCGGGTCCTTTAAGATTCCAGTGTTTGAATTTAAAATGCGGGTTTACTTTTAAGTTTGTTTAGTTGTCCAAGTACTTCGATCTGTCACTTATAATTTTGGAATTCTTAGTCGTATGTTCCTCTGGCTCCTGGGAGTTGCAAATTTTACGTTGCCGCTGAACTGTGTAATCAACCTGGTATTGTTACAGTTCACCTGGTGAAACATAAACATGTCTTGGTGCGGTCTCAGCAAAAATAATGTTAGGGCAATAAATATGCCAAATACTAGGACGATGAGTGAGAAAAATGCAGAAATGAAGTGATACTGCCGGAGGGGACGAGAGTTATAAAAAGTGCACGACTGATTTAGGCACAGATAGTTGTTTATGCTTATCTTTATTGTTACCTTCTCGGGTATCTTTATTGTTATCTTAATGATTATCGTTATAGTTATATTCATAGTTATCTATATAGTTATCTTTATTATTAGCTTTATAGTTATCTTTATGGTTACCGTTATGGTTATCTTTATAGTCACCATTAAAGTTGCTACCTTCTTAGCTGTTTCTTGAATTATATGAGTTCCCGTGAGGGCTACGTAAAGATGATCATGAGCAATATCTGCTTCTGGTTGGTATACACCTAATTGATCAAAGGATCGTCTCTGTGTGTTGTTAATAGTCACGGTACAAGCTAACATCACAGGAAACTGACGACATCTCAGGATCATAGACAAGCTGGTGGTGTTTAGCAAACGTACTTAATCATTTCTTTCCTTGCCATCCCACACGGAACAATGGTGGTGACACTGCAGCTGATCGCCTTACGTGAACCTTGCACTAAGTTATTTACTTTCTCTTGTAGCAGTTGTTTCCTGTGGCAAGTAGTTTTAGATTATGACTTTGCCAGGCCCATGCACAACCTTTAATAAGTCTCACCTTACGACATGCTGAGGCGGCAGCGGTCCCATTCTGTTTTTGTTACATGAAGAGACCCCACGAACTTCACATGGCCATCCTGCAGTCTTAGTAGAAAAAAATATCTGCATTAGGACAAAACACTGTTCTTCCAGCAATGTCCCCTTGTACGATATCGCAGATTAATGGTACAGTAGTACATTTATAATTAAACTAGCAATAATCCGTCAAAATTGACAGGTTTTTAATTGCAGCCATCTTGTCATTTTGATCCACAATAATAAGTCTTCTTTTTTGATCCTTAGCCGCCGACCGTCAAAGCAATCAGTGGCCATCACGCCTGATGGCATCTTGTAGGGCAACAACAAATTGATTCCTCTTTGCTCGGTCGGTAGCCATCCTTCGTACAGTGCTCCAAACCTGGTTCATTCTTTGCATCTCAGCCTCCACAGTCCTCCGCCAAGTCGTTTTTGGTCCGCCTCTCTTTCGTTTTCTATTCATGGGTCCATAGCATAGCTGTTCTTGTGATGGCATCGGGGTCTCTTCTGAGGACGTGACCAACCCAGCTCTAGCGTCTGCCAGCTATGATGGTGTACATGTCCTCTTGCTTGCTCCGAGTTAGCAGATCTTGGTTGGTGCTGGTATTCGGCCAAAAGATTTGGGTAATTTTTCTTAGGCAGGTTGTGTGAAAAAAGGACAATTTCGACATTTCCTTCTCTGTTACTCTCCAGCATTCCGCACCATAGAGAAGCACAGAAAGCACACAGCTCTGATATAATCTTAATTTTGTGCTTGTGCTGTACTGAGAGGACATACAGATGTTGTTTAGGGCTGTTCTTGCTTTGTTCATTCTGTTGTTGATGTCTTTGCTTGCTCCGCCATCTGGTGTTACTATGCATCCTAGGAATGTGAAGATGTCTGTCTGTTCCAGTTGTTGATTCCTTATTGTTACGGGCTCGGGGTTGCTTACATTGAGTGTCATGACCTCTTTCTTTAGATTTATGTTCAGGCCCACCTGCTGGCTATACTTATTAAGTCCATCCGTTTTTTCCTGGATGTTTTTGTGTGCTAGTAGTTCAATGTCATCTGCATATTCCAGATCCTCCAATGTAGAAAATAATAAGTCTGCAGTACTTTAAATTAAAATTTTGTCTTGAAGAAATATTCAATAACCTACATTTTAAGGTTATTTTTTAAGAAAATGATGAGCTAAATCCGTTTCCCGAATGAAACTGGACAGAAGAATATCTTGATTGTCTGGTGATGTAATCTGTATCTCCGCACCTTCCTGTCTCCAGTTCACGTACTGTTTATCAATTGTGTTGTTGGCTTCTTTCGATAATCAAACTGGTCATGCACACCGTCATTTGCGCACTTTTCTATTTTCGGGAGAGCACATATAAGGGAAACAATACAATTATTGTCTAACTTTCAACCACAGTTGCACCCCTTAGATGTGGTTGAAAGTTAATGTACTCTCTCGGAAATAGAAAAGTGCGCAAATGACGGTGTGCATGATGTGACCGACCGACGTACTTACGGCGGGAATTATGGTATTGGGTGTTTATGTCCAGGCACAGTATTCTTCTTTTGTCTCACGCCTACGGTCGCCTACGCCTATCCTACGGCTGGATCTAATTTTGGAAACCTTCACTCAAGCATTTCATATTGTCTTAAATTAGTAGATATTGTAGCATTTTGCTACACGTGATAAAGTTGACAGACGCCTGATGTATGCAACGGCGTACAGTTAGTCGAAAATCTTAGCTTAAGACTAGAATAGTGAGGTCTCTAACACTTCACTCCATTACGGCAGTATAATGTTCACCTTTGTCGGTACAATTGGCGACAGTACGGATGAGATAATTCCCGTTAAAAATGCATGTATCTTTTGTTCTCGTGAGATGTACTCAGCCAATCAATAACCTTTAGCTCCACAACGAGCATAGGCCTTAAACAAACACATGTCACGTCCTCCTGTCACGTGCCATCCGCTCAAGTGCTTCAGTTCTCTTCTCTCTTTGTGGTCTACCTCTGCTTCTATTTCCCTGGGGATTCCAGAACGCGGACTGTCTTGTGTGTCATATCCGTCGCCATTGTCTTCTTCTCATCTCTTGTTCCACTGGCACTTGTTTGGTTCTTGTCATCACCATTTCAATCCTTCTATTCTATGCTAGCACCCATTTATGAAAATGAACAGCATTTTGTTTGTTTTTTGTTTGTTTTTGTTCTCCCTGTTTGAGAGCTATACAAAAGAACTGACTTGACGTTTGTGTTGGCGATTCTTGCTTTTGTAGTAGACTTGACTTCTATTAACAAGATGTATTATCTAATTTTGTGTACCCGTCAAGAGCAAAGGCCATAGTGGACGAAGTAAAGAATTAGTGGACGAGACGTTTTTGTACCACGGAGTATTAGGGTGGAGCTGGAACCTAAATAGACGTAGCAGAGAAGCAACTGCAGCTTTCCGTAGTTTTTGTTATGATAATAATACGACAGACAATATCTTCGTGGCACATTATTCTTTATACACACACACACACACACACACGTTTATACACAAGCAGCTTATATTACAACCACAACACCTTCCTTCAAGGACGCACGAAGTAGTTCAGTTAGGAACATATACATTCAAATAAATACATAAAGTAATACAGAAAACTGATAAAAGAGTTGATATGACATTCTTTGAATAAGTTGACGACAAATATTGAAATGAAATGTGCCGTGAACTGGCTTTGTCTTGTTTCCAGTATTTTGTTTTAGAGAGTCTTTATCTAAAGCTTATTTTCTGTCACAACATTATTTCAAAATAGCCCAAATCACGTCTACATAATAAGGGACCAATGTTCACAAATGATAGCAACGAAACATTAACAAAACATTATAGTTTTAAAAATTTTGAGTCAAAAGGTCTAAATGTTAGCCCTTGTGATATGCTTTATTTCTGTATTTTTTTTTCACTCTTAAAGAGAAACAATTTCGATGTTTTATCTCTAACGTTTTTGCGAATTGTCTAGTTCTTCAGGACCTGCAGTGACCTCATTTGCTTCAGCTGTTGGTTGAACTCCTCACGTCTCTGGTGGTGTACTGTTTGGCCTTTACAGAGTCTGATCTGGATAGCATCAAATTTCAAGAAAGGTAAATTGTTCTGGGAGTAACAGACTTTTTAAAACAGTGTTCAAAAACATATTCTAATCAACGTAGTCGCTTTGATTATTATAAATCTTATCGAGATGTGGATATATAGATGAATGGGGGACATCTCATGAAAATAAAAAAAATAAAAATAAAGAGGCCATAGAAAACAGGAAAAGACAGTTAATGAAAGAGATCAAAATTAGGCAGCTAAAATAGTTTGACCATTTAAAAAAGACATACCACCTGGCAGAGACCATAACAGAAGGTAGAGTTGAAAGCAAAGGTGTAAGAGGAAGACCGCGCTATACGTGGTAAAATAACATCAAGAGATGCATAGGAAAGTGTCTCAAGCTGCACATCAACACAAGAGACAGAAGACATTGGAGATTCATTGCACTCGACCTTCGTTGCGGAGACAGCAGATGGTGATGATGAAGATTTGGGAACAGGGGCCTGTGGGGCAAGATGAATTTGACATTTTTCCACGAATGTTGACATGAAATAAACAGTGAAGCTGAGGTAATCTTCTATCTTGCTGACCTCTATGTCTCCAGAATACAATTTGTATGTTGGGTAAGAATTAATTGTCTCACTCTCACACAGTGCCTCCTGGGTTCGGCAATTCACGCCTGCAAATCCTTGATTTTCCCGATGCGCATGTTCGGAGGCCTAGAAAAGATTCAACATTTTATGTCAAGTGACATCTGTTAGTGACATTAATTTAGTGTGTTACATAACATGTTTATAGAAAATGTTCACTCCAGCTGTGTCGTGTCTAAACTACATGTAACTTCAATGAACTTAAATGATAAACAAACGTAGGCAGTAAAACAGTACAATTGACATTACAGTCGTCATTCTGTACCATCAAAAAGTCTTCATCATTTTTCATGTCATTTCCTCATGCTCGAAGCCACATCTGCTGCTTGTCTCGTTACAAGAAGACTGCACCTAGTGCATCCATGTGCACATGCTGCTGTGGTTTTTGTTGCAGTCATGTTGACAGCCACTTGAATTCCTTCATATCCAGTGTTGCCACAGCTGGGTATTTTTTACTAGATCTGGGTTTTTTGGCTTCCATCTGGGTATTTTTGTAACAAATCTGCATTAATCTGGGTATATTTGACAGTTGGCATTTACAATGTATGTATTCTCTTCACTGAGCATTAGAAATTATATTTTTATTATAATTAAATGTAAAAAAAATATGTCCTATATATGTTTTATTCCATTTAAATTTAATTCTTGTTTTTAACCACATCAATGACGTTGTTTTTTTTTTACTCGTTTACATCAACTATCTATTTCCTGTTATTCTGTAAATGGCTGTCATCTACAATACTCAGTCATTTTTGCGATGTGTTTTAAAGTATTCTTTTTAAATTTTAGACTTAAGCAGATAAACAGCATATTGTGTTTTGTTATTATAAGATTACAAAATGAGCGATGCTGAAGGTACGCTAGATAGTTGTAGCAGCATGACGACACACACGCCACCGCGTTAAAAAAGTGAAGCCATGGTATCAGTAGGCTTTTTGTGCGGAATGGCTAACAGACAGCGAACTGTAGGACTGGATAAAGCCGGACTCGGGCTATCGCTGTGCTGCGATTTGTACGGTCTGTTCCGGTACATTAACTAATGCCAACAAAACAGCTTTATTGACACATAAAAGCACAAAGAAGCACATGAAAAACTTTGAAGCCAAAAGCAAAATTCTGAATATTAACAAGCTTTTCATCAAACCAAAGGAGCCCTTGTCTCCGAGACAAAATTGCTAAAGCGGAGATACTGTTGTCAACTTTCATGGTAGAACTCGTTTTCTGTAGACGTTGGCTAACATTCATAACAAGAACACCATTTAAAACAGTGATTAAAGAAATAAAAGAAAACACCACAAACACAAACACTAAAGTTATAGCAGAAATCAAGTCTGTAAAATATGAAATTAAAACTATTAAGTCGCAGCTGTCGACAGAAAAAGACCAGAAAGTAACTAACAAAACAAAAGAAAACAGTCAGCCAGACAGTTCAGCTACAACATTGGAACATGTGAATGCGCTGAAAAGTGCAGAGGCAGTGCTTCAAGAAATGAAAACCATACAGCACCAAATTGCCCAGGATGTAGCTAAACTGACTGTACTGAAAGAAGAAAATGAAATAGTGCTAATCAAACTGTCTGAGATAAAAGAGGAAAATGAAATTATACTAAAAACAATGGAAAGTGAAAGACAGGAGATAAACATAGGCAGAGAAGCGAATGTAGTATTGGATGAAAAAAGGAAAGAGGTCAAAAAGAACATAATACAACAGGAAAACAAAAAACAACCTAGAAGAATCTATAAAAGAACAAGTTGAGGTACTTTTACCATACTTAGTGGAAAAAATTAGGTACAAAATGGCAAGTCTGAATCAGGAATTTCTTGAGAACATGGTTGATAATGGGCCCATGAGTATAGGAAATACAGAATAAGAGCAAATTTTGATAGTTTAATCAAAAATAAAAGGGATACTAGATGATGTTAAAGATCAACTTAGAAGGCTTTAGAATTATACAGTGGAATTGTAGGGTATCAAAAAGAATTTTGCACCCCTACTTGCAGAGGCAGGAGGAACAAACACTATATATCCTCTTCAAGAGACACTTCTAAACCTAAATAGTAGATATAGTTGTAAGGGCTTTAAGATACTTAGGCACGATAAGAAAGAAGGTAGAGTAGGGGGTGTTGAAGTCTTGGTTAACGAAACATCTAAAATTATAGACTGGGAAGTATTTGATACAACCAACATAGAAGGTATCCAGGTCACTATAGCAGCTGAACCAAACAATCTAACAATCTTAAAATTATACGCTAAAAATGGTACAATTAAAGATGAAGGAATATTGGCCATAAGCACCAGACTAGGTCCAAAAACAGTCATAGTAGGCGATTTTAATTCCCATCATTATGCTTTGGGTGGACAACATGCAGACAATGCAGGAAAGCGCCTACTTGATTTTATAGAAAACAATGACCTGCTAACACTAAATGATGGAACTGCAACTAGGATTAATCCACAAGCTAACTGGGCAGACTCAGCAACAGACATAAGTATAGTGTCAGACCTAGACTTATACCGTGGATTTTAACACATAACAATTATCTAAGCACTGGCTCATCATCCACGGATATGACCACAGCACAAGCTAGCTGACAATGAATAAGTTTAACACCTCTTAACAGGTAATTTTCCTTTTATTAAGACTGCACACAGAAAAGCCACACTCGGCCACCAATAAATTTGAAATGCATATAAATACAAATGCCAATACCACTTGCCTAATGACAACTTAATCCATCAGTGTCATACCCACTGACATGTCTCGATTCAATGAACATTTCAATGACTTTCGCTCACCGGCTAAGTTCTGTACTATGATAAAGCAATACTTAATAATAATGACTCATCATCGATGGTCTAAGGAAAGTCCACTAGAAACTACACCACCACTCTAGAAATATGCACACTAATCCTCACCGCATGAAGAAATGGCAAGCACTATCCATGAACCACAATGGCATACATATCTCAGCAAAAAAGCTGACAGGGAACATAAGGCGACCTGCCCGTACACTCGCCAGAACTCAACTACCTTTTTTGCGCCAGAATTTGTTTCCACTTCCCTTCCGGTCAGCTGACCAAACGGATTATAAATTTATATCAATCTTGTCACTCTCAGCGTAAGCAACCTCATATTTCGGCGAACATATATACTAATAACCTAACGAATATAAATTGGGAAGTGTTACAGACACAAACTCAGATCATCTGCCCATTGTAATAACCATGCATGAAAACATCATTCCACACCCAGGACCAGAGAAACCGATTTTCAACTATAAAAAAAGCAAACTGTGAAGCCTTGCAATCAGAGCTGGAGGTGATAAAATATAAAGACATGGAATCAGATGATACTGACTTGTGGGCAGAAACACTGACCAATGAAATTCTTAAAATAGCAATAAAATATATACCAAATAAAAATATGCCACAGCACCTAAAACCAATTAAATAACATTAATAAGAAAAGAAAACCTCAGTGGAATAAAGAACCAGTTGCCTGGTGGAATAAAAGCTGTGCAGAAATTCATGAGAAACGAAAAAAGGCCTTTAAAAAATATAGAAATAACAGAACAGAAGAAAACTATGATGAGTATAAACATATTAGGAATGAATCTAACAGAATAATATTTAAAGCCAAAGAAACTAACTGGAAGGAGTTTTGTCAGTCACTTAAACCTAGCACTCAAATTAGAGAAGTATGGAAAAAGCTTAAGGCAATCAAAGGGAACAATACGAAAACAATAATGCCAACAATCAAACTACCAAAGAGAGCAGAAACAGATAAAGAAAAAGCTAATGACCTTGCTGAGTATTTCCTTAAAGTCAGTGTAAAAAGTAGCCTTGGACAGGAAGAAAATGAGAGAAGAGAAAGACTTAGGATACAATTTTTAAAGGAACTACGAGATCAGATAGTTGAAACAAACTATTTAGATGCTGATATAACAGAGGAAGTTGTAACTAGTGCAATAAAAGAGAAATCTAATACTGCCTCAGCGCATGATATACTTAGTTATGAAATCCTTAAGAAAGTACCAAAAAAAACTATAAAGTAATAACTTCCCTTTATAACAAATTCTGGAGCTTAGGAAAGATACCAAAAGCATGGAAAGTAGCTATGATAGTACCCATCCTAAAACCCAATAAGGAAGCCCATGATGTAAGTTCATATATGCCTATCTCCTTAACATCACAACTAGGTAAAATACTGGAAACTTGTTAACAAAAGTGTTAAATTCTACCGGGAAAATAATCAGTTATATAGCCCAAACCAGTCAGGGTTTAGAGCAGACAGAAGTACAGTTAACCAGCTTGTAAGATTAGAACAAGGTGTAAAATTAGGGTTCAAGAGGAAATAGAAAACTGGCAGTCTTTTTGGATGTTGCTAGAGCATATGATGAATGCTAGAGAGATGGAGCTTTTTACAAAATGAAAAAGATTGGCATTACTGGTAAAACCGATAGGTATCTAGAAAACTTTTTACAGGACAGGTATTTTGATGTACAGGTGAACAATGATGAGTCCAGAAATATATGAACAACATAATGGGATTCCTCAGGGATCTGTGATTTCACATTCAATTTTCACTATAGATGTAAATGATTGAGAAGATGAATTTAACGAATTTAAGAATGCATTATCACAATTTGCAGATGACTGTGCCATTTGGCGATCTGGAAAAAATGTGGACCATGTTTACCAAAAACTCCAACAACCAAAAGACAAAGTTTCACAGTGGATGAAAAGTTGGGGTTTCCAAATTAATGTAAACAAAACAGTAGGTATGATATTCAGCAAAGGAAAGTAAAAAACAAAACAAAACAAAACCAATATACCCATTAAAGGACAGAAAATATGTACCTCCTCAACAACTAAATTTCTGGGCATAACTTTAGATAAGCAACTAAATTGGAATAAACATAAAGACAATTTAGTAGAAAGCTGTAGGGGACCCCTAAATATACTAAGGATAGTAAAAGGTAGTGGATAGAAAGCTTATGTAGAAGTCTTTCATCAGTGGGAAATTAGATTATGCCAGCATAGTCTTTGACTCCGCTGCGGCTTCTAACAAAGCCCCTAAATATACTAACTAGGAGTAAAGTAGCAGAAGAAGTGACACACCCAGCACATAAAGCATTTGTCAAAAACTAACCAAGTGTTTGGGACGTCCCCTTAAATAAAGAAAGATATCCAGCAGGGTGGAGAACTATAGAAGATCTAACACAGTTCAAAGAACTGTCAAACACAATTAAAAATAGCAATAAATATAGAAGCACAATACCATCCTGGGAACTAAAACACCAATCATAGACTACTCACTTATTGAAAAGATCAAACAAAATATAGAAGATAAGGAAGCCAAGACGAAAAGTAGAAAGTTAAAGTCTGGCCGTCTACACTGATGGATCCAAGGGTGATAGTTGGAAACTAGGTGCATGAGAAGTAATACGACATTGGGGAATAAAGAAGAGCTACAGTGTAACTGAAGGGGCTTCAATTTTTACCGCAGAGATGGTAGCAATTCTAAAATGTTTAGAAATAATCGAAGATAACCCACCAGAAGCTGTTACGATATTTACAGACTCACTATCATCACAACAAGCCCAAGAACACCCAGGTAAATGTAGCCGGCCAGACATAAAGGAAGAAATTCTTGCAATTAATACATCACTAGGGAACAGAGGATGTAGTGTGAGGCTAGTGTGGGTTCCAGCACACATAGGTATAGCTGGTAACGATTTGGCAGACCAAAACGCCAAGTATGGAAGGATAAGTAAAAACAATATATGAGCAGGACTGGGAAGGTCGGAGATCAAGAGCCAAGTGAAGCTAACTATAAACGAGGAATGGAAGACAACATGGAAGAACAACAGAAAAGGCAGACATGCGTTCAAACTGCTGAAAGAACCAACAAGGACGTGCCAGGTCAGAGAACTAAAGGTACCCTGGAACAAAAAGCTGTGGCGTCTCCGTCTCGGTGCAGCATACTTCATGATAGAGGAACCACACTGCCAAGAATGTGAGTAAGAAAATGACATTGACGACTACCTGATCCACTGTAGAAAACATGATCAACAGAGGCTAGAATTAAAAACATACTTTAGAAATAACAATATATACATGACAGGGGATAAGGTGTTACGTATAGATGCCCCAGGGGAAGCCCAATCAATACTTAAACGATATATACATAAAACAAAGGAAAGCATACAAGGTTAGTAACAATGGCAATATAAAACAACAATAACAAAAATGATACTTCAGAAAAGACATTCAACCAAACAGAAATTAAGCAACAAAAACTAACAAATCATAAAAAACCAGAAAAATTAGCAAACCTATTAACAACTCATAGGACATGGAAAGACAACGAGATTTAAAAAAAAAAAAACACTAATACAAATTAAAACCAAGTGCAAAGGACAATAGTTATCTATAAACAATACAAAACTGAAAATAAAATGGCAAATACTAATATAAATTAAAATCAGCAACTGCAAAAGACAATAGTTATTTAAACTTAATACAAAATTAGTACATACAATGACACTAAATACCCCAATTATAACCAATTTTCGGGCTGAACAGGGTAGACCAAAACGGAACGAGAAGAGACAATAATGGTCAGCTGTTAAGTGCCCGCTCTCCACCCATCACCTTTTTAAAACAACGGCGAAGACCCTTTTCGCAAGAGTGGTCCAGACGAGAGAAACGAAGTTAGGCGCGCCCTGTGTGGGTAGAAGATGAACAAAGATACGACACGTGAGTTTGATTTTAAAGCAGAATTACATTAGTGTTCTGTAGCTTTAAAATTATATTCACCGTGAGTCTGTTCTAATGTTTGAGAGAATAGATAGATGTGTTTCCAACGGAGATTTCTTCCAGGACATTAGATTTTGTTTTAAAGTTATAGATGAGTGAAAATAATGTGTGGATAGGTTTTGTTAGTCGTGTTAAGTCCAGACTGTGGCTGTAAGGATATAGAAGGAACTTATTCCATTCATGAGACCGGGCAGAAGGGCAAATATAGTAAGAACCTATTTCATACATGGAACTGGACAGAGATGATATCAGGGACTGAAATTTAGATAATATTAGATAGTGCCAACATGGCAGACGGCGGCCACGTGTTAAATGTGCGTAAGGATGACGCATGTGAGCGGCAGTAACATTTTTAGTTACCACGTGCTATTGTTTTGTTTGGTTTGTTTGCTTATTTGTTTGATGTTTGTTCATTAGTTTGCTTTGTGGGTTTGGGTCCCTGACAGGGTTGTATGAATAAATACAGCCCCCTGCCTTAGAATCAAGAGTTTTATTGTTGTTCGGGTCGGTGCGAGTGTGCAAGAAAGTGATCACATATCACAACAGCATCATCATTTCTCGCCAAACCTATCACATTATCAAGTCTCAAATTTAAGGTAAGTAAATGTCTGCCGAAATCTTTCCTAGACTTGACGATTGAGGTGAAGCCAAAAAATAGAACACTAAGTAAACAAATAAATTAGCTCATCACAGCTATGTCACAGTTACCACTGACCCTCAGAGGAAACAAGCGAGCAGTGATTAGTGTTAGGCTTTATCCAAGAGCAAGTTTCATGCCAGAAATAGGCCACGAGCTAATTTTACTACAAGTAACAACAATACCTTTAGTACGAGAATTAGACTTAAGTGTTAGTTTCTCCGAGTATTGAAAGTAAAGTTGTCTGCTTTTATCAAAAGTCATTAGATCTACTAAATGTAGATCTAGTGCCAGAATTGTAGCACTTGTATTGTATGAAGCAGACCACAAATTAAGCCTTTCTGAGGGATGTTCAATCGGTGATGCTGTGTAAGTTACTAATATGTAAACATAAGTTAATATGCATTTTCTGTTTGAGGCAAAAATATTTGTTAATTATCTCTCCTAGCTACATTGCTGATACATGTACGTCTGTATCACAGTGTAAATTTAGCCTATATATGAGACTCTCAAGTAATGGTTACTCTTTGTTTTATCGCTTGATTGACAGCATAGGGAAACGCATCAACAGTTGATGGCGCACGTGTATCCTCGAATATGGATATTTAATAAACTCGTGTGATCTTTCCCGCATTTTGCAACTCAAATATTTGTTGTGGAGCAACAGATGAAGCCACCAGACTTGATGTGTCTACTTGGACAGCTCTGGCTTTTACTGTGACCCACTCATGTCTAAACTCCGTAAATAGATCAGTATATTACGTCATTTGAATGCACGCAGCTACTCTAATCTAGACTCACATAGCACTGCCTACTCAGTCATCATAGTCTGAAGTGACATGAAGGAGTGCAGCAGTGCACCCAGTTTTCTTCGACGCGTCTGAATTATTTCAGCGTTTACCACTCACCGATATAGGTGGTCTATTGTCTTATTCCAATGAATTCCTTCAATAAAAATAAGCTAATATGTCTTAAAATATTAATAATAATGTATAGGAACTTAAAAAAAGACGGACAAAAGAAAGAATCAATGGTCATCTGGAACAAAATGACTTCTCTAGAATACATCATTACAGTGAGTGGAAAAGTTTTGAAGGAATTCAATAAATTCAAATACGTAGGTGGGTTAATAATGTCAGATAGAAGATGCATCTCACACATTAAAGGGTAGAATATCCCGGACGAAAGCAGCACTCTATAAAATGATAAGTATTTGACACAACAATTCTTTGTCAATGGAAGTAAGAATGTGACTTGTTCAGTGTCCTATTAAACCAATCCTGACATACGGCAATGGGTATGAAATTTAGTAAACACGTAGGATAATTACTAGAGATCTAAGATAGGTGTTTTTGTAAAATAATGATAAAAATACAATGGGTAGCAAAAACCAACCAATGAGCAAATGTAGCTTGTTCGTCATATTTGATGCAACTCACTTTCTTTGTGCATGTTATGAGAACATCGTGACAACAGGAAAGACAGAAGGAAAGAGAGGACAACAAAGTCATAACATATTGAGCACTTTGACATCATCACGGCATGCACAGAAGTCAACAACAGAATTAATAAACATAACTGCAGACAGAATGTTTAGGAGAATCACGATCATTTTTAAAAACATAAAATGTTGCCTGTTATCGGCGAGACGCGTCCTGTTCAACCTAATCGGTTATATTAGGGCGCATGTCCAAACATAAAAGACCTTTAGATCTGGTAACTTAGTCACATGATCATTGACGCCACCAGGCATAGGAACTATAATAATATTAAAAATAAGAAGGAGGAGAGGAATACGAACAAGAGGGAGCAGAAAAACTCTTTTTTCTGACCTTGAAAATTGGGTGCCTGTACCAGGATTACGTTTGTTGTTTAGGACTATAGTAGAACATACCCAGGGTCATGGCCATGCACGTAAGAAATTCATTAACCATGTCATGACCTAACTTATGCCCGTTGCTAGAGTTGAAGAGTGTACCGTGGCCACTGGATACTTTTATATTTGTATTTGTGCCGGGTAAACAGGGAAATGGCGACTGAGTGTCTTGATACTTGTGCGGAGATGGTGCTACTAGACATGAATGATGGGGCTCTTTACTTCGGATGTCCGTTGTTGTGGATTGTTCTGGACCAAAGCAGGATAACGTTTTATTTTTGACATATGGTGTAGGCGGGCATGCACAAGGTTCCTTTTTTCCCGCATCACCAGGTGGAGTCGATGGAGGCTGAGGTAGATGGGTCACATGCTCTTTTTTGTTGTCTGTTGGTAGCTGTTGAGTAAATCCAGAGGACGTGTCTTTAATGTTATGTGGTGTATGGGATCTTTTCCGGCATTTCTTTTTTCTTGCACACCTTGACGGCGTAAATGGTGGCTGTCGTAGATGAGCTGCGAGTTCTTTTTGTGTGTCTGTTGTTAGCTGTTGAGTAAGACCGGATTCTTTAGTGGCATGTGGTGAAGAGGGTACTTTACGGCATTTCTTTTTTCTGGTACGTCCTGAATGCTTTGATGGGGGCTGTGGTAGATCAGCCATGTACTCTTTTTTGTAATCTGTTGGTAGCTGTTGAGTAAGACCGGAGGACGTGTCTTTAATGGCATGTGGTGTATGGGATCTTTTACGGAATTTCTTTTTTCTCGCACAACCTGTCAGTTCTGTTGACATTTGGGGTAGATAGCAAAGGTAATCTTGTCTGTCACCTGCATTCGGTGATTCTACCAGCAGCTGAGGACCCTGAACTTCACCTTTTTTTCTATGCCTACGTTTTGGCGGTGTAGAAGGTAGAGCAGTAGCCATTATTGCTTAGAAGTCACTACGGTTATTATTGTCCTCAAGCATGAAGCTGTTGAATTTGTATCAAAGATTTATTTATTTATTGTACCTTGCTTGGTGTTTTTATTATTGATTAGATTTTCATCGGCTGGACATGGAACTGCTTTAGTGGACAGACCGCTGTCCTCCCTTAGGATGTGTGCGAGGACAAACTACAGACGGAATTCCGGGGACGGTGCAGACGAACTTCCGGGAACGGTGCAGACGAACTTCCGGCGACGGTGCAGACGGTACAAGAGCTTACAATTAAGGTGTGCTTGTGTGTGCGGGTATTCATTGTTTGTCCCATGAAAATAGATAGGTACCGAACAGGATGGAAGCTTATTGAAAAACTAGAGCACACTTAAGCAGTTAATTCATGAATTAATAACGGTAGGGAATATACTTGGACAGTATAACAATGATATTGAAGATACTTACTTCCAACAATTCAGCATGTATTTAACATACAGAACTTGCGGAGGATTACTTTTTACAAATATTTTTAGGTCATCACTGAACACTGTCACGTCCAGCTAGTCAAATTCATCTTGCAATAAAACATAATATAATAAGTTTAAACGGCTGAAGTGAAGCTCGCAAGAATAATTGAAGTGAACAGCAGACGAAAGAAATATGGCGTCTCATAACAATATTAATAATCCAGTACGCATCTAACAATACTTACATAAATGCCTGATAAGAACTAATGAACAAATACACAATATACAAACAAATTTAAGTAGAAGACAACCAACCTTCATTAGACGTGTAACCAAAAGTGGAGAAATCTAAAACATTGTCGACATAGACAAAATGGTGGGAAGAACAAGAAGAGTACAGCAGACAAGAAATGATAATGGATAGCTTGACAGTATGGCTTAGACAGAGAGTAACAGCAGAACTGATGATGAGTACCAACAATCTGATTACAGGGAGGAGCATCATCACCCACACCTCAATGCATGGAATAAGAGTTGATTGAAGACAGAGGCATAAGTATTATAATTGAAAATAATTTTCACTGAGACTAGAGGAAAATAATTTTCTCAGCAAACTCATGCCATGCTTCATGTTGAACATACACGTTGTATTCGTACCGCCTCCTGGGACTTGAATAAATGGATGGATTTTTGAAGGAAGCAGCAGGCGGTAAACTAAATCTACATACCAAGCATCATTTCTTTCATCATTCACTCCCTGCTCCATATAGGACTTGGGACTACCTCTGCTTTTGGTTCTCTGTAAGAAGCTCGCAATAAAGCAGTCACCAGCCCTGGCAGTGTGTCACGGATTGCCTCCCTTGCTTTGCAGTAGTGGTCCAACAGTGGCCAAAACTCAAAAGTATCTAATATGGGCTTCAAATGTGTCTACCTTCGTACAAGATTATTCTTGGCAGAGTGGTAGATAGAAGGATAATGAAGTTTCTATCTCAAGGGGGTTTTCACAAGATATTCAGAAAAGCGAGAACAATGCTGCATTGGCTGAGCCCGGTAACTCTATGATCTGCCGACAACTTTTGTGAAGGATTAGGCAATTATTAATTTTATCTCGTCAAGCCCCCACCCTGATTTACTCAATGAAATTCTTATTATTATGGTATAGCTCTGTTTAGAGTGTCTTTAGTAAACTTACTGAGACAAATATGAAATACATTTAAAATGATTAAATTGTGGTAAAGTGGGATGATATAAATATTTATAGGGGACTTAGTGTACTGACTGAGATCAGCTGTGAAGGTATCTGTATCTAATAGGTGTAGTGTTTTACAGATAACCTTACTTGCTACCACATTATAACTCAGTCAGAATTATTCTGGAATATTGTGATGACTACGTTAAATGTCTAGGGTATGTATATGATGAAGTGTAAGTCACAACAACAACAGATAGATAAACAATTTAATTTATTCCACCACACTTGACAACACTGTGACACTCACACACATTTAACACTCTATAAGACTATCTTAAATGAGGCACTGGTAAAGTTTCCAATATAAATATGTATTAATTACTCTCACTAATATATGTGTCCTGATTCAAATACAAAGTGAACCAGGAATCACAATCAATTTTAATTACAATTTATATGTACAGAATTTATCAATATGAACCTTGTAATGACATATTTTATTAATATTATCCTATGTGTGTCAGTTGTGTAGTGGTAATATAAGGTAATACTGGGTTTGTTTTTTCAAGCTATGTTGTTATTTGTCATCATGACTTCAAGTGTTTGTTTATCTTGGAAATAATATGGGGAAAAGTTCCCAGTTCCTATCAATTTAAACACTGTATTTTCCCTCTGTTTTATTATAAAGTCAGATTTTGAGGGGGGCATAATGTTGAGCTCCTCTGGCCACAGACGCTTATCTTTTGTGATGGCGGCAGGAAAAGACTCCTCTGCTCGATAGCCTCCCTGTGTTCTGGAGACACCTCACTGGTCACTATCTGGACCCAGGAGTATGCTGTCAGCCTCTAGGTTCAGCAAAGCTCAGACCAGGTGCTGCTCAATAACTTTAGGACCACGGTCCCTGAAACAAGAAGGTTGTACCTCCTATTTCAGAACTAATTTATAATAAATTTCCAGACTGAACACAATACATAACAAACACTGAGTTCAGAGCGGTAGGCCAACTGCTATCTTCATCTGAAACAATTTTCTCCAGTATACTCCTCCCTAATGGTTACTACGCCTCTGCAATTCCAGCATTATTTCTTTCTAGTCAATAAGATAGGTGTCAGTGTACTGTTTGGCAATTCCATGTAGTTTTACTTTCCTCCGACACTTTCTGTTCAGGTTGGAGCACTATATAGGCTTTACCTCATGTTCGCTACTGAACCACACATATATACAGACATAAATTATCAATTTACATTCAATTTTCATTAAAAAGATATCAAATATTTCAAGCTTACCACAATTCATGGAATAATACACAGTTACGTTGACTGGCAATGAATATAGCACAATTTCGATCTGCCGATGTCCCAGGCTTTTATTTAGAAAAATATGCACTGGCGCTCAACGCACTGGTTCTTTAGTAAGTTTATTTGAAAATGTGGTGCTGACCTGACGCCTCTGATTGACTATATTGGCGGGTCTAACCAATCGTGCCATGTTTACACAGCTTTTCAAAAAAAGTACCCTTCCTTCCGTCTCCCCTAACAACAAAGAATCAATATTTATAGCCCGACTAATCGTGTTTAGCCTTACATTTACTTTCCGCCAATCAAATAGGAGGTAACATGGGGACCTATTTCCAGTACAATGGTGGTGTGAAAATCTGCCACTGAGTGATTCTGATTTTGGTGTTGTCTGACATCCCTCACTATTTCTTTTGGCTATAATTTGTTAATTCCTAGACTATTTGCGTAACGTTTAACATATTCTTTGTCAGCAAGTCCTAAGGAACCCAAATATATAAATTTAATGGGGCTAAGGGGCTGCGTTCAAAATATGCATTTTCCAGGATAGTCGTGTAGTTTTTTTTATTTTTTATGTTTAGAACCGCCACCTGTCCTGCTGTACTGTCAGACTAATGTCAGGATTTTAGACATAAAACAGTAGAATGTCATGTTTCCTAATAAGCGTTTTGTAAGTTTTTAAAACCTAACTCTCTGTATGGGTAGTGTTTTTTATCACTGTCGATTTGAAAAAAGCTAGTGCTTGTGGCCTTACACGCGTGTTAGGGGTGGCATTAATTGTTTATCGCGAGACTGTGGTAGTATTGCCTGCGTTCCGGCTTTCAGCCCCTCCCTTTCTTTCTATCCTTAGTCCATCTGTCTTTCGTTTATGGTAACTTAGTGTATAAAATGACATGAATGGAATATTAAATATAGGTCAGCTTGCGTATTTCAAGGTTTTTCTTAGAAAGGCAGTACACGTTTTATCGTAGAAAGCGGGTATTGAAGCAGTAGGCTTTTACTATCAACGTGAAACGTTACAATTTGCAGACGAAGGAGAAAACAAGGGGGATTTCGAGTACAGTCATTGTGACAGCACTGTTCTTTACCATTCTTCTTTCCTTTTATTAAATTTATTTGTTAGGCTTTACATTTACTTTTTAATTTATATATGTGGATTAGAATTTCACACGACATAAATCGAAGTTAAATTTGTATAATAACTAATAACAAATTTAATAATCATTTAGTTGTAATAAGGGTTTAAAAGAATGAATAATGTTCATCAGAAAGGTACCATCACTGTTGTGATGGGATACACGTTTTAAAAGAAGTTCACGTTGCAGCTTATAGGTTTTACCTATCTGCCACTGGTAGGTTCTGCTCCCGCTGATGCGTTGGTTCTCGGTAGATTGATTACTTATAACGCTCGTCGCTGGTCAAGGATGTAGAGCGTAGCACGTTCCCATAAGTGTCAGGGAGTGTCTACAAAGTTGGTCTCTCGTCTTAAAGCTCAGGCCACGTTACCCTTCTTGATCCAGAGATAGTACTCTCAACTGGTACCTCAACCAACAAGTATGGTAAAATAATACAAACGAACGCTCTCCTGACTATTGCGTTTCCCGACACATAAATATGTGTCCCCTTTTTCTACCATCCCATTTATCTCAGAATTTAACCTCGATAAGAATTAAACTTAATCCCTCGAGAGAAAACTTTCTTTACATTTAAATTGAAAAGCTTTATCTTTCTTTTACATTTAATTGAAAAGGTTTCTAGTACAGATGGAATATGTTTTCATTTATATCTACACTTGTTGAAAGGATTGAAACTTTCGTTAATTTTAAAGTGAATGTGTTTACTTAGACATTTACACTGGTTTGAAAAGGTAAATATTCAAAACCATAATTCCCGCAGTAAGTACTTCGGTCGGTCGGTCAGTCGCATTTTGCATGCAGTCATTTGCGCACATTTTTCTAATTTCGAAAGAGTACATTAACTTTCAACCCCTTAGGGCTCTTACCGACGAGCGTTTCTTGCTGCGCGTTTCTCGCGCGTGACGAATGAAAGAGTAGGGATTTACAGACAGTCTCGCTCGGCTGCGCAGCCTGTAAATCCCTATTCTTTCATTCGTCACACGCGAGAAACGCGCAGCAAGAAACGAGACGATCACGTCATTCACAGCGAGCAAGCGAGACTATAGAAGAAGCAGCAATGTAATACATGTAACAGAAACAACACACTATAATTAAAAACCTGCCAATTTTGGCGGGTTGTTTCTAGCTATACTTAGAATGTACATCATTTCTTTCATCTTTATCTCCCTGCTCCATATGGAACTTGGGACTCCTGGGCTTTTAGTTCTCTTTAAGAAACTAGAGATAAGTAGTCACCAGCCCTTGCAGTGGTGGTTCATGAAATCAGCATTCTATACGCTGAGGTTGCCAGCCTCAGATGACTTGGACATCCACTAGAGATTTGAACATATTAATATTCACATGGTAATATATACATATTAGTTCACATGTTAGTAATGAAAAATGACAAATTACGCCAATCCTGGCTCACAGACATTTTACTCAGATGAATAAAGTTAAGGCACTTGATTAGGCCTCTTTCACGTATTCTTGGGGGTCGTAACGTTTATAAGATAATTCTTTCTATTACTCCGTGTGTCAGTTTCCTTAGATTCCGGTTTCCTTGTTAAAATGATAGAGATTTCCTGTGCTGTTTTGTCAGTCCGTCAAGATTCTCCAAGAAAAGGTGTTCAGTCTGATAAATGAAATTCTGAATACTAACTTCTGGCAGTCTGGTTGTGTCGTCTTGGCAAGCGATTTGTCACAGTGTCTTAACACTGAACCGTGTCAGGTTATATTGCTTGTCCTACTCCCGCATCTCAGGGCTCCAATCATTTCAAACATGATTGTTGGGTGGGGTAATTTCAAAATATTCCGGCATAGAATAATTGTGCGCATGATGCAAAGGTCACGTCTCCCATATATGGCAATAAAACATCCGATGCCTGATGTACTAACTCACCAACACATCTGCAAACTCATACGACAATGTGTTTCATATGTAACAACATATTACTCTCAGATAAAGTAATGTCTACGTGAAAGTCGGACAGGAAACGATTATGTCATTCGTGTCTGTCCAAAATGTGTTGCACAGACGAGTAATCTTGTTATCTGTATCTTGAGCACACAACTCTAGCGAAAACTAAGCAGACCAATATGGGGTTCCTTGCGCTAATCTCAGGAAAGCTGTTCCGCGCCTAGAAAATGTGAAGTATTATCACCAACAAGGAGTATCAAATGTTTTGTCAATATCAAATATCTGCTACATAACAGAGAAAAAAAGTTCTGACCATGGAAAGCACGCAATTAGTCAGTACAACAATTTAAAATGAGTACTGCCGGAGTGGTTCATGAAAGCATCATTCTGTGTGCTGAGGGTGCCAGCCTAAAATGACTTAAGACATCCACTAGCAATTTTCACATATTAATATTCTCATGTCAATATATACATATTAGTTCACATGTTAATAATGCAAAATATATCATTTAAAATGTACATCTTACGCCAATCTTTTGGCTCACAGACTGCTGGCTCGGAGAAAAAGTTTAAGGCAGCTTGACGATGCCTCTTACACGTGGTCTGGGGAGTTGTTATTTTACATATAAGCTCCCACTTTGACTTTGTGTTACAGTTTCCTCAGATTCCGGTTTTCCGTGTTAAAATGGTGGGTTTCCTGGACGTTAAGTGCTCAGACAAGGTCCGGTCTGGTAAATGAAATTTGCTGCTATTCTTAACTCTGGCAAGTTCTGGTTGTCTTTTTGGTGCGAGGTGAATTTTCAGTGTTCTAAACTCACTAAAGTGTTTAGGTTTTATTACACTTCGCTTCCCCCGCAGTACTTTGTTACGATTTAGGTAGGGTCCATTCAGGAATGTTGTTTTTCCTATGTTTTGAATGCCCTCAAATCGTTTCAAAACATGTGTGTTTGGTGGGGTAATTCAAAATGTATGTGCGTAACGCAAAGGTAAAGTCTTTCAAACATGAAAGTGAGATTTCCGTGCTATTCTCGTCAGTGAATACAAATAACTTCTTACTTTTATCTTAAGTAACATCTTCGTAATAATTCTGCCGGAAGCTTATTACAACATTTCAACTGTCAAGTGTGTGTTTGTAGTCTATCCACAAGCGGATAATTTATCACCCGACACGCCTTAGGTAAACACAACGCTCAGCAATTTTGCCTATTTCTTTACCCTGATGAAATAAAGAGTTCGCTCGTTCGTTCGTTCAGTCACTATACGAACTGACTGGCCCATCTGGTTTTTTACTTGTGCCTTATCTTAGCAAAGCCGAGAAGCTTAAAGCAACATGACGAATTATCACCGAAGGGAGTGTACAATGATATGAGAATACCAAATTTCTGCTTGATAGCAGAGAAATAAAATGTGCCGACCACTGAAATTTTCACGTAATCAGTACTCACAACACATGTAACTGACTACTGTAAATAAATATTAGACAAACATATATGTAGGTGATGCCTAGATGGCAAGGAGGATAGTGTGATTCGCTTGCATAACTAGGCGGGGTTGTCGCACGGAAGGTCCTGGGTTCGAGTCCTGGGTAAGCCACTGACGTCTGTGGTTTTTCTGTTGTCTAGTTTTCTACTTCTTTATTTCTTACAAGTGCCTGAAAACATACCTTTATGTTTGTCTAATATTTATTTACTGTTTACAGGCCTCGGGTTTCTCTTCCTCATGTGTTATAACTGACTACTGCCGGAGAGGAGAGGAAATCGACCCAATAATTCCGTCACATTCTATGAAAGAACTCACGGATTTCATTACCTAGTGACGATACACGTTAGTGCATCAAGACAACATATAGTCTCAACAACCAAAGTTTTTACACGTCTTGGTTCTGTAAGTTGTTTTGTATAACGAATTCTGCATTTTACGCCTTCTGTAAAAGGGTTAAATAAAAAAAAAATAAAAAAAACAATAACAGAAAATGACAAACATCTGACTTGAACAGTAACTCTCTTGATCAGAAAATACCAGCAACATTGTATACAGTTTTAGTTATTATCTTTAATTAAACAACACTGGCCAAAAGTTATTCCGTACTTGTATATTACTTTTCTTGAAACCCTTACTTTTCAGTACGCCATACAATGGCTTGATGTGTTTTTTTTTTTTTTTTTAGTACAACTGTTATCAGACTTAATATTAAGGTAACGGTACAGGCTTTCATACTAACAGAAATATAATTAAAATGTTCATAACTAGAGTTAGTGACACCTATAAATAGTTTCACTCGGAAAGCTACAGGCTCATCTGTCGAGGTAAGCGACATTTCAACACAGTCAAAGAACATAAACTGATTCTACATATTTCGGTGAACTTATAGAGTCAAAGGTTAAAAAGTCTTTTCTGGCGTTCATCATATAACCGTGATAATACAGTTTAAAAACATGGGACAAACATCGTTTCCTGTCTGGCGTACACTTTAGTTATCTTGGAACAATCTACAGGCAAATAGATGTGGTCCACTCTCGATTTAGCGTCAGTGGCCTAGTGAAAATAAAACATTGCATGAGTGAATGGTATACTGTCTTAATTAGTAAATTGGTATTTCCTACAAGACGTTGCTATAAAGTAAAAATGGCAATAAATTAATTCAATAATAATAAATAAAATATCTCATTAGTGAATGGTATATTGTCTTAATGAATTAGTAAATTGGTGTATTTCCTACAAGACGTTGCTATAAAGTCAAAATGGTAACAAATTAATTCAGTAATAATAAAGACACGTCTGTCAGCGTGTTAATTAGTCTGGAGATGATGTTATTACTGACTGAGTAAAAACATGAGTGGGCGCGATTACTTTCAGTCAGTGATGGAGGGGTTTTTATTAGTAAGTGATTTAAGACTGAGCCTATTTATAAAAGGTATGTCAGCCAAAATGTGTTCAACAGACCAATCAGTGTTGTGTTTTTAATCGTGAGTGAATGGTGAGGAGGTTTTTTCGTACATGACAGGTGAGTCAGCGGGGTTAGTCTGTTCAGTGTTGTATTTATAAACCATCAAATAACCTGAAAAAAATGACGGAAATGAATTATGGTGTGTATACACAAGCTACAACTTCTGATGATGTCATTTTTTCTCCTGTGGTAATTTTATATCTGTCCATGTCCTTTCAACTTCATTGGAGCTTTGTGATCCAACTTATCATGACTTATGGTCAGTGGTCAAAACACTATGACAAAATTGAAAAACAGTGTTCTTTTAATTAATGCTGAAATTAATTTTCGTGGTGCAATGTGCGTCGTTTCCGCATTTTCCTGACAATGTGTTTGCTCCTAGAACAGGGAATATAATTAACGTGTGACGGTACTGCCTCCTCTGCTTTGCAGTAGTGGTCCAACAGTGGCCAAAACTCAAGAGTATCTAAAATAGGTCGTCAAAGGTGTCTACCTTCGCACAAGATTACTCTTGGCAGAGTTGTAGATAGAATGGTAATGACGCTTCTATCCCAAGGGAATATACATTAGATGTTTCCGAAGTCAAGAACAATGCGGCTTTGGCAGGGCAATTGTTCTTATATCGGTCTGTCCCCTTTTGTGAAGATTTAAGCAATGGTTTTAGCTTGTTCAAGACCCCCAGCTGGTGTAAATCCAGCGAAATTCCTTTTTATAAGTATTAGCTCTGTAAACGTAAATATCTTTATATCTGCAGACCCAAGTAGAACAGTCCCAACTAGGATGGTTTGGCCATGTCTGCAGAATGGGAGAAGACCGGCTACCACGACAAGCATGGGAAACAAAGAGCCAAGGATCCAGACCCCCAGGACGACCCAGAGTCCGCTGGGAGGACAACATTAGACAATCTTTGAAGGACCGAGGACTAGAATGGAACCAGGCCAGGAGGAAGATAGCCGATAGGATAGTCTAGCGCTCTCTCTTCCAAACCTCTACACCTCACGGTAGAAGGGGAACGACTAAGTAAGTAAGTATATATATATATATATATATATATATATATATATATATATATATATATATATATATATATATATATATATATATATATATATATATATATATATATATATATATATATATATATATATATATATATATATATTAAAGAATCTTTCTCACACGTTTGCTTTCGTACTTATAATAACTGAATAAACAATTATTGTTATATTTTAAAATATCATGTAGCAAATTTAATAGTTAACTGGTTTAATAGGTTAAAATAACGATGAAATGATGTTGAATTTTAGATGTAAATCATATTTCTCGTCACTGAGACTTGGGTTGTGAATTTAAATTTAAAATTAAAACTTAATGTCCCTTTGCTGGTGCCTTTTACAAGCACTTAGCTGGTATGAGTGACTCCTGCAACCTTGGTTTCATCAATACTTTGTGATGATGACACTTCACAGTCTGATAGCTTCGTTGCTCAAACGGTCTGATAGCTTCGTTCCACAAACTTTAGACAAAAAAAGAACAAATGCCTCTGCTATGTACATTTGGGGGCTGGCAATTAACAGGCGCATTGTCTAGCTTTATACCCACCAATGTTAGTCTCTCTGAATAATTAAATTCTTTTTTCATCATACACAGCGTAACTCAGGGAAGATGATTAGAAATCACCAAGTTTCTTCTGGGTGTTAAACTGGGAAAATATGTGCTACGACTGCGCGACATCAATGATTTGCCTGAATTAAAATGATCAAGGTACATATATCTCACAAAATGATATGATACACTTGAGAAACATGTGATGTAATCATCACTCATCACTGCTCCAGTCGTAGTCTGGAGTTGGAGTTGCTGCTGTTTTCGCGTTTCTGAGCAAATTAGCATAAAACAAACACCGGCGCTTGCTGTAGTGGTTTATGAATAGACTATTTTCATAGGTTGAGGTTGCCAGCCACATATATAACCACTTAGCAAAAAAACATGTCAAATTCACATTTGTAAAATAAATATTTACAATTACCCCAAAATTTGGGAACGCAATCTCCTCGCACAATTTAGAATAGACGTGGCAATTTATTAGATGCTTCAAATCACTTGGCCTGGAAATTTTATAATTCCTCTTATGACGGTTGAATCTGATTACTTGGGTATCCAGACTTCGTATTTAAAATGCGGGTTTACTTTTAAGTCCCAGAGTTGCCCAAATACTATCCTGGTCCCTTAAGTTTCCAGTATTTGTATTTAAAATGCGGGTTTACGTTTAAGTTTTAATGTTGCCAAATTCTTCCGATCTGACACTTAAAATTCAGGAATTCTTAGTCCGATCCTTCTCTCTCTGGCTTCTGGGAGTTGCTAGTTGGACGTTGCGATGCAGTCTGATTTGTGAGTCCAAAGTCGCTAGATTATATCTCTTATTCTTAGTTCAAATCCCAGATTGAGCTTCCGACGCATTTGTCAATTAGAACCATTGTGTATTCCGGCTCTCACTTTACACCAATCTAATCTCTTTTGCACTATGTGGGTAGAGGTGTTAAACCATTCTTTCCCGCACGTGTTTTAAAATATTGCATTTAAAATTCCAACGCGTGACTTCTTTCTAATAATGATGAAATACTTTAGCAGACTCACAAACAAATCTGCGAACTTGTAATGTCCAGATGCTAACTTCCAATATTGCCTCCCCAGAAAGATCCTCTGTAACAATAAAGCAGGGATGGCTATTATCTCATTATCACCTGTGTTTTTGTGCCTCCGCCAGTCGGATCTCTCAGACAGACAATATGCCATTCTATTTAACAATCGTACGAGACTATATTGTGTCAATAAAGAGTGTCTCTAACAAAGGTGGCTGTGCGACTCCAGAGATAAACGTATCACCAGCTGACCGGTGTAATTAACCTGGTATTGCTACGATTGACCTGGCGGAACGTAAACATGTTTGTGGTGTGGTCACAGCAGAAAGAATGATATTGCAATAAATATGCTAAATAATAGAACGATGAGTGAGAAAAATGAGAGGAGGGGATGAGTGTTTAAAAAGTGCACGACTGATTTCGTCACAGTGAGATCGGATGTCTAACCTTCTTGGATAAGGCGAAAAGTAGGAGGTCTCGTGCGCAAGTTGCGCATTGTGAAAATCCCTCAGCAGTTGTAAATCGTAAAGCTTCCCTGGCAAAATTAAAAAAATTAGGAAACCTATCCACCACGATAATATTTATAGAATGTATCATTCCTGTATACAGATATTAGGATACTCGCCGGTGCTAAGGAATTCGTACACTGTGCCGATATCCTCCATTTGTGATCTAAGGTAGGAGATCGCAGCACTGATAGAGTTGTCCGTTTCCATTGAAGAAGATCCTTAAAACCAAAACAAGCCTGACAATGCACTTAAAGGAGACTAACGCATGCATATTCTTTTAATGGATGTTTAATTTAGTTATAACAATGCAATGCGCGGCGTTACCGTATTTTTTACCAAAAAAACCGATAGGATTGTTTCAATGTCGATTATTAACGTTTTATTAAGAGTTGGTAATTTGGGGAATAAAAGGGCATACGAAGATATATTAGCGAGTGAAAGGTGAGTACATGGAAGCCATCAGAGGTGAGTGAGTAAGGATATTAAAAAGTAACACGTGAGTGAGCTTACATATTAGAGCGCGGAATGGGTCGTTTATGTGACAAATAAGAAAAGGATTAATGATCCATCAAGCATGTCGTACAAGGCGACTGACATGAGGTTTCAATGAGGCTGCCAGCCTCACCATGTCAACCACATCGCTACAGAGACCACCGCTACAACAGCAGGTCAATGTCACATGCAGGCTTCCCGCTACGGCAGTAGCAGCAATGGTGGATCCGTGGGGAACATGATGATAGTGGTCAGTGATTGAGTGGTCAGTGATTGAGTGGTCAGTGATTGATTGGCCAGTGATTGAGTGACCAGTGATTGAGCTTTTCTGTTCATAAGTGACCGGTGAGTGAGAACTTGAATAACTGAGTGATATAAATGTGAACCAGGGATCAATGACCGACAGGGGAGAAACTAATACTTACTAGCAATAACCCGTCAAACGTGACGGGTTTTTAATTATAGTGTGCTCTTTCAGTTCCCGGATGAGCAGATAGAAGTACATTCTTAAAGTGTTTTGATTTCTTTCCATTATACAGTGTAATCAAACTGTTCATGAACACCGTCATTTGAACGCTTGTCTTCGTTGATCGTATCTATTTTCGGGAGAGTATATATAATGGAAACAATACAATTTTTCAACACGGTTGCATTCCTCAGCTGTGACCACCGTACACACGGCGAGAATTATGTTATTTTAGATTCAATTTAAAAGTTCTTTGATGACAACATTTAGTGTGAAAATGCGTGGATTGTTTTCAAAGAGTGTTCCCTGATATTAAGTGGTTTTAACAAAATATTTCAAGTTTTCATAATTTGTACATCGGGCTCACGCCGCGCAAGTTGCACACCATGCGTTGCGCACTTTTTTTTTTCTGGCGCGAGTTACTATTTTGAGTGAGACCGACTGTCACGTAGGTCTTATGATCATTAAATTGCCTAGATCTTCTTCCTATTCTCTCACCCGGATCATTTTAATTTATTATCTGTCTTTACCTTTTTCCGTTATTTTTCGCATCATTCGTTTGCGAAATATATTTCTTTCCTAATTCGCAAACTTTACCTGTTTCTTTTCTCAAAACTGAGAATCGCACTAGCATTCTATTACATAGATGTCAGTCAGACGAGAAGTGTTATAATGCATTCCGTCAGACCGGAGAGCCGACAGCTGTCTGCAGTTTCCCCGGGGACAGTGTTTTCTACGGCTGAGTTCTGGGCCTGTAGTGTGAAAATTCACTCCGCGGGACATGGCAAGCAGACTGAGTGTCTGCATTTTTCAGTAAACCGCGAGCGTTTCGTCAAATAGCTCCGGCGAAAGCGTGAAAATCGCCCATGCCTTGTAGACGGTTGTCTGAGATTTGCAACTGTCACGCGCATTTCTCGGTCACTGATGGCAGTTACGTCACGCGTTAAGCTGACGTAGGTGTTTTACACGTAAAAGGGGAGATGATTTCGGAGTTTGAGAAAATGTGGGATTGTTTGCCCCTGTTTTCAAATATCCACCCAGGAGCTGAAATCTGATTTCATTTCAGTCTTCAACATCTTCAGTAGACGGAACACGCGTGCTAGCGAATGAAGCTTGTATAGCGAATTTCATAGTTCTCGTCAGATTTCTGACGAGCTTCTAACTACCTATCTAGTGAATTATCCTAGTCGTGGTGTTACCGTAGTTCTGGGGTGAGATTAATACATTATATCTAGTATTTTGTGAAGTGATAAAGTGTTAAGTCGCTTATTTCATATTTCACTAGTTAGGTTTTGCGCAGAGTGCCAAATTTATATAGTCTGTATTATTTTCTAGTGACGTGTTTCAGTGGAAAGCAGAACAAATTATAATTTCTAGCATTAAACAATAATGTAGCTATAATGAAGTAAATTTTACTGCTAAGTAATCAGACGAGATCATATTTTTCTAAACTAACTTATAAATGCTAGAAGCCTTATGAGATGTTGACGGAACACGCACGTGTTCCTAAATTCATGAGGATTGATGATTTTTTAAAAATATAACTTACTTTACGGGAAATTTAAATGATAAGTCAAGCGGTACGCTTGCAGTTTAAAAATGTAAGTTATATTGGGTACATATTGTAAATTATTTGATATGTGTTCTTTCCTTTTTTTATATAGTGAAACTGTGGTACCCAACTTTGCCAGCGTTCTAGTACGTGAACATTATTTGTGAAGAAACTAATCCCTTTCATTACCTGAACTTTAACAGTTAAATGAAGAAAGAGGCCTTCGCGCCAGAATTAATTCTTCCAGAATAACTCTTCAGTACAGTTCAGCCCGTTGTGGCAAGCACTTATCAGTACATTCCCGACAGAGTTTTTTTAAACAAATAGTGGGTTGACCAAATATAGTCATTTACTGAGATAAGGCACCCGACCTGACATTCCTCATTTCTAGAAACCTACGCTAGTGACACTGTGCTCTGCTAACTTTCGTGCCTGGACAAATTTTATGTGACTTAATCAGACATTCGAAAAATTAGAACACCCAAGGAATCGTTCCCTGAGACAGAGAGTTCAGTACGTCTTTTTGGAACTGGGGATTTCTTGGTCGATGACTGCATTTTCGGGTCTGTGTGAAGGTCCTAGAATTTATTATGTTCCCAGAGGCAGCGAGCAAAGTTGTAAGTATAAATGTGAGCACATGGCCATGGCTGAATGAATGAGTGTACGCAGGTCAGAGTGCTATTTTACTGTTGTATATTGTCACCCATGTGCTGTCTTAATTTTTTTAAATCTGCAGAATTTGTTGCTATTGCTAGAGTTTTCTTTTTCTTAGGCTAAATCAGATTATTCAACTCTGTTCATACATTTACGAGGAAAAAAAGAAAAACTCTTAGACTCAAACCCTATGTATCTATAACTCTTTGGGCCATCATCTGTTCTCTTAACGGGGCTGTGGGCCAAACCTAGAGTTAAGATTCTAACGGGCTATCATCCTTGTAGCATTTTCTTGAATTTTATGACTATTTGTATATGTTTTTCCTTGATGTATTTCTGTGGTGTTGTGAGAAGATTTTTAAATGATAATAAAAATCTCTCTTGAACTTAGAAATCGTGTTGGTCAGCTCGTTCTAAAATATATATATATATATATATATATATATATATATATATATATATATATATATATATATATATATATATATATATATCATTGTTATAGTTTTCCCACATCTGGGTGTTTAACTGTCGTCACGTGTATGTGCGTTCCCGTGAGTAGATAGAGATTTATGTAATATATATCTGTGGTTTAGACTGTCTGACACTTTAAAAGCTGTCGTAGAAGATAGGTGAGAGAGAGAAGAGTTCTCGATTTCAGAGACAGCCTCTATATCACGATTCTATCATCTCACTCGTGGAATTCTATCGCTTTTTCACTAACTCTCACTGTGTCTATCGCTTATTCTAGTCTATACAGAAGGGACCAACCCAAGTCTTAATTCCCCTATCGAAAATCTGCGACACCGACCGACGTAACATACATCGGTAATTATGTTAGTTGGGATTACTGAAGGTAGTTTCCGCTGGTTTCGAAAAGATAGGGACAGAATAGGACCACATTTCCCTCCCACATGTTGTCATCTCCCTCACACATGTTGTCATCTCCCTCACACATGTTGTCATCTCCCTCACACATGTTGTCATCTCCCTCACACATGTTGTCATCTCCCTCACACATGTTTTCATCTCCCTCCCACATGTTGTTAGAAAAAGTTGATAATGGGATACACAGCATCCAGCTCAGACACACATTGATGCATGTTACCGGCTCAGCAGAAGAGAACAAGAGGTAATCTTCAGACTCTGCACGGGTCACAACAGATTGAGATACCATCTATTCAACAAGCTAAAGATAGGAACTACCGATCAGTGTAACTGTGGCACTGATAAAATGACTGCTGAACGTCTGCTTCAAAGATTCCCAGCATATGAGGACCATAGACAGCACATATGGGCGTCACCAGTACCATTTCTGGAGAGAAAAAAACTCTATGGAGATGTAAATAGGCACCAGGTGAGTACTACTTTCTTTGAAAATATTCAAGCAGACGACTGAGAGTGTACGAAGAAGCAGAAAAAGAAGATATAACGTTGTACATGTAATTAGAAACATTGTCATGCTACAGAAACGACAAACGTCGTCTCAGTATTGATTTTTTTCATCTCCTCTTTTGGCCAACATTGACCTGAGGTCATAAATCGACAGGACATAATTTAATCTATTATCCGACGCAATATCGTTCAGTTAAGTTAGGATCGTCATACAAAATGTCATATATCCGTCTTTTTAACTAATAACCAACAAACTGTGAACACGTTTTTCTCACAAGATGCTGAACTGTAGATGGAACAACGCAGAGTGGATAGCGGCGATTCGCACCCGTGGCTTTGCGGTGGGTGCCGTTCGGAAGGTCCTGGTTCGATTCCCGGTAAGCCTATCACTTGTTGTTTTTCTGTTGTCTGGTCTTCTACTTCTTTATTTCTCACTGAGTGCCTGATAGCATACCTTTGTGTGTTGTTTGTTTATAAAACCATAGAGCACTATTACTTTGTGTTGAGCCTTATTAACAACTTTCATCACTGAAGTCTTCAGTTCGTCCTGACGTCTATGTGCTCATTAGAGTAGCGGTAGGCAACCCAGGAGTTGTGGAGATATACTTTGGAAACTTCTCTAACGATTGACCTTGATAAAACCATGTCAGTAGTTAGGTGTCCGAGTATTTATAATTACTCCAGCCTGTGTGGCAGTGGCACACGTACAGAGAGTGCGGGTTAGGGGGGGGGGGCAGTCTACGCAGGGTGACAGCCAGGAGAAGAGGTTCCATAAGACATTATTATCATATTACTATACTATACACATATTACTATACTATACACATATTACTATACTTTACACATATTATTATACTATACACATATTACTATACTATACACATATTATTATACTATACACATATTATTATACTATACAATATGACTATACTATACACATATTACTGTACTATACACATATTACTATACTATACGCATATTATTATACTATACAGAGCAACTCTGGGAAGGTTTAGGCGGTCGGCGTGATACTGACCACATCACCCCTAGTGTGCCGATGGTCAAGAAAATATGGGCCTAACACCATATTCCCAATATGCCTCTATAGGCGTGTAACGGGATACTTTACCTGTTTTACTATAGTACAGAGGTTTTCAAACTTTTTTGGTCCGCGGCTCCCTTGACCTGTGCATAAATCACCGCGGCTCCTCTCTAGACTACGAAGATCTATATTTATTGATGGACCTTGGCTCATAATATTGAGCCCAACACTTTTCCCAAGCCACCGCGACGCCCTTAGCCGAGGGCCGCGACGCCTCTGGGAGCCGCAACGCACAGTTTGAAAACCTCTGCTATAGTATGTAAAAATCTATTGGGAAGCATAAAATTATGTGTAAATTTCTATGTGCCTTGTTACCTTTGCTAAACTTCTTCATTCGCTCTCAGAAGTCTGCTTGAATGGTTTCACAGAAAGTTGTAGTCAGCTTGAAGCAATTTGTCTCTCCATAGAGCTCTGCTCTAGTCCGCGGACAAATTCTAATTAAATTTTTTTTTTACTAAATGTTAACTTGGATTCTAAATAAAGGTGGCATTCTGATGTGATGTTCGTGAGTTTTCACTGGGAAGACGGAAAAATGTACATTTAATCATGGGGTAACCAGGCTGGGATGCGGGCTGACGATGGCTTGTTCGAAATTTCCCTGGCTTAAAAAGTATTCTTTTTTCCCCTCAGTAGCGAAATCTGTGAGACAATCGCTAAATTCAGTAAGATTTTACTCCTATGAAAATAAATAAACCCGCCCGTGTGTGTTTGCCTATCGTCGTCTTCTACGCCAGTAGAGCGCTGAATTGTATACCGTAGTAATGCTTAGACAATGATCCCGCCGTCAAATCTTACACGCTTTCCTAGTTTCGTCCTTGAGACTTACAATTAACATGTGCCAGAACTGCGACACCAAACTGCCGTTCTGAATTAACGTAAGATTTTAACTTTAACGCCACTAATAGTAGCAATTCGGACATTTTCCAGAAGTGTAGAACGAAACTGCAGCTAGAATTAACGCCAATATTAATACCTCCTTGCAAAACCCCTCTTCACTCGACATGCAGTTCTATGCCTATATCCACGCTGTTGGACACGCCAGAATATATAAACACACACACACCAGTGTATTTCGGGCTAAAAAGTAACTATAAGGTAACATACGGCCAACGCGTTGTCGAATTGTGTGACGTACTACAAAAGCGCTGTTTCGTTCTGAATGAGAACGACAGTTAAAGAAAAAAAAATTACGATTTAACGTGGAAATTTTTTGAAAATATAGTACGAGAGGGGAAGAAGAAAAGGAGCATAGTTGGTCGTGTCTCAATTTTGTTGTTTTCATAATTTGAAATTTGCACCCAAGCGGGGCATAGAAGGTTAGATAGAAGAAAAACTTAGATAATTTTCTTTTATACTAAAATAAAAGACAGGGACGAATACAATGACATTAATTGGGTAATAGAAGAGTCAAGTGTTAATGTATCTTACCGTAGATAGGAAAATATGTTATTTGAAGAATTGAAGAAGAAAAAACGATAATAGTAAATATAATAAATAAACGTATAAAAATATAAGCACTGTGTGACAGACAGCAACGGGATCAATAATTATTTATCAGAATTTGAACCACTCAATAAATAAAGGAGATATTGACAGAAAACAGATGGACTAACAGACTACATCTTTCTCAGCTTGACAGATATTGGGAAAGGGTAGGGTAGTCCAAGATTTGAAAATTGAGTTCAGTTTTGAAAAAAAAAGGACGCTAGAAGCCTAACAGTCCCTGATTGGCTGGAGTCTAATATACTAACGGAGGAATAAAACTAGTTTGAAGGTAGTGGTAGTCGCCACTTGAAAAAATTTGTATTACACTAAAGTTGTGTGAAGACAAGATATTAGTACGATCTTGTTTTGCTGATCTGCACCAGCAAGCGATCTGGATTTGACCATATTTATCGCAAATCAAACTTATTAGTGTTAATATTTCTCTGATGCGGTAAGAAAGAAAACATTTATATCATTATTATTATTATTATTATTATGTATGTATTATTGAATATGTATGAAAATTATGTGGGTAGAAGTTTATCTAGAGGGAAGTCAACATCAAACTTTGTGTTGTTTCACAGAGTTGTTAGGAAATATATTAACATGTTGTAGAAAAGCCAGACAGGCTTTCTGACACTTTGGGAGAAAGTAAAATTAAATATTAATGGGGAAATTGTTGTACAGTATTATGACATAAGACCAGGAAAACCACTGGCCGTCGTCTTCAGCAAGTCACCGTGATTGTACATGACTTGATATTATTAACTTAAAATGTTTCCTTTGTCAAGGAAAGTGTCAAACTATAGTTTGAAGTTTATTTGACCATGAATGGGGTAACAAACCAATTAAGAACGCTAACTAATTGTTTAGTTACCATGCTGAGTCTGAATATGATTGAAAAATGTTTATTAGTTAGGGAAAGAGAGAGTATATCAGAGGTTGAGTAGGACGCATTTATATCGTTCCAGGGTTTCATCTATGACTCAAAGTGAGCCCAGGTCAACCTATACCTGTATATACTTCTGCATCTAAAGAATTGAGGCAGTATCGACTGTGTGCCTCCTTGTTATATTTCAAGACCAGAATCCTGACTTGGCAGTGAAAGCTGGTGATGTGAACATAATTCATCCTGTATACCAGAAAATACTAAGTTAAGAAATCGTCTCCGGGCACTTGATATATCAAACTCAACTACTCTCATTTCCTAAATGTGTATTAGATCATTCAGATTATGATAAAGACAGACGTTCTTTCAATCATTACCCATTCATAGGAGCAAGAGTAAATTGACACTGTTCCAGATTGACATATTTAATTAAACTTGTGAAAAATAATATACTCAGTTATAAATTGAATCAAATTTATGTAAATACTTTGAATTATCATTTTGAATTTCAATATGCCAGTATACACAAAATTGTGATACTGGAACAATAAATTGTAAAAAAGATTTCACATTTTAAACTTAACTCTGGGTGTTGTTAATTACTTATCATAGAGTTCTTAGGTGTATTTGTTGTCATTTTATTACAGCACATTTTACATTACCCTAGACACTAGCCAGATAACAGACATACACCATTACTATACTTAGGATAAAATACGTCGCAGGTTGAGGTCGTAGGGTGGTAGCAGCAAGGTTCACTGAGACCACAAACCCTATTATCTATTAGACTCAGGGGCCTTCCCAGCTTGACCTCACATCTGCAGAAAATTCATATTTTATCATTTAACATCAAATCCACCACACCCTCCTTCATCCAGAGATCGACCAAATAATTCCATGTGATCTACGGGCAGTCGGGGTTCACGGTTGCCGACTTGTACTGTACAGGAAGGCACGATCTTGTTGACCTTTGCACCAAGTCAAACCTTTCAAAATTCGGTTATCTTACACGAGTTCACAAATCACGATACAGCGGTCCCACGTCCTGCTTGATCATGTTTCACTAACTGTCATTTATATCTTGGTCTGTTATGATACCACAGTCAGGTGTCTCAAGCAGGGATTCTTAATCTGTTGCCCGCGGTCCACGTGGTGTTCCATGAATGCATTTTAGGAGGTCCGTCTACATAACTTAGATAATCGAGTTTTATTTTCATCAAAATGTTTTATACTCGGAATATTATTACAGATTTTGCATTGGAAGCTATGCACTGTTTTTATATTTCAGTTTGACTATTTGTAAGCTTAATGATTATTCTTTGTAATAAAAATGTATTATTTTTACGCACACATTTAAATTATACATGTGTCTAGACTTTTGTTCTAAGAAGGGGTCAGTAACTTTTACCGGACAATCAAATGGGCCCGCAGCCTTCACCAGACAATCAAAGGGATTCGTAGCCTTCACCAGCCAATCAACAGAGTTCGTAGCTTTTACCAGCCAATCAAAGGGGTTCGTAGCTTTAACCAGCCAGTCAAAGGTGTTAGTAGGGGTTAGTATATAAAAAAAAAACATGGTCTCATTGCAGGAGCTGCCATAAAACACTGGAGTGTTAGAGACTTCACCATACTCATCATTGGATGCCATTCCTACGTGGAATCGCGGCTGCGATAGATCTCCAAAGTTGTCTATCTCTCGTCTTGGTGGTACAGTTTCCTATGTATCTCTTGATGTTATCTTCCTACTTATAGTACTTCTTTCGTTTTGCATATTTGCCTTAAATTATTCCTTCTATTATAGTTTTACGTTCGGCTTTATGTCTTTTTACGGGGCTAAAATAGTTTAACTAACTGGTCTTGTTCATTAATTCTATATTTATTCCTAGCGATTTCTCGATTAATGTTTGACATCTGCCATCTTGAGAAACTCTTTGACTTGTTCCAGTGCCTTCCCGTCTTATGGCATGTATTGCTAATTATCGTAGTTTTTATTTTCTCAACGTTAATAACTAATCCGTATTGTAGACTTATTTTATCGCCATACTGGATTCAGTTCCTTAATCACTGGAGTGACATTTCCCGTCCTCTCTTGTCTTGTTTTTCCTAACTCAAGAGCAGTCAGAGATTCCCATTTACAATTGGATAGATTGCAGCGTGACAGTACCACGTTTCGATTCGAGAACCCGGTTACTGTACCGCTATATGAGAGAGCTCTAACAGCCTAGCTAATCATACGCAGTATATAGCAAATTATGATTTCGCACATCTGATAGTTTCGTTCAGTGACTGGTAGAATAATTGAACAGAAGATAATTATATTCAGTGACTAGGAGTGTACCTAAAATGAACATAATTTGTATCCATTGGTTAGCAGTATAATAGAAACTTGAACAGTGTTCTGAACAAACAAAACGGTACTGTTCATAAACATTGTTGACTAATAAAAAAATGAGTTTCTGCGTGAACACATTTGACAAACCTTGACTTACCCACATCAAATGTTTCTTTCCCCGGTCTTCAACTGCTGCCGTTCGATTCTTGTTACTGTTGTAGGACATGACTATATCTTTTTTGTTGAGAAAGTCGGTGATCGTGTTACCACTTAATCCGTGGTTTGCTGAGTTTATGAAAGCATCTAGGGAACCTGCAAATGTTGTATCGTTTTGTTTGCCTGGTGCAACAGGGGTTAATGATCCTATATTTAATACAGTGACCAAGAAATTAACGACTACTTTCTTCCGTTACCAGATAGTCGCACTAGAAGAGGTTGTGAACGATGCCGTTGACGTGGTGAGCAAGGCAGGGGAGATGGTACATAATTCTGGTGAGGTGTGTATGAAGAAGTCATCATGGTGTACGAAACAGGGGACGTGATAACCGAGGCATGACAGTTGGTGCAGATGTGACGGTGCACGAGGTAACAGTGATAGAGACTTAATAGGAACCGCTTAATTTGTTTTCTTCAGAGGGTTCAATTTGTTGTGGAGGAAAAAATGTGCTGGAGAGGGAATTTACGGCTCTTCTACTATCGCGCTGAGATCTGGTTGCCAGGTGCGACCCGAACGACACGGTCTACATGAGGTGGAAGGTTGTGGCTTCAATGAAACAGACATTTGTGGGTTTCTTTGCTTTACCCAATATGGTACTTGTGGGGCCTGTGGGGCTTTTGGGCCTGAACGCGGTGGCTTGGGCAGCCTTGTTGGCTCTTCTGCTACCGCACTGAGTTTTGGTTGCCAGGTGCGACCCGAACGACACGATTTACAGGGGGGAGAATGTGGTGGCTTCACTGAAGCAGACACTTGTGGGTTTCTTTGCTGTGGGGCTTGTTGGGCTTTTGGCTTGGGTGGGATTGTTGGCTTTTCTGTAGTAGGAAATGGCAGTGCAGGAGAATATCTGGGTTGTCTTTTCTTGACCCAGTCCGGATGTGGTTGGAGTGGGCGTGGTTGTGGCTCCTTTGTTGGAAGTGTTTGCATCAATGAGGAAGATAAACCAGGTTGTCTTTTCTTGACCCACTCCGGGTGTTTTTGGAGTGGACGTGGTTTGGGCTGCCTTGCCATCAAGTCTGCATAATCTTGAGATGCATCTGGTGGTTTATCAGGTTGTTTTGTCCGTGGTTCCGGTTGCAGATCAAAATAACTTGACGGTGGTGCTGAAATTCGCTTCTTGGGTGGTGCTGGTGCCTCCTCGTCTCCCGAACCTAGCAGAACCTGACTTTTGTCTACATCTGTGGACATTGTATGTATGCATGTATAAATAGATATATATGGTTCATGTTAGGATGTGTAATTTAGATTACAGGAATATAAGTAATATAGTTGGAGTTAATAATTGTTTGCAATCAACTTAGTATTTTCCTTGCTTATTATCCTGTTGATTAGATGCAAATGGAACACGATAAAGCAATATTCCGATGTCTTATTTACCTCTTCAGAAGCACGCAGGAATTCTAGGATTTCCATATTATACTGACTTTTAATCATCGCGGCTGAGATTGCTGGAGTTAGGCATTAGGCGTGGGACTGGCAGGGATGAACGTATGAGGGGATGCATTCGGCGTATGTACAATCAGCGCGCAACAGCAACTGTTAGCATTCATACCCTTCGACATTTGCTGAGGGAGACTGAGCACCTATGGGTTTGCCCGGAGTGCAGTGACGTCGATTCGGAACAACAATAACAATAATAGTGACTTTAAAATGTCATGATGTTAAACTGTCCAGTGGTTCTCTCTGTCGCATCAAGCGCTAAAATGTCATGATGTTAAACTGTCCAGTGGTTCTCTCTGTCGCATCAAGCTCCATGTTTCACATTAACAATGTTTGTTGTTACAGTGTGTCCTAGAGTTGAACAGTTTCTATTTCTTGTTTCCTTAGTGTTCAATAAAATTGCTATGCATATTATTGTTCTTTCAGACAACATTTTTAAACCTCATTACTTCGTTGTTAAATTCTTTAAAATTTTCTTTCAAAGCACATCTCTGCCGTCTCTAGGGATTAAACTATTTGTTTACTGATTTTCCATGACCAACACGACATGAAAAATTCTTCATAATTATACATATTTGAGGCTCAGTCTTGGATTTGTTATTTGAGACGCAATCTTGGATCCATATTTCAGGCTCAATCTTGGATCCATATTTCAGGCTCAATCTTGGATCCATATTTCAGGCTCAACCGTGGAACATCCCAGCTTCACTGTATCATGGCAGCAATTTAGACAAATCTGGGACAAACACTGATTTTAAATAGAAATACAAAAGGCATTTTGATGAATATCGAGACCACAAGAAATCACGTTTAAGACAACGAATCAGAATCTTCGACTCAAGTGTCAGTCATTCCTATAATATGATTCTGAAACATGGAAAGCAAGAAAAAGAACATTCAGAAAGCTACAGACTTTCGTAACCTGGTCTTTGCATTGTACAGGTAGGGTGAGAAGATGACTAATGAAGAGCTGGTGACAAGAACCAGACACATACAATTGGAATGTTAGATGAGAAGACACTGACGATGTATAAGGTACTGAATGAGGAAGTCATTGACAGCATGACAAGGCAGTGCTTGTGTCCCATGTTACACCATATAAAACATGGAGGAAGTTATTGAAAGCATGACAAGGCAGTGCTTGTGTCCCATGTTACACCAAATAAAACATGGAGGAAGTCATTGACAGCATGACAAGGCAGTGCTTGTGTCCCATGTTACACCAAATAAAACATGGAGGAAGTCATTGAAAGCATGACAAGGCAGTGCTTGTGTCCCATGTTACACCAAATAAAACATGGAGGAAGTCATTGACAGCATGACAAGGCAGTGCTTGTGTCCCATGTTACACCAAAAAAAACATGGAGGAAGTCATTGACAGCATGACAAGGCAGTGCTTGTGTCCCATGTTACACCAAATAAAACATGGAGGAAGTCATTGACAGCATGACAAGGCAGTGCTTGTGTCCCATGTTACACCAAATAAAACATGGAGGAAGACATTGACAGCATGACAAGGCAGTGCTTGTGTCCCAGGTTAAACCAAATAAAACATGGAGGAAGTCATTGATAGCATGACAAGGCAGTGCATGTGTCCCATGTTACACCCCAAAAAAATGGAGGAAGTCATTGACAGCATGACAAGGCAGTGCTTGTGTCCCAGGTTACACCAAATAAAACATGGAGGAAGTTATTGACAGCATGACAAGGCAGTGCTTCTGTCCCATGTTACACCAAATAAAACATGGAGGAAGTCATTGACAGCATGACAAGGCAGTGCTTGTGTCCCATGTTACACCAAATAAAACATGGAGGAAGTCATTGACAGCATGACAAGGCAGTGCTTGTGTCCCAGGTTACACCAATCAAAACATGGAGGAAGTTATTGACAGCATGACAAGGCAGTGCTTGTGTTCCATGTTACACCAAATAAAACATGGAGGAAGTTATTGACAGCATGACAAGGCAGTGGTTGTGTCCCATGTTACACCAAATAAAACATGGAGGAAGTCATTGACAGCATGACAAGGCAGTGCTTGTGTCCCAGGTTACACCAAATAAAACATGGAGGAAGTCATTGACAGCATGACAAGGCAGTGCTTGTGTCCCAGGTTACACCAAATAAAACATGGAGGAAGTTATTGACAGCATGACAAGGCAGTGCTTGTGTCCCATGTTACACCAAATAAAACATGGAGGAAGTCATTGACAGCATGACAAGGCAATGCTTGTGTCCCATGTTACACCAAATAATACATGGAGAAAGTCAATGACAGCATGACAAGGCAGTGCTTGTGTCCCATGTTACACCAAATAAAACATGGAGGAAGTCATTGACAGCATGACAAGGCAGTGCTTGTGTCCCATGTTACACCAAATAAAACATGGAGGAAGTCATTGACAGCATGACAAGGCAGTGCTTGTGTCCCAGGTTACACCAAATAAAACATGGAGGAAGTCATTGACAGCATGACAAGTCAGTGCTTGTGTCCCATGTTACACCAAATAAAACATGGAGGAAGTCATTGACAGCATGACAAGGCAGTGCTTGTGTCCCATGTTACACCAAATAAAACATGGAGGAAGTCATTGACAGCATGACAAGGCAGTGCTTGTGTCCCATGTTACACCAAATAAAACATGGAGGAAGTCATTGACAGCATGACAAGGCAGTGCTTGTGTCCCAGGTTACACCAATCAAAACATGGAGGAAGTTATTGACAGCATGACAAGGCAGTGCTTGTGTCCCATGTTACACCAAATAAAACATGGAGGAAGTCATTGACAGCATGACAAGGCAGTGCTTGTGTCCCATGTTACACCAAATAAAACATGGAGGAAGTCATTGACAGCATGACAAGGCAGTGCTTGTGTCCCATGTTACACCAAATAAAACATGGAGGAGGTTATTGACAGCATGACAAGGCAGTGCTCGTGTCCCAGGTTACACCAAATAAAACATGGAGGAAGTCATTGGCAGCATGACAAGGCAGTGCTTGTGTCCCAGGTTACACCAAATAAAACATGGAGGAAGTCATTGACAGCATGACAAGGCAGTGCTTGTGTCCCATGTTACACCACATAAAACATGGAGGAAGTCATTGACAGCATGACAAGGCAGTGCTTCTGTCCCATGTTACACCAAATAAAACATGGAGGAAGTCATTGACAGCATGACAAGGCAGTGCTTGTGTCCCATGTTACACCAAAAAAAACATGGAGGAAGTCATTGACAGCATGACAAGGCAGTGCTTGTGTCCCATGTTACACCAAATAAAACATGGAGGAAGTCATTGACAGCATGACAAGGCAGTGCTTGTGTCCCAGGTTACACCAAATAAAACATGGAGGAAGTCATTGACAGCATGACAAGGCAGTGCTTGTGTCCCAGGTTACACCAAATAAAACATGGAAGAAGTCATTGACATCATGACAAGGCAGTGCTTGTGTCCCAGGTTACACCAAATAAAACATGGAGGAAGTTATTGACAGAATGACAAGGCAGTGCTTGTGTCCCATGTTACACCAAATAAAACATGGAGGAAGTCATTGACATCATGACAAGGCAGTGCTTGTGTCCCATGTTACACCAAATAAAACATGGAGGAAGTCATTGACATCATGACAAGGCAGTGCTTGTGTCCCATGTTACACCAAATAAAACATGGAGGAAGTCATTGACATCATGACAAGGCAGTGCTTGTGTCCCATGTTACACCAAATAAAACATGGAGGAAGTCATTGACAGCATGACAAGGCAGTGCTTGTGTCCCAGGTTACACCAAATAAAACATGGAGGAAGTCATTGACATCATGACAAGGCAGTGCTTGTGTCCCATGTTACACCAAATAAAACATGGAGGAAGTCATTGACATCATGACAAGGCAGTGCTTGTGTCCCATGTTACACCAAATAAAACATGGAGGAAGTCATTGACATCATGAAAAGGCAGTGCTTGTGTCCCATGTTACACCAAATATGACATGGAGGAAGTCATTGACATCATGACAAGGCAGTGCTTGTGTCCCATGTTACACCAAATAAAACATGGAGGAAGTCATTGACATCATGACAAGGCAGTGCTTGTGTCCCATGTTACATTAAATAAAACATGGAGGAAGTCATTGACATCATGACAAGGCAGTGATTGTGTCACAGGTTACACCAAATAAAACATGGAGGAAGTCATTGACAGCATGACAAGGCAGTGCTTGTGTCCGATCTTACACCAAATAAAACATGGAGGAAGTCATTGACAGCATGACAAGGCAGTGCTTGTGTCCCAGGTTACACCAAATAAAACATGGAGGAAGTCATTGACAGCATGACAAGGCAGTGCTTGTGTCCCATGTTACACCAAATAAAACATGGAGGAAATCATTGACAGCATGACAAGGCAGTGCTTGTGTCCGAGGTTACACCAAATAAAACATGGAGGAAGTCATTGACAGCATGACAAGGCAGTGCTTGTGCCCCAGGTTACACCAAATAAAACATGGAGGAAGTTATTCACAGCATGACAAGGCAGTGGTTGTGTCCCATGTTACACCAAATAAAACATGGAGGAAGTCATTGACAGCATGACAAGGCAGTGCTTGTGTCCCAGGTTACACCAAATAAAACATGGAGAAAGTCATTGACAGCATGACAAGGCAGTGCTTGTGTCCCATGTTACACCAAATAAAACATGGAGGAAGTCATTGACAGCATGACAAGGCAGTGCTTGTGTCCCATGTTACACCAAATAAAACATGGAGGAAGTCACTGACAGCATGACAAGGCAGTGCTTGTGTCCCATGTTACAACAAATAGAACATGGAGGAAGTTATTGACAGCATGACAAGGCAGTGCTTGTGTCCCATGTTACACCAAAAAAAACTTGGAGGAAGTCATTGACAGCATGACAAGGCAGTGCTTGTGTCCCAGGTTACACCAAATAATACATGGAGGAAGTCATTGACATCATGACAAGGCAGTGCTTGTGTCCCAGGTTACAACAAATAAAACATGGAGGAAGTCATTGACAGCATGACAAGGCAGTGCTGGTGTCCCAGGTTACACCAAATAAAACATGGAGAAAGTCATTGACAGCATGACAAGGCAGTGCTTGTGTCCCAGGTTACACCAAATAAAACATGGAGGAAGTCATTGACAGCATGACAAGGCAGTACTTGTGTCCCAGGTTACACCAAATAAATTATGGAGGAAGTCATTGACAGCATGACAGGGCAGTGCTTGTGTCCCAGGTTACACCAAATAAAACATGGAGGAAGTCATTGACAGCATGACAAGGCAGTGCTTGTGTCCCATGTTACACCAAATAAAACATGGAGGAAGTCATTGACAGCATGACAAGGCAGTGCTTGTGTCCCAGGTTACACCAAATAAAACATAGAGGAAGCCATTGCCAGCATGACAAGGCAGTGCTTGTGTCCCATGTTACACCAAATAAAACATGGAGGAAGTCATTGACAGCATGACAAGGCAGTGCTTGTGTCCCAGGTTACACCAAATAAAACATGGAGGAAGTCATTGACAGCATGACAAGCCAGTGCTTGTGTCCCAGATTACACCAAATAAGACATGGAGGAAGTCATTGACATCATGACAAGGCAGTGCTTGTGTCCCATGTTACACCAAATAAAACATGGAGGAAGTCATTGACATCATGACAAGGCAGTGCTTGTGTCCCATGTTACATTAAATAAAACATGGAGGAAGTCATTGACATCATGACAAGGCAATTATTGTGTCACAGGTTACACCAAATAAAACATGGAGGAAGTCATTGACAGCATGACAAGGCAGTGCTTGTGTCCGATCTTACACCAAATAAAACATGGAGGAAGTCATTGACAGCATGACAAGGCAGTGCTTGTGTCCCAGGTTACACCAAATAAAACATGGAGGAAGTCATTGACAGCATGACAAGGCAGTGCTTGTGTCCCATGTTACACCAAATAAAACATGGAGGAAGTCATTGACATCATGACAAGGCAGTGCTTGTGTCCCATGTTACACCAAATAAAACATGGAGGAAGTCATTGACAGCATGACAAGGCAGTGCTTGTGTCCCATGTTACACCAAATAAAACATGGAGGAAGTCATTGACATCATGACAAGGCAGTGCTTGTGTCCCATGTTACACCAAATAAAACATGGAGGAAGTCATTGACATCATGACAAGGCAGTGCTTGTGTCCCATGTTACACCAAATAAAACATGGAGGAAGTCATTGACAGCATGACAAGGCAGTGCTTGTGTCCCATGTTACACCAAATAAAACATGGAGGAAGTCATTGACAGCATGACAAGGCAGTGCTTGTGTCCCATGTTACACCAAATAAAACATGGAGGAAGTCATTGACAGCATGACAAGGCAGTGCTTGTGTCCCATGTTACACCAAATAAAACATGGAGGAAGTCATTGACAGCATGACAAGGCAGTGCTTGTGTCCCAGGTTACACCAAAAAAAAACATGGAGGAAGTCATTGACAGCATGACAAGGCAGTGCTTGTGTCCCAGGTTACACCAAATAAAACATGGAGGAAGTTATTGACAGCATGACAAGGCAGTGGTTGTGTCCCATGTTACACCAAATAAAACATGGAGGAAGTTATTGACAGCATGACAAGGCAGTGCTTGTGTCCCAGGTTACACCAAATAAAACATGGAGGAAGTCATTGACAGCATGACAAGGTAGTTCTTGTGTCCCAGGTTACACCAAATAAAACATGGAGGAAGTCATTGACAGCATGACAAGGCAGTGCTTGTGTCTCAGGTTACACCAAATAAACATGGAGGAAGTCATTGACAGCATGACAAGGTAGTTCTTGTGTCCCAGGTTACACCAAATAAAACATGGAGGAAGTCATTGACAGCATGACAAGGCAGTGCTTGTGTCCCAGGTTACACCAAATAAAACATGGAGGAAGTCATTGACAGCATGACAAGGTAGTTCTTATGTCCCAGGTTACACCAAATAAAACATGGAGGAAGTCATTGACAGCATGACAAGGCAGTGCTTGTGTCCCAGGTTACACCAAATAAAACATGGACAAGTGGACAAGAAACAAACCCTAAGGGTGAGGAAGACATGTAAAGATGTTAAGTTGATGACGTAAGACAGGACAAGTTGACATCGGATTGGTGAAGGTCTAAGATCCTCGTGAAGGTTAATGTAGGTGTCTTGATTGTATATTACTGTTCACGTAGGTGTTCTGTTAGTGTTCACGTAGGTGTTCTGTTAGGGTTCACGTAGGTGTTCTGTTAGTGTTCACGTAGGTGTTCTGTTAGTGTTCACGTAGGTGTTCTGTTAGTGTTCACGTAGGTGTTCTGTTAGTGTTCACGTAGGTGTTCTGTTAGGGTTTACGTAGGTGTTCTGTTACTGTTCACGTAGGTGTTCTGTTAGTGTTCACGTAGGTGTTCTGTTAGTGTTCACGTAGGTGTTCTGTTACTGTTCACGTAGGTGTTCTGTTAGTTTTCGCGTAGGTGTTCTGTTAGTGTTCGCGTAGGTGTTCTGTTAGTGTTCGCGTAGGTGTTCTGTTAGTGTTCACGTAGGTGTTCTGTTAGTGTTCGCGTAGGTGTTCTGTTTGCACAAAGTGGTACTCGTATGTGCCTTGATTGTATTAATTGGGATATATAGCCGTCTTATTTGTAGTTACTGCCACTTGCGAAAAACGGATCAGAAAGTGTTTTCTGTTATGTTTTGTTTCGCGATGTAACTGTTAAACAAACTGAGTGTTAGGTATTGAGTACCAAAGTAGACAGACAATCATTACTTGAACACTAATCCTAACACATACATCAATAAACTATTTGCCATCATCCGCCTGTGGAGCATGTGTTTTGGACAACTACACGCTAACACTTCTTGTCATTTGTTATCATTTAATGATCTTTTAATGTTGTTTCTATCCCTGCGGTGTCACCTCAGATTGGGCGATAAAATCTCTTACAACAAGCGGAATAGCAACAAACACGCCGGGAGGTTCATCAGGATGAAAAGCAACTGAGAGCTTTCACCACAAGGATGCTTCATTCGCATAGTCAGTTATGATTGACTGGTGCAGGCTACTTACTTACTGCCCTTGACGTACCCATTCTAGCTTACCTCTCCTTCTGTCTCCATCTATACCCCTAACTATGGGGGTACCACAAATAAAGCTGTAAAGCCATCACATGGTTTTGTTCAGTGTGTGTGTGTGTGTGTGTGTGTGCTTGTGTGTGTGTGTGTGTGTGTGTGTGTGTGTGTGTGTGTGTGTGTTTTTTTTTTTTTATCAAACTAAAGAGTATATTTCTCCATTTTTATTCCATGACTTTGCGTCTGCTCTATTTTTTTTATTAATTTCACATTAGTAATCTGGTCATACCATTGCACCCCTCCGTTTCACGATTCACGAAAATATCTTCTCTCTGGTTCAAATCTTCGTTCTTCATTATGTGACAGGTCTACTCAATAGGATGACCAGGTTCTCATCTTTGTGAGGTACTAGGTTGTTCCAGATTTCTCCACATTTCTCAACATAATAAAAGTCTGTTGTTTCCCTTTCTTGATATCGATATCTGTTTTTCAAAGCTTCGGAACACTTCCGCCAAAATAAAAATGTAGCTTTACGTCGAGGTGAATTCATCCCCTAGTGCAATGTGCAAGTATTTAGCCGTTTCCATTCTCATATTTTTGGTCATTTCACTGTGTATTCTCACATCAGATCCCGGTGACCTCCCGTGAAGTACTCTGATCCTTTCTTCCATCTGGTCATGGATATGGGACAGAATGCCCTTAATTATCCTCAAGTTCACAATTTCCAGGTAAAATTATAAGTGCAGTTCAGAGTTCTGTTCAAGCACAATAAGCCGTGTACGTACATGATGTGGTCCATGATGAACCTGTCTCTTGTTCTCTCCACAGTCCGTCTCTGGCATACTCTCAAGGACGACCCTATCCGATATCTTTCAACACTTTTCCTCTGGAACCTGTAATCACCACCCATAAATCTCTTCTCCTTGCCAGTTGAACTAGATGTCGCCCTTCCTGTCCACCGGAACGTTTTCCTCTGCTGACCCCATCTCGTAATTTATATAATATTTTAAAACAGGAGTCAACATCCGCCACAATGGCGTCTCCCTGGATGTTATCCAGGCCGGCAAATTTACTCCCTCTCACAAGCCATTATGGCTTCCCTTTTCTTTCTTAATTTTTGTATTTATTTATTTACGTTTTTTTTCTCACAATAAACTTGCAAACGTTTGTCTGCCAATTGGTTGTTCGTGACATCCTGGGGAGCTGGTCTAACTAGATTTTCCCCCAAATGTTCTGTCAATCTCCTCGCCCGTATTCTCATAACAAATGTCAATTAGCTCCCCTAATAAGACCCACCCGACCCAATTGCATGTACAGCAATACCCCGATCTTAACGCGGTGTGTTTAGCGCTTTTTCGATATAACGCTTTTTTTTGTTGTTGTTGTTGAAAAAGCATGTCTTGTTACGCTTCAAAAATTTGAACAACGCTCAGCGCTAAACTCCATTGAAGGCAGGAATATAACTTTCACCTTCTCACCAAGTTCATTCAGAACTGATTTGATGACCAAGAGGCATTGTCATTGCTAGCATAATCAACCTGACCCCAAAATGGAACGCAGTTCTATGGTTATCTGTAACATCTACTCCGTTGTGGAGTAAGTGTCTCTCTGAGTGGAGTACACTGTCCTCTATCTTAAAGCATACAATGTATTTAATTTAACAGACGAATTATGGCGTCTATAAATGCCTTACTTACGTGATGTGATTTATATTTAGACTTACTTTCCAGGCATGGTAACTTATCCTCACATGTTGACAGATACGCACCACTGTCTACAGATCGTATCTTTTGAAAGTTGTGTTTACCAGTTTCTCTACCACTGAAAAAGTACTTGTAAAATGGGAGGGAAAACGCTTTTTGATTCGCACAGAGTGGCCACTCCTTTTTGCAGTCCACAGCGGCGTACACATAGTCTCTGTCTGCAGCACATTGAGCAGCCTAAGAAACAGTAACAGGCAACACTGTGGCTCATTAGCGTCTTGCTATAGTTAATTAGTAAATCAATCAATTAATCATAATTACAAACAAGGAAAGGAAACCTTTAGAAAATGAGAATAAATGCAGGAAACTGGAATAAACGCCACTGCAAGATGTAGAAACGCACATTTTTCTTGGCAGCAATACAGGCACTGTTGAAGGGACAGACAAAGATATAAAAACCAGAATATAAATATCTAGAGTTGCTTTCATTGCACTGGGAAATATATGGGAATTTAAATACATCAGGTCCAGCAGAAACATCAAAATGTTCAACTCAAATGTCAAGTCAGTCCTATCCTATTGTATAGCTGTGAAATATGGAGAACAAAACAACCAAAAGGCTTTATATATATGGTCATAAATAGATGATTGCGTTAAATAGAGGGATTAACGTGGTAGCAAAATTACTCATGTGGAACTAATGATAAGACCGTGCTGGAGATGGATAGCACAAAGATTGAGGAACCATGTTGATAGCACAAAGATTGAGGAAACATGTTGATAGCACAAAGATTGAGGAAACATGTTGATAGCACAAAGATTGAGGAAACATGTTGATAGCACAAAGATTGAGGAAACATGTTGATAGCACAAAGATTGAGGAAACATGTTGATAGCAGAAACATTGCAGAAACATGTTGATAGCACAAACATTGAGGAAACATGTTGATAGCATTACAAGACAATCATTGTTCTGAAATCTCCGGGGTGAGAGGGGTAGTGGAAGACTAAAGAACACACGGAGAAGACAACTGGAGACACGACATGTGAGGGATGAGAACCTTTCACGGATGGCACTGGACAGGAAGACTTGGTGTAAGAGAATTGATGCCTGTGGTTCTTGTAGGAAATGAAAGGTTAAAGGTGAAAGAAGAAGGCTGACATGACATTTAATTTATTGAAAACATCAATACATGTATCTAAAAATACCTTACACTAAGAAACTGCTTTGTTTTAACACAAAATTGTTGCCGTGTAGCATGTCTTGACAACAATAACTGAGAACAACGTCTGAACAACAAAGAATATCAGAATGATGATGACATTAATACAATAACAAAATAGATCTTGCAAACGTCTGCCATTTTTGACAAATCAAGAAACGTCAAGGCAATTAAGAAAACTGTCAAGACTGTTCAAAAATACAACTTGCTAAAGGAACATAGGATTTAAGTTTGTAGCGTTTATTAGTTTGAGAATATATAGTTAGTCTTTCTGGGCATCTTATCACGTACTGAATGGTGTTCTCTATCTCTCACTTAATCACTTACTTTGCCCTTTCTCTTCTATCCCTCCTATACGCGGAATGAAGAGGTTTGACAGAGAGAGAAGGAGAGAGAGCGAGAGAGAGAGAGAGAGAGAGCACCATACTATCATATCGGCTGTCTTTCTTGTGGCCTGGTTCCTGTCTAGTCCTCGGTCCTTCTAATGTTGTCATGGCGACACCAAGGTCGTCCTGGAGGTGTGCATTCCTGGCTCGTGGTTTCCAATATTTGTCATGGTAACGGATTCTCTCCCATTCTTCAGAAATGGCCAAACCATCTTAATTGGCACTGTTCCAAATGGGTGTGCAGGGGCTGGGTTTGGAAGATTATGTATATATATAATATGTATGCCTATATAACCTTTCTAGTAACTGTATATTATAAGCTGTCAACAATGTTCACGCTTGCCTTCATTATTGTGCTGAAAGTGTTACCGTGTCTTCTTTATCCCGTATGGGATGTGTTCCACGCTCTAGTCTTGAGTTAAGGAAGTCAAAGCAGATAGAGCATTAACTGGCTATCAACATTATAAAGCTGAGACACATTGAACCGAAACTTCTACACTTCATTACACCAAGTCAGCATGTTCTATGGCAGCAAGTCAGTACGTTCTATGGCAGCAAGTCAGTTTAAAACGGTAAGATGAACTTTGAACTATATTTTTTTAGACTTTCAGCAACTATTTCAGAGGGTAATGATGCCCGCACTTCAAGGTTCTACACCAAGCAAGGAAGAATATATGTAGTGGCACCAAGTCAGTATGTTCTATGGCAGCAAGTCAGTATGTTCTATGGCACCAAGTCAGTATGTTCTATGGCACCAAGTCAGTATGTTCTATGGCAGCAAGTCAGTAAAATGGCAGGAAAGTATGATAACCAGGGTGCGCTGTGGGAGATAGCAGCAGAGACTTGGTAGCAAGACCAGTATGTTTACTGATGCAGATAATGGCAGGAAGTCAGTATGTTGATAACCAAGGATTAGCTGTCTGGTATTGAAGCAGAGACTTTGTAGTTGAGACTAAAGATTATTATTAATGCAGATAATGGCTATATGTTTGATAACCAAGGATTAGCTGTCAGGTAATGAAGCTGAGACATTATACAGGTGTATGAATACTTTGAACTAATTTATTAGGCAAGTCAGTAAGGCTATGGCACCAAGTCAGTTGCCATGGACCTTTTAATTTTCTGCTGATGAATTGTACCTCCATGAAATATGTAAATAAACCCATCAGGTTACACTTTACTACAAATTTCGATAGCCAGTTTAATATAAATCAAAGAGAGAGAAGTAGATTTTCTGAATGCAAGGCCATTATGAAATAATTCACACCCAACACCACCAGTACGAGGAAGGTCGCTGTGAGGAATAACACAAAGAGAGAATAAACGTGGTCTGGGTTTAAGAAAAGACGACAACCTTATCTCTTCCAGGAATCCACCCGAAAAATCTCTGTTATGCAGGAAAAATGACCGTCTTTTACTAATTAGGGTAATCAATCTCTTTCGTTTGAACCCATATTGAACTGGGGTGGAAGATGGCAAAGAATGTGTAACAAATTTGACCACATAGATTAATAACTAGGCCTGCCTCAGTCACCTAGTTAAAAATATATAAGAAGGAACACCGACACTGTCACAATAATATTTCCATACAAGACTTGTCGGAAAAATAATTATCCATCTTCAAAGAGATTACCTACGAGATATAATGAAGTCGTGAGTGTAAACATGAACAATAATAGACAGAAGTTGGCATATCATATATATCGATTGTAAACATTACATTTATTTTTCGTTTGTTATGTGAGGATTTTTCGTGAGAGAAAGGGAGATATACGCATCTTGCGTGCTATTGGCTTGGCATCTTAATATGTAAAAATACAACATTTCTGATTGGAGCCTTGTCTTATGGTAGCAACCTGAATGTGGGCCGAATGTTGCCTTATAATTTAGCGCCTTGTGAGTTTACCGCACTGGGAAATTCAACTCGCCAAGAAGACAGCCAAACAAGCCAGAATAAGAAATGTGATCAGGATTGTACTTTAAAGAACCAGACAACGTTTTTGAGCATCTTGTGGGCTTATATTCCAGGAAAACACTACCTTCATTAATACGGAAAGCACAGAATCCTAGGAACCTGAACAATAAGTCATAATAAAAAAAAGGTAAAGGAACCCGTTACACGCCCATTGAGGCATATTGGGAATATGGTGTTAGGCCCATATTATCTTGACCGTCGGCACACTAGGGGTGATGTGGTCGGCATCACGCCGGCCGCCTTAACCTTCCCAGAGTTGCTCTGGTACCCATGTGGGGCTGGGTCGACCCAGGAGCCGTCTGTGGCCTAAACATATTCCCACCTCATTTGGGGATCGAACCATAGACCACTGCGCTAGGTAGCCAGTGCGCTAACCACTATGCTACCGCGGCTCTCTAAGTCATAGTAGGTGTCTATTATAAAGTAACACACCAGCCCACGTGTAAGAGGCATCTTAATCAAGTTGCCTGGACTATTTCTCTAAGCCAGTAGTCAGTCTGTATTCCCAAAGGAAAGTTGTACATTTTACAATTCTATATTTTGCATTATTAACATGTGAAAAGTGCTAGTGGATGTCCAAGTCATACGAGGCTGGCAACCTCAGCATATAGAATGATAGTTTCATGAACCACCACTGCAAGAGCTGGTGACTGCTTTATGCGGGTTTCTCATTGAGAACCAAAAGCAGAGGTAGTCTTAAGTTCCATATTGAGCAGGGAGTGGATGGTGAAATAACTGATTTATAGAGGGGAAGGTTTTGAGGCAGATGGGATGGTGGCATGGAAAAAGATCTAATTTTGTGTCTGGAAACCCAATACTCAGGAGGGTATTTGTTTGTCTCTTATTTCATGATACTAGTCGGTGGTACCAATTGATGGTGCTATCTGTGGGACACGTGAGTGTATAAGTGGCTTGCAGTCAGAGCTAGACACCTACAACAGACGGGTCTTAACAGACGCTGAAACTTCTTCGCAATTACTCCACTATACTACGAGGAACATGCTGCGGCCACCAGACGTGAACAGTGACGAGTGAACCAGTCTATGACTTGCAAAGAACAAACATCGGCTGGAACATAAACCAACCGACCGACATCTTCCTGGCAGCTAAGTAGCCATTCAAAGTTGCTAAGTGAATTCTCTAATTTTAAATCAGAAAGAACTGTTCAAATCAGACAATCACCTGTGAGGAAATTTTAAAGACTCTATCTAAATTCTCCTCCCCCTTTATTATATTTTACAGTTGTCAACGATAATTGACTTTTACATTTTGTTATCTGGAAATACACAAATGTATAGTTGATTTAGTCATTTTGAGTGAACTGCACCCGTATGTCTCAGTCATTTTAAATAAGCTATTTAAGTAATATTTTACTGAGTTAAATCTGTTGGGGGCTCATCAGAAAAATCCTAACTCATAGAAAGTCAGGAAAGATAAAAAGTTTACACGGCCTGGATTCCAATCTGCCGTAGTACTTGATTTCTTTAAATTTCTATGAGGCTTCCAAGAACTGAAGCACCATTCATCAGTTCACATCTCTGCCAAGAGTAACCTTGAGCGAAACGTAGGCACCGTTGAAGACCTTCAGTAGATACTCTGAATTTTGGCCATTGTTGGACCATCATTGCGGAGCAAGCGGATTCAATCCTGTGACACGTGACAAGGAAGTCAATTTAAGGAGTTGGTTAGTAAAACTTGAATTTTGTTCATGCCGTTCTTTCACCGAGAATATGATTTTAAAATTTGTTTCAGTTTCTTTATTTGTTTGTCTTGGTTGATATGATGACACCGACTTTTACTAACATTATTAAACCGGTGTACTTAACCAGTGAAATACATGTGGTTACACTGAGAAGCTAACTGCAATTTTGTTTTATCCTAACCATTTGACGGACTGTGTTGTTAACCAGGGCTGTGGAAACAGAGTCAGAGTATCGGAGTCGCATAGTCAGTCAAAAATGTCTTTCCACCCCCGCATTGTATTCCCCATGACTAGTAGAAAACTGTAGTCGCAGTCGGAATGACAGGAATCGGAAAATGTATTGGTCGACCTCTCAATCACTAACTCAATCAGGCTCTCAATCACTAACTCAATCAGGCTCTCAATCACTAACTCAATCAGGCTCTCAGTCACTAACTCACAGCACGCGGAATAGGTAACGAAATATCAGACTGAACTGGCTGATAGGTCTGCACTTTTCTCCTTTAAAGAACAAAAAACAGACACGTAAATAACTAAAGTAATTTCACTACACTGAGATGATCTAAAAGGCAACTATGTTAACTCTGAAGACAAGAAGGTCAACACTATGCGGATTATATTTTCCTAGACAAAGACCTAACGGAAGGGGGTTATATAACGTGATCAAACATACATTTACTGTGGGCCATATCTTACAGTGGAGGAAAGTGTATAGCTCCTTACCAGAGAAAGTAACCCACAGCTGGTTGTGAGGAAGGACAATTCAGAACTAGAAAAACTTGGAGCGAAAGGCGCGACGAAAGAACCAACTCAACAGTTAAGGCCCTTACTGGCTAGAAGTACAACACAATCGACATATACAAGATACGTACTGAAGGATTTTATCATATTTAAAAAAAAAAACATTATTTATTTACTATTGCGTAAATTTTACTATTTGTTACTTTCATATTACGGTTTAAATGAACACAATTCAATGCACAATATAAAACCTCTTTCTAATTATGACATTTCACAGTAATTATAATATACCGGAGATTAATCCAGTGTCTCATTAAATGTATTTGCGTTGATTTATATTTGAGTCGATTAATTTGTTATCATGTATTATGTGTTCTGTTGAATTTGTCCCAATGTTAACTGGTATTTTTTTACAAAAAAAAAAAAAAAATTAAAGTAAATATTGCGAGTTCTATAATTGTGTCCTTTTGTAACGTTGCATAATCATTTATTCCTTACCTAATCCAACAAATGGTGGTATCGATCTATTGAGCCACTTGGGGGTATTGATCTATTAATTTTATCAGATACTTCTTCAGGCTTTAGTTCAGAAAGAGATGACGGAAATCCACCACATTTCAATTTTCCTTCTCGCTAATGGCAGTTGTCTTCTCTATAGTTCCCTGACATCAATCTATAAGGAAATAAACCTCTTCCATCTACATCCCTAAACCTTTATCGTAGAGTTCTGGAGAACGGGAATGACTATTGACAGTTATCTATTCTATTATGATACTGCCCACCCTACAAGTCACACATACGTTTCCCCAGTTACAGTGTGAAGGACTAAGTATGGCTCAAATACTTTTAAATGGAAACTCTGATTCACGTACCAGCTATTTGCCACATTAATAATTGAGCAGAGACGTTTTGATGTGGGGAAGTCGAGCACACGAAAACACATGTTATCAAAACACGAAGATGTTTCTCGTTCGTAACGCTGAAAGCATGACATTCGCCATCTGAGTTGAGGAAGGTGCTGTGTGACCATGACACAAGCTTGAGACTAACCTCTGGATTTGAAATGAAGAACAATAGTCGTGTACTCGATGTGGTCTTAAAAAATAATTTAGAGACTCAGTAAAGAACAATAATTGGAGAGGAATCACTCTTCTCTCAGTTCCCAGCAAAATACTAGGCAGGATAATTATACAGATAATTTCAAAAGCAGTAGACCACAAACTGAGGAAAGAACAAGCAGGATTTAGAAAGAACAGAAGATGTGTAGATCATATATTCACTCTCAGGAACATTATAGAGCAGTGGTCAGAATGGCAAAGACAGCTGTACATAAAATTCGTTGATTTTGAAAAGGCTTTTGACAGCATACATAGGGACAGTTTATGAAAAATACTGAGGGCTTATGGAATTCTAAGTTGCATAGTGTCAGTCATAAAAAGCCTATATGCCAACCTTACGTGTAGTGTTGGGAAGAGCAGCCTAACCTTTGAGGTGAAGACAGGAGTACGACAGGGATGCCCCTTATCAACCACTCTATTTTTAACAGTCATAGACTGGGTGATGCGCCAGACAACAGAGGGCAGTCCAAGAGGAATAAGATGGACTACATTTTCTACATTGGAAGATCTGGAATATGCAGATGACATTGCACTACTAGCACAATCACATCAACACATCCAGGAAAAACGGATAGACTTAATAAGTATAGCAAGCAGGTGGGCTTGAACATCAATTTAAAGAAGTCAGAGGTCATGACGCTCAATGTGAGCAACCCTGAGCCCATATCAGTAAGGAATCAGCAACTGGTACAGAAAGACACCTTCACATACCTAGGATGCATAGTAACACCAGACGGCGGAGCAAGCAAAGACATCAACATCAGAACGAATAAGGCAAGAACAGCCTTTTTTAGCCTAAACAACATCTGGAAATCATCTCAATACAGCGCAAGCACAAAATTAAGATTATATCGGAGCTGTGTGCTTTCTGTGCGGAATGCTGGAGATTTACAGAGAAGGAAATGTCGAAATTGTCCTCTTTTCACACAACATGCCTAAGAAAAATTCTCCGAATCGTTTGGCCGAATACCATCACCAACCAAGATCTGCTTACTCGGAGCAAGCAAGAGGACATGCACACCATCATAGCTGGCAGACGCTGGAGCTGGGTTGGCCATGTCCTCAGAAGAGACCCCGATGCCATCACAAGAACAGCTATGCTTTTGACCCCTGATGGAAAACGAAAGAGAGGCCGACCAAAAACAACCTGGCGGAGGACTGTGGAGGCTGAGATGCAAAGAATGAACCAGAGTTGGGGCACTGTACGAAGGATGGTCACCGATCGAGCAAAGTGGAATCAATTTGTGGTTGCCCTACAAGACGCCACTAGGCGTGATGGCTACTGACTGCGTTGACGGTCGGCGGTTAAGTATCAAAGAAGAAGAAGAAAGAACATTAAGCAGTGATTTTAGGTTTAATAATTGTTAACCCTTAAACCTAACCTTATTCATAACCCTTACGACGTGGGCTGCATTTTGGGATAACATCAAAGAACAAGTCCCACTATCTTCATTTCAACCGACCGCAAACTTTAAGAGAAACAAAAAGGTCTTTATATAAGAGCAGACGACGAAACTGAAGACGGACAGCTACTGCTTCTAGTTGCCGAAAGAGGTTCTTGCGCCATATTGTGCGTTTGTTAGGATCTGCAGACAGTAAAACATATTGTTACTGTCAATCCCGACGTAATAGCATGTCAAGTGTTCATGGCCAGCTTACTCCAGACGACAACTTGACCTGACTATCCCATGGTTTATGAGAAAGCAAACCCGAGATTTATATTATTAGTTGGCTCGTAATTTAGTCTTACCTGAACGAATTGTGGCGTAACTTTGGACGTCTGTTTGTCGCAAGGGTCGTAGAACAGAATAACAGCGAAATCGTTGGTCTGGATGAATTGTGGGAAATTGCTTACATTTAATCCGTACACATACTTTGACTTCAGGTAGGGGTCTATCTCAAAACCAGATAACGATTTTCCGGTTGGCGGTGAACGGCGGGCTGCCATTTCTTGTGTTTCAACAAAACCTTTCGTTTATGTCGCGATGATGATGGTGCAACAGGCTTGACTAATGCTTAGCTTTCTGCTTCAAGTGTTGTTATGGGCTCCGAAATCATCGATACTGCAGTGCCTCCAGTCAGTTCTGAGTTCTTATGGTTGACGTCTGCTATAAGCTAAACTGGACCAGGGAAAAGGCCGTTATCCAGCCCGCCGACATGTTTGTAATGTGACCTCATTCGATGATGTCACATGGGATTACGCACGTTCAACATATTGCAGTGCGGTTATTGTCGTGGTGGTTCATAATTGACATAATCGTACTCCGGGTAAACCCAATACACGCTCAGTTTCCCTCAGCTAAAATCAAATGGTTGAGCTTTAGTTTTGCACACGCCTCATCCATCTTCTCATATTTCGTCCATGTTTGTTTGTCCATCCATCTTCTCTTATATCGTCCATGTTTGTTTGTCCAGCATTTAATGAGAAATTCCAGAATTTGTAGATTTCTTGATTCCATCCACAGCAGTATCGTTCTCCACCAGGCGACAGTTAATAGCCCATAGTTTTTTTTTTTTAAATTAATGAAGATAAACAGAAATCCCGTTCAGCCTCTGATGGGTTATAATTAGGATATATATTGTCTTCAATTCCAAATAATATGAACAACTGCCGACATGAGAAAGTGGCATCACATTTGAAAATAGGGATACTCACAATTGTGCTTAGGCCTATACGTTAAATAATAAAATAAAAAACAAACAAACAAACAAACAAAATCAAGAAGAAACTATGAACAAGAATAATATTAAAGTGGAGGGGTGTATAGGCCTGGTGGTTCTAGTTATATAACGGACTTTACCAGATATTTAATTGACTTTCATCTGTTTAAAGTCACATGCATTGTAAGGACAGCATCAGACCTTCACATTCCCAGCCACTATATATTAACATGTGTTCGTGTGAAATATTGTAGCCCCGTTATGATCTTAACTCTAGGTTTAGCCCACAGCCCCGTTAAGAGAAAGATGATGGCCCAAAGAGTTACAGATACATATGCTTAGGGTCTACTATTGTCTCCTTTTGAAGGTATGACCTGACTTTGACAGCAGTATCTATTCTAAAGGAACAATTTAATTAGCAGCAAATCTTGTCTAAGGAAATTTCAAAAGTTGGTGAAACAATAGTTATCCAAAAAAACTCACTCAGTCCACTTTCACTCGGTTCTTTCATCAGGGTACCCTGGCACACGTGCTTACCTATCTGTACCGCTGTTCGCCGTCTGGCGCAGACTTTGAGTCACTCACACACTTTCTATCTGGTTCTGTCGTTGAATGAAACCGACCCCAGCTCTACAGATTGGTTTGGTGGTTTCGTCAAAACTTTTCCGGGGAGCGTCGGCTTCCTGCGACCGTTCTTTCAGACTAAAGTTAGTGTCACTTGACTCACGAGGTAAGAATTAGGTTTAAGCGGGCACACAAATGTCAGAGACCCCAGGTTTTCCGTAATTTGGAATAGGACCGGTGGACAACTTCTCTCAACCAGGAAATCTTGGTTCACTAAACACTTTTTTCCAACAATGTCGGGAATGTTAATGTTATTTCTTGTAATTATTCTCGCCGCCAGGCAGCATGTACATTTAAATTTGAGAAGCAATATGAACTGGCTCAGAAGCCCAGTATAAACATTAGTCTTTAGCAACCGTTAGTGGGATTGGTATTACTGTTTATCTCTGATGGCACATGCACTGTCAGACCAGTGTTACTTTAAAAAAAACCCACGTGGTTAAAGATAGGAAATGTCTTATGTTTCTCACAAGTATGTCTCTTTACTAAACGCCGGCAAGTTGGGTCACCCCAGTATTCACTGCATAAAATGGAAAAAGCACATATAAAATAATTATACATACTATGTATAAGGATATAACTTATAGTTTAAACGGCAAGCCTACAGCTTGTACTGACCGAGATGTACGCGTGTCAGTTGCAAATCTCAGACACCCCGTCTGCAGTGCGGAGCGCAATTTCACACTTCGCCGGACTATCCCGACGAAAACTCACGCAGTTGCTGCAAAAGGTAGACAATCCGTCTGCCTGCCATGTCCGACGGAGCGAATTCTCATACCCCAGGCCCAGAAATCTGGTCAGGCAGCGCTCTGACCGGGGAAACTGCAGACGTTCTGTCTGTCGAGGACCGTATATTCACAGCTATCGTTCGACCGGCAGAGACTGACATCTACGTAATCAAGTTACTCTTCAGTATGAGAAAGAAAAACGATGATGGGAAAGAAATATATTTTTCGCAACGAACAAATGCGAAAATATATGAATGAGGTAAAGAGAGATACTAAAAATAGAGGACACGGGTGGAATGAAAGAAGAGGATGTAGAAAATTTATAGATCATAAATGTCTACGTGACAGAACGTCCCCCCTTTAAGATATTGAAGTACTCCATGTCTACGTTATGGAAATAAATTTCCTATATCCGTAGCTTCAGGGTGTCTGTCCTCTTCCATCATATCTCCCCCCTCCATCTCTCTCCAATTCCTACTCAAGTCTACTCCCAAAGTTTCCTTTCTCTGGAATGTCTCCCATACGCGCTTGAAAGAGCGTCGCCGCTTCTGACATTTTTCAAAGATTTCCTGTGATTGCAGTGGAGTTTCCCTGCCACTATCGTCATCGTCGTCAGTTTTGGCGATCGTCAGGAGATGGTCGGAGGTTGGCACTGGTTTTTCCAAGTATCTTTTTAAGAGATTTAAATGGAAAACCTTCTCCTTTCCTTCAATAGAGATCTGGTAGTTAGCCTTAGAAATCTTTTTTAGGACGGTAAACGGCCCTTGCCATCCGATCTTCAGTTGGTTGTTCTCGGTAGGGAGTAACACCAAAACTTTGTCTCCTGCTTCCAATTCTCTCTCTTTCGCGACTTTCCTGTATCGGTTAGCGTGCTTTGTGTGTGCTCGCTTAAAATTGGTCGTTGCTAGGTCCCATCCTAGTTTCAACCTTCCTTTTAAATCCGACACATATTTACTGGCTGAGACAACTGTCTCCTCAGCCTTCTGGTCTGTCAGCGACCAAAGTAAGGCATCAAGCGGGCCCTTAATGGGTCTGCCGAATAAAAGCGTAGCTGGCGGAAATCCTGTGGAAGTATGAAGAGATTCTCTGTAGCCAAATAAAGCTGCCGGAATGCAACAATCCCAATCTTCAGGTTTAACTTGTGCCAGTCTACTTAACATCATGTTGAGGTTTCCGTTAACACGTTCTACTAGCCCATTTCTGGCCAGAGTATAAGGCTTAGTGTAGATGTGCTGGCCCCTCAAGATCTTGACGATCTCATCCATCAACAGGTTTCGGTATGGAGATTCGTTATCCGTCAACACTTATTGAGGGAATCCCAACCGAGTGAAAATCTTCACGAGGGCTTCTGCGACATGCTTGGCATCTGCGCATGTTAGCGGGTTAGCTTCTGCCCATAAAATGCATGTATCGACTAAGGTCAGGATAAACCTGTTCCTTCTTTTAGTCCTTTCTAAGGGCCCTAAAATGTCGATCACAACCCGTTCGAATGGTGTTCCCACTATTGGCATTTCACCCAAGTGGACTGGGGTGTCCGTTGCTTGGGTGGCACACGTTGGCACTGGGCAACGGATTTGACATATCTGATAATATCAGTGTTTACTCCTGGCCACCAATAAGGCTTCTGTACTGTCTCGGTACTAGGAGCTGGTTGTAACCTTGGTCAGGCTTGCCCGTTCTGCGATAAAGTACGCCATCCTTAGAAAAAATGTCCCCGTGCTGTCTGGGTTCCTTAGCCATGGGCAGTTTCCTAAAGCAGGGTGCCAAAGTAGGGTCCTTGTATTGCGCTTCTTTAAGTTCCATGGGTAACAAATTAGGCGCAGGCTCCCGTTCCTTCTTGGTTTGCCTCTTGTAGTTACTGCTGCCACAATCGGCTCTTCCGGTTTCCCAATACACACGTATCTCCCGCCAAGTATGACTGGGTAGATGGGATCATCCATAACAGCCGCTTTGATCACGCCTCTGACAAAGTCAGAGTGTATCTCCGCCAATGCGATGGGAAGCGCTGTAGGTGCATCACTCTTAGAAACTCCACAAAATTGGACGGTCTCTGCTGTCTCTTGACCGGGTTTGACCAGGTTTCTGGCAACAATGCAATCATAAGAAAGCCCCGTGTCAAATAAACAAGAAGTTTGAGAACCGTTCAATGTAACAGTACCTCGCGTTGAGGGTCTATCCCCAACAGGTTGGGAATCACTGTCAATAATTCCGCCTTGCGAGACTGTTAATAAGCATCCGATGCGTTTAGGCTCGGTGTGCTCGGTCTGATCATATGTCCCGTGCTCAGGGGTTCTCCCTTTGCCACCTTGACCTTTCTGGCCACGCTGCCATGAAGGGCGGTCGGGTTGATCAGACTGTTTGGGGTGCTTGGGGTACTTGTTTTTGTAGAACTTGGTCTTTTCAGGAGGGGGGTTTTGAGGTCCAGTTTCTCTGTGGTTATTTTGATTAGAAGCATGAGAAGGTTGATCTAGATTATTTTTCCGAAAATGCTCTTCTGTCGGTTTTCGTTTTATGGCCGGTAGTTCAGCCAGCGCATTGTGATATCGCTCAGACTTTTGCAAAATGTCTTCAAGCTTTTCTGCACCCTGCTCGGCAAGAAATCTCCGGGTATCCGCAGACAAAGTGTTCTTTATTTGTTCTGTTAGAACAAATTCCTCAAGACCTTCATAGGTAGAGGGGAGCTGTGAAAGCTCAAGGCACTTTGACAAGTATCCCTTTAAACGAGATGAGAACTGCTGAAAAGTTTCAGAATTCTCTTTCCTGCTGTTGCGAAACAGTTGCAAAAATTTGCGCGCGTTCATTTCAAAGCGCTCCAGTAACGCTTTCTTCAACAGATCATAGTTGTCTTGTTGGCTGCTTTCCAGTTTGGCGTAAACATCATACGCAGAACTTTTCAAAGCCTGGGACAGCTTCATGTTCCAACGCGACCTCTCTAAACCGTACAGAGTTGCAATTTTCTCAAATTTTTTTAGATACGTGTCAATCTTTTCATTGGGACATGGGAAAGATTCTAGAGCGAAAGACATAGCAGTGAGTTGAGTAGATTGAGTGCTAGAAGGATCAGTTAAGGAAGAATGAGGAGAAGACTCTCCATTGCTGGAGGTAGAGGCAGCACCACGACTTTGGAATTCTAGAGTTTTAAGAGCCAACTCCTGCTGTCTCTCTTCCCTCTCCTTCTCATGCTGTCTCTCCTTCTATTTTTCCTCTCTCTCCTCCCTCTCCTTCTCATGCTGTCTTTCCTTCTCTTTTTCCTCCTGCTGCATCCTGCGAATTTCCATTTCCTCGTCCATCTTCTTCTGCTCTTTAGCTTCCGCTGCTTTCCTCTCCGCATCATATCTTTCCAGTTCGTCTCTAACAAACGCTTTCGCTTCCTCTCCTTCCAGTCCCTCCTCTCTCGCTTCGTCTCTGAGGAGTTGTCTAAGATTTGCCCTCTCGGCCATATTATGTCAGTGACTGAGACTAGTGGAGAAAGAAAATAGAAAGAAGGATACACTGGTTACTACCACTTACGAGAAAATACCAAATAAAAGATGATATGCTTAACCCTGGGATACCTCCTCCAAAATAAAATCTAACTATCGCTGCTATTAATCGGCAATAAAGCACCTAATGCAAACACGACTACGCCAACTAAATGGTAGTTAAGATTACTTCTGAAAAATACGTTGCTACAGTGGAAACAAAATAATTATTGCAAAAATTAAAGAGAAAAATAATCCCTTAATTTTAAGATCCACTATAAGTTCGGCTCTGAAGTCAGATCGAGTAAGGGAGGCAATTAATCTGGACGAAAGAGTCCGAAACGCACTCCTTAACTTAGTTCAAACACCGTTCTGCCTCAGTACCCAGTGAATGTTATACACTCACCACTTTACCAGCGTTTAGTATTACAAATCAACAATTAACATATATTCCGACAAAATCCACCTGTAACTCAAATGTATATTATTCAAAATGCTGTGGAAAAAAAACTTATCAGTTTGTGTGGTCAGCACGCCCGTAAACAGATCGTTAGTCTAGGGGATAAATTATTTAAAGATATAACAAATCACAAGACATCAAACTCTTACACTATTACAGAATAAAGAATCTTAAGTTCAAAATCCAGATAGACGAGTCCACATTTGTCGTACTCGTCTTCCTATTCTAAGTTCAAAAATCCTTCGGACGAGCCCCCATTTGTCGTAGATTTTAGATAGGAGAATTAAGACTTGGGTTGGTCCCTTCTGAATAGGTTTGAATAGGTGATAGACACAGTGAGAGTTAGTAACAAAAAATAGAATTTCCACAAGTGAGATGATAGACTGTGATATAGAGGCTGTCTCTGAAAAAAAATCAAGGAAATCTTCTCTCTTTCACCTATCTTCTACGACGGCTTTTAAGGCGTAAGACAGTCTAAACCCAGATATATATATTACATATATTTCTATCTACTCACGTGCACGCACATACACGTGACGACAGTTAAACACACAGACGTTGGAAATCTATAACAATGAATATGTATATATTAGAACGAGATGACCAACGCACTGATTTAGTTCAAGAGAGATTTTAATTATCATCAAAAAAATCTTCTCACAACACCTAAAAAAAAATACATCAAGGAAAACATATACAAAGAGTCATAAAATTCAAGAAAATGCTACAAGGATGATAGCCCCGTTATGATCTTAACTCTAGGTTTAGCCCACAGCCCCGTTAGGATGACAGATGATGGCCCAAAGCGTTATAGATGCATATGGTTAGGGTCTAATATTGTCTTCTTTTGAAGGTATGACCTGACTTTGACAGCAGTATCTATTCTAAAGGAACAATTTAATTATGCAGCAAATCTTGTCTATGGAAAATTACAAAGTGAGTGCGTCAAACAAAGAACATCCTTCCGTCACTTTCACTCGGTTCATTCATCAGGGTACCCTGGCACACGTGCTTACCTATCTGTACCGCTGTTCACCGTCTGGTGCAGACTTTGTGACACTCACACACTTTCTGTTTCTGTCGTTGAATGAAACCGACCCCAGCTCTACAGATTTGTTTGGTGGTTTCGTCAAAATCATCCGGGGAGCGTCGACTTCCTGCGACAGTTCTTTCAGACTATAATTAGTGTCACTTGGCTCACGAGGTAAGAATTAGGTTTAAGCGGGTACAAAAATGTCAGAAACACCAGGTTTCCCTTAATTTGGAAAAGATGACCAGTGGACAACTGCTCTCAACAGACAGTCTTGGTTCACTATCCACTCTTTCAATAATGTCGGAAATGTAAATGTTATTTCTTGTAATTATTCTCGCCGCCAGGAAGCATGTATATTTCAATTTGAGAAGAAGTATGAACTGGCTCAGAAGCCCAGTATAAACATTAGTCTTTAGCAACCGTTAGTGGGATTGGTATTACTGTTTATCTCTGATGGCACATGCACTGTCAGACCAGTGTTTCTTGAAAAAAAAACCACGTGGTTAAAGATAAGAAATGTCTATGCTTCTCACAAGTATGTCTCTTTACTAAACGCCGGCAAGTTTGGGTCACCCCAGTATTCACTGCATAAAATGGAAAAAGCACATATAAAATAATTATACATACTATGTATAAGGATATAACTTATAGTTTAACGGCAAGCCTACGGCTTGACTTATATTTAAAACTTCCCGTGAAATAAGTTAAATAAAAAATCAATCATCATGAATTTGAAATACATATAAATATATTTCGTCAACACTCATGAGACATCTAGCAGTTATAAGTTAGTTTAGAGAATGTATCTCTCCTGAGTATTAGCAGTTAAATGGAATTACATTTATTAGCCGAATGGGTTTAGCTAGAAATTTATAATTTATCTTGCTTTCCATTGTAACTCGTCGACTAAAGAATATAACAAACTATTTAAATAATCACTCTGCACACAGAACTAGTTTAAAATGAAATAGGCGATTAAACACTTTATCGCTTCACAAATTACGAGAGATCTATTATATATAATATTTACCTCACTAAGAACTACAGACTAAACCATGAACTAGAATACTGTAATCTAATTTTAATCTAGAACTCGGCAAATGCCCAAGAAACTCAGACTTCGCCAAAACACAGATATTAAATCTAGCATAGCGATCTGTTTACTGCGAATTTAAGAGTCAGAATGCAATTAAAGTTTAACATTCTGGTTATATCTATCAAACGGACAAAGAGGTGAACGTTTATTTCGTAGAACGAAATGCTCTCCCCTTTCCGGCTTTAACGATACGTTTAACACCTAAACGCATGTCCTAACTGCCCCGTACTGACCGAGATGTACGCGTGTCAGTTGCAAATCTCAGACACCCCGTCTGCAGTGCGGAGCGCAATTTCACACTTCGCCGGACTATCCCGACGAAAACTCACGCAGTTGCTGCAAAAGGTAGACAATCCGTCTGCCTGCCATGTCCGACGGAGCGAATTTTCACACCCCAGGCCCACAAATCTGGTCGGGCAGCGCTCTGACCGGGGAAACTGCAGACGTTCTATCTGGCGAGGACCGTATATTCACAGCTATCGTTCGACCGGCAGAGACTGACATCTACGTAATCAAGTTACTCTTCAGTATGAGAAAGAAAAACGATGATGGGAAAGAAATATATTTTTCGCAACATTTGAATGCGAAAAACACAATAAGAAGGTAAAGAGCGACAATAATTAGAGAACCAGGTGGGAGAAAAGAAGAGGAAAATATAGAAAATTCAATGAACATAACTCTCCGTGACCCAGCTGTAGTCTGAGAAGTTTCTTATTACTGGGAATTTTCAATTCCCTAGATATCTGACATTTTCTTGTTGGAGCCCTGAACATCTTATATGCATGTCTTCCTTTCAGATTTTTATCCCATTCTGCTTTCCATTCATCTGTTATTAAATCTTTAATTAAGCTCTTAATTTCTGATTTACTCGTCCCTACATTTATTAGATTTTTATCAGATCTACCTTTCTTGGCTTCTTTATCTGCCTTTTCATTTCCTTCTATGCCAACATGTGAAGGTATCCAAGCAATTAATACTGAACATCCTCTAGAATATAAGTATGTAGTAGCCAGAAAAATCTCCTCTGCTATATCAGGTCTACTACATTCTCGTAAGTTTCTAAGTGCTTTAATTGTTGAAAGAGAGTCAGTTAAAACTGTTAATTTTTTGGGAGGGTTATTAGAGAATATTTCTAGTGCTTTTAGTATTGCCACCATCTCTGCAGTGAAAATGGATGTATTTTCCGTGATGCTATATTCTTTTGCCATTTTCCATATTGGAATATATATTCCTATCCCCAATATGCCATCCTCTCCCTTGGATCCATCTGTGTACACAGTAATGCTGTCTTTTGATATTTGTTGTATATATTTATTGGCTGTGTTTTTAATATTTTCTATATTATTTGTTTTCTTAAGTATTTCTGCTAGGTGGTAGTCCGTGTCTGATTTCTTGATCTCCCAGGGTGGAATCACTGGCTTGTATTCACAACTGTTATTAATTGATGTAATTAATGTACCCAGATGGACAATTTCCTCCATACACTTCCATCCTGTAGAGTATCTAGTGGTATTCATTGGCTTGGTCTGAGTTGTTAGTTGGCATCTGGTAAAAGCTGTATGTGCTGGGTGAACTTATCCAACATAACTCTGTTCATGTAATTTAGTCTTAACTCCTTTCTCCGTAATTCCAAGGGTATGATTCCTAAAGCCACCTCTATACCTCCCATTGATGTTGATCTGATTGCACCTGCTATTGTACATAAAGCCTGATGCTGAATTCTGTCTAATTTAATCTTGTTACTGTGTGCAGCAGAGTCATATATTATACTTCCATAATCTATTTTTCCTCTAATAAAAGATTTATAAAAAGTGAGCATTGTCTTAGTGCTTGCACCCCATCCATTACCTTGCAAATATCTTAATAAGTTAGTCAATCCTCTGCAAGACTCCACTAGTTTATCTATGTGTTTATTCCAGTTCAGCTGTTGGTCTAATATCATTCCTAGATATCGAGTGGTTTGAACTGTTTTAATGTTTTGCCCTTGGATATTTATATCTATAATTTTATTTTTTACAACCCTACCTTTACTGAAAATCATTCCCAATGTTTTATTTGAATTCAGCTGAAAACCCCATTTTGTCATCCATTTACATACATTATTTATTTTCTTCTGTAGATCCTTATATAATTTTGGCAGATGTCTCCCAGTTCTCCATATAGCAACATCATCTGAAAACTGTGACAATTTATTTTTTATATCATTAAATTCCTCACCTAAATCATTTACCATTATTGTAAAAATTGAAGGAGACATTACTGATCCTTGGGGTATTCCATTTTGTTGTTCATACAGTTCTGATCTATCATTGTTTACCTGAACAGTGAAATATCTATCTTGCAGAAAATTCTCTAAATAATTATACATTTTACCGGTTACTCCTATCTTCTTTATTTTAAAGAGAGCACCCTCTCTCCAGCATTCATCATAAGCCCTAGCTATATCTAAAAATACTACCACAGTTCTTTCTTTCTTTTGAAATCCCGATTTTACTTCATGTTCCAATTTAATTATCTGATCCATAGTGCATCTGTTCTTCCTAAATCCTGACTGAGTTTGATTATATAAATTATTCTTTTCCAAATAAAACTTTAATCTTTTATTTACTATGGTTTCTAATATTTTACCTAGATGGGAAGTTAAATAGATTGGTCTGTATGAACGGGCATCATGGGCATCTTTTTCTGGTTTTAGTATTGGAATAATTACTGCTGTTTTCCATGTTTTGGGAATTTTTCCTGTATTCAAAATTTTGTTAAAAAGGGATGTTATAATTTCTATGGTACTTTTTGGTATGTGTTTCAAGATTTCATAGCTCAAGATGTCATGCCCTGCTGATGTATTTAATAGGATTCCGGTGATCCAAGATGGCGGTTTCATTATTGGTTTACTTGTGATTCTAAATCTGTTGTGCAAAAGCTTGCTGCAGGGAAGTTAATTTGTGTGTTAAAATTCTTTAAGATTTATTAGTATTTTGTCGTTTATAACAATATTGAATAATTAAGATTGGTTAACAGTTAGTTATAATTTTATAATTACTTTTGCATCCGCGATTTTCCATGTTTTGAAAGTCAACGGCGCCATTTTTGAATTTGAAATTTTCGTTACTTACAAAACTACTAAATATTATACTTTATATTTAAAGTTAAGTAAGGACAATTATTCTAAAAGACATGCCGGCTCTTACAAGATTTAAAACAGGTAGTATCTCCAGAAAATCATGGGCTGAAATAGTACAAGCTGACTTACAGAATGATGATCAAGGGAAAATCAGGAATACGAATAGAGAAAATGAAAGACAGAAGATGCAAGCTTCAAAGGAAACAATTAAGAAAAAAGGAAGATGTCAGAGTAAAATGATAGAGAAAATCAATAATCTGAACATTCATTCAAAGAATAAGGGTGTTGAGAACCTTATGAAAGACCAACAAATCAATAGGCCTACTCATAAAGCTGAAAAAAACCTCCCAAGATTAAGGATTTTTCAAATCAGTGGCAATGTGGTAAGTATTAGAGCATTACCAGACAGTAAGATCATCAATGTACTAGAAACAGTTATAGATAAAAGGTCAATAACACACATAAAAAGAACAAATGTTGGCATAATACTCACAATGAACATGACTGAAAAGTCAAAAGCTTTATTAAAACAAATTGAAGTAAGTCCTCTTCAAGTAGAATTGGCACACAGCATTAAAGCTAGGCTTGAATTAGTCAAAGAAACCAGGAAATGTGTAATTAAAGGAATACATGTAACAGTTCCAGAGGAAGAAATAAGAACTAGACTACAACAGTGCACGTTTCCTTGGATGTCCACATTACCAACAAACAAAACTAGCTCTAATAAAATCAGTCAATACTAACACACCATTTAAAGTAGCACTACAACAACATCAATCTTCAGTTGCTACATCTACAACTCCGACACCAAGAGAAATCACAGTCAGAACCAGAAATGTGGAAATAACCCAAAAGAAAAATAAAGTCCAAAAAAATACTGACAAAAGATAGCAATCTACCAGAAGAAAGTGAAATAATCAAATCATCGATAACAGAAGATACAGTGAGAAAGGCAGAAAAAATCTTAAAAGCCATGAGAAACATACAGCATGAAGTAGCTAAAGATGTGGCTAAATTAGCAGAACTCAAAGAAGAGAATGAAGATTTACTGAAAAGGATTGAGTCAGAAAGACAACTCATAATGAGTGAGCAAAAGCGAACAGATAAAAAACAACTAGAAGAAATGTGGAATGAAAAAATGACAGATTGTCAAAAACTTATTCATTCTGTATCAAACATTGTGAAAGCCTTTATGCTGAATCTTCAAAGTGAACTACAAACTCATTTTAACAGAGAAACCAAAAATCTAGGAGACTTTGTTGTTAAAATATAAATAAATATATTATACACTTCTCAGAGTAAAAGAGTACAACACTATTTATAACAAACTTAACAATTAAATAATGGACGTACAGAACATTAGAATAATACAGTGGAATTGCAGAAGTGCCAAAAAAATGTACCAGCATTAATAGGCATGTATAAACAATCTAAAGTAATATTTGCCATTCAAGAGACTAATCTTAATCCGAGTCAACGTTTTACCATCCCTGAATATAAAGTCTTTCGAAATGATAGGACCGAAACTCAAAAAGGAGGAGGTGTGCCATTTCTAGTTAATAAAACATATATAATAACTGACTGGGAATCATTTAGAACAAAAGGAATAACTATAACAGTGTCTACTGAGCTAGAAGAAATTAAAATAGTTAACCTTTACTGTTCAAGTGGAAACATAAACGAAAGAGATATCTCAGACGTGAACAAAAGAATAAACAACAGAACTATCATAGTGGGAGACTTCAATGCTCATCATACAGCTTGGGGAGGCAATGTAATAGACAAATCAGGAAAACTACTGTTGGACTTCATTGAAAACAATGAACTAATAATACTGAATGATGGATCAGTAACAAGAATTAACCCTTGTGCAAATCAGCAAGACACAGCTATTGATATAAGCATTGTAACACCAAATCTTGCTAATGCAAAATGGGAAGTTATTGGGGATACAAATTCAGATCATTTACCTATTGAAATAACACTAAAAGATAATTACAAACCTAACAAACTGGTAGAAAAACCAAAATTTTACTATAATAAAGCTAATTGGGTAGCTTTTCAGGTAGAAATGTAAGAGATAAAAAATAATAATATAGAAGATGAAAATATAGATGTATTTGCAGATAATCTCACAAAAGAAATATTACTAATAGCTGTTAAACATATCCCAAATGCATATATGCCAGGACACATAATTCCACACAGCATTAAGGAAGCATAGAAGAATGAACATTGGAACAAAAACCCAGTACCATGGTGGACAGTTAGATATACAGACATTCAAAAACAAAGAAAACAAGCTTTACAAGAATATAGAAAGCATAGATCTGAAGATAATTTAGATATTTATAAGAACATAAGAAATGAATCAAACAGAATAATACTAAAGGCAAAAGAAAATCATTGGAGACGTTTCTGCCAAACACTGAACCCTACAACTAACTCTACAACAGATGTGTGGAATAAGTTAAAGGCAGAACTAAAAATATGATAATACCTAATATAAAAAGACCTGAAATGGCAGAGACTGACTGGCAGAAAGCAGAGGTGCTGGCCAGGTACTACCATAGAGTTAGTTCTAAGGAAAACCTAGGACAGGCTGAAGTCAACAGAAGAGCAACACTTCTTAAAAAACTCAGTAAAGATGTACCTTATAATACTGAAGAATTATCATATTTAAATGCAGATATTACAATGGAAGAAGTTGAAAATATAATAGCCCGTAGTACATCTGCCTTATCCATATCTAATTTCGCCACTATATGTGATATCGAAGGTAGCCTATCAGCTGTGCCACTGCCGCGAACCCCTTCATGATCTGGAATGTAGGTCCACACAAAGTCCTGGCGGTTCGAGGCAACCGTGTATACTATCCATTCATGTCGGTACCATCAATTCTGGACTTTCCTAAGCATGGACTGAGAATGTGACACAATAACTGCCCTGTTTATTAGAGTTTAAGACACCCATCGTTGTGTTGCAATATCATACTCTAACTGCATTCTCTTCCTAGAGGTTATTACCACGAAAACTTCGCTCTGTCCAGCGATAACTATACCACATCGTCTATCCGTCAAGCGATATCCTTATTTCATACTACGGAGCACAGACCCATCAGTATACACACTGGCATCATCAACTGCAGCACCATCGCTTATCAGCTCATTCACTTCCAACTCTGCTTCCATTGTAGTCGAGTGCAGGTTGCAATGTCTCGGTGCGTTAAAACATATCATTTCATTACATATCTTCGTTATTACAAGATTTTGAGGGAAGGTTCGAGTTACGCTTTTTAAGATTCTTTATAATGTAGAAATAATTCATCCACATACATACATATCATATGTAAATACATGGCCGGCCGGTTCATTAGACGAACCTTGGCAGTACTATACATTTATTATTATTTTTATTTTCAGGAGCGTAGCACCATCTAGGTGTGCAAGTAGATTTTACACGTCCTAGGATTGGCAATTTTAAGAAAAAAAATTTTTTGGGTTTTTTAATTTCAAAATTTTTTTGTTTTTAAACAGAAGCATATAAATTGTACGATTACTTATTTTAATGTTTATTAAAAATTTATCAAATGAAGAAAAATATCCCGTTCAACCTCTGATGGGTTATAATTAGGATATATATTGTTTTCAATTCCAAATAATATGAACAACTGCCGATATGAGAAAGTGGCATTTGCATCAGCGTAATTATTCCAGTTTCAGAAACATCAGGCGGCAATAGAAAAGGAAGAAGCTAAACAAAAAGGGCTTACACCACGACAATGAAGAAGGGGAAAAAAAACAGGTCATGAAAATGTGAATATTGAGAATATTGTGGCGCATATTGTAAGTCTCGTTTAGGGCGCATGAAACCCTTGCGCCGGCCCTGTCTCTCTCTCTCTCTCTCTCTCTCTCTCTCTCTCTCTCTCTCTCTCTATATATATATATATATATATATATATATATATATATATATATATATATATATATATATATATATATATATATGGTCAAAAAGTAATGCCTCGTTATTTTTAATTTCATTCAATAGGCAAGAAAACAGATAAAATTTAAATTGAAATGTAGCCCCAAGTCTGAACTTCAAAAATTTATTTCTCAATGTAGTTGTTGAAAGTATCTATCTTGTTGAATACTGTCACTAATAAGACGTGTGGGTTAAAGACTGTTGCACCCCACGACGCTATCATATATAGATCCTAACTTTGTTAAAGACGTGGGTGACTTCTTAATTCCGCCACACAGGCATATTGTAAATCTACGTCGAGGTTCTGTAGTACGACTACGCCCACACAGGGCTATTTATAAGTATGTGTAACTACTATGTCACTGCGTCTGGAATGTCAGCAGAGGGCGTGTGTTGATTCAGTCATACACCACCATAACGCATGTGAAAGTCATGGAAGGAGTGAAGATGCTGGGGACGTTTTAATAAAGGTTTATTCACGCCACAACACCATACAAATGACATCAAGAAATACAGGTTACAAAACACATCTCAAAATATCCAAGAGACTGCCCACTCAGCAGTTTAGCCTAATATGGCCGAACAATGTCTCCACCTCTCATAACAATCCAAAGAGAACTGCCCACACGCAGTTTACAAATAACTCATAATGTCATCACGTGAAATATTGGCCATAGTACTCAAAATACTGCCTACACTGCAGTTTACAAAGAACTCATAATGTCATCACGTGAAATATTGGCCTTAGTACTCAAAATACTGCCTACACTGCAGTTTACAAATAACTCATAATGTCATCACGTGAAATATTGGCCTTAGTACTCAAAATACTGCCTACACTGCAGTTTACAAATAACTCATAATGTCATCACGTGAAATATTGGCCTTAGTACTCAAAATACTTCAATATCCATAAACTCTACCTCCGCGGGAAATAATGGCCTCTTAAATAACATCTTCACGAAATATCCACTTATCCAAAAACACAGCGAAAAACATCGCTAGCCATTTTCATGGTGCTCTGCGCAGACACACACTTACAGGGCCGACTCTCTCCAGTCAACTCTCAGGACACACTACTCAGATAACACACTCGTCCCGCTGAAAAGCAGTCACGAGACTTTCCTCACGGTCAACACAACTCAGTCAATCAATCATCTGCGGCCTAGCCGAGAGCTATTCTCACTCCGCTCAAACATTACAGAATAAATATATCAGCGCTTTTCACGCTGTCTGTAATCTGTCTCTCGAAACTATCACGAGATACTCTCTAAATAATTCGATAGCTACAAGCAAACAAGTGCTCCAACTCATAATCTATCTTGGCTACTAATATACCCAGATTTACGTCCCTTACACCAGTTCTATTCTTAACATCTTACCTCACCCCCAGAGAAAAAAATTGATTCTATCAATTTTTTGACAAATACATCCCCAAAAAATTAAAAGGACAATGAATCTCTAACATATGCGTCTAAGAATTACCTTCAGTTAAGTCAAAATAAGACATCTACAAAATATAAGCATTAAGTGAAATGTAAAAATGAAGTATCCAATGTAATCAATTAAGCATACCAAAAATAATGCATTACAAAACCAAGTTAAGTGAATACAGCACAACTAAATAGAAACAATCGATAGTACAAGAAAAGACAAGATCAAGCAAACGAAAAATGATTCGTAATAAAAGTAAGTATGAAATCAGAATATGAGGAAAAACAATAATATTACATTCAAACAATTTGTTATATGTAAAATAATTACAAATATCACAAGTAGCTACACTATATTAAGTTATACCATTAAAGTAACAATACATAAAATGAAAGTATAAGAAGCGAAAGAAGAAGTATACAAGGAGAAACGTATTTCAAAATACATACAAACACGATCGAAAAGCACAAAAGAAAATAACAAAGTATTCCTATACTAATACCACAAAAAATAGTTTATAACTAAACAAAACATAATCAGTAATTTAAACAAGTTATACAAGTTATACATAACCAACAATAAATTATTGACACTACACAAACAAAATAATAGCATTGCTATAACCAAGTTCGACCAACGCACAATCAAGCGCTAATACAACATAACATCCAAAAAACAAAAAACTTTCTTTAAAGAACTACATTATTCTACATATCAAACATAGCACATAGTCAAACGCTAGGCGTACAGAAAACCAAAAATAAAAAATTACAATGTCTGGGAAAAAAAATTTTCTTCCAAAAAATACAATACAAAAATATTTCGTAACGCTAAATTACATAAAAATAGTATTTTAATTTAATTAATTCAAATCTATAATTAACAAATTAACAAAAAACTAGCTTTAACAAAATGAGAGACATATAACAATTCCTGCATATAAGCAAACACTAAACAACACGTGTAAGTTTTCCAAAAAATACGTCACAGAGAAACACATAGAAAAACACACTATTACCAACATACAAGTTTGCAAATATATGAAAACAACGTAATGTATGTTAAGCAAGTGCTTAAATCAGATCTCTAGATTTCTCAATCAAATAACAATATCAGCAAACGCTGTTAATTTTCTCTATACAGTTCAATTTAAACTTTTAAATATCTCCGGCTGACAATCACGTTCAGCTTAGCTATAGTGTTATTTAGTTATAAATTTATATCTATCTCCACCTGATATATTAAAAGTAGTTATTGTAACATAACAACTAATGAGTATGTGCATAGGGCTGGCAAACTCATCATGTACAAAACTATTCTACCCAACACATCTGTAAAACAAATACCAAAAAAAAAAAAAAAACTGCAAGTTCTACACCAGAGTATAAAAGTCAATGATTATAAGGTATAAATAGGCATAGGTTTGTAACCAGTAAGGTTAAATATAAATCTGCTCATTGCATTTATGAATAGTAAACAACACGTCACTACCATATAACACACTACATATTATCCAAAACACAATAGTATAAAAATAGCATCGAAATGAACTAATTTATAATTAAAACCGTCATACATATCAAGAAAAACAATAGACATCAAATGATGCGTAAAGATGATATATAACAACCTATAATGATCTATGCAATAGAATACATTAACATCTTCTGTCCTAATAAACAAACAAAAAAAAAAAAGAATCAAACGCCAAAAAAAAAATCTCCATAGGTCTTGCCGACATCTCATAAACACTAGGGGTAAAACGTCGAATGCATAGTTAGCACGCTGATAAGTTCTGCTTGAACACTCACTCGGGCACAATGTTGACCTATATTCTTGCCGCTACCGTAAACAGCCGTTAACGTAAACAGGAGCGCTGACCCATATCAAGAAGTCGCCTCTGTTCAAAAAATACAAATGAAAAATTCCATTTTAATGAATGGTGAAATTTACTACGAACAACGGAGAGGTTAAACAAACAATTACCCCGCACTGTGGTCCGTGTGGAAATCTGGTCACTTCACGATGTCATCGACTCTTCCTTTAAGTTCACAACAACGTGCTGCTCTTTCAAAATCAGAAACATAACAAGCAGTAGTATTTGTGACATCATTATCATTGCTATTTTGCTTAATAACAATGCTTCTAGGCTCATGTCGAGCAAAATTAGCATAACTACAATTATTATTTGTTGTTTGATCAAAATATTTATCATCATTTCCTCTTTGTTTGAGACCATTATTATGTCTATAATCCCCGTCAGACTTGTTATGATTAACGTTTCTACTCCGCACAAAAAATCTGTCAGAAAAATTATTGCACGATTGAAAACCTTTCTTGTATTTGTCTGTACCATTATTTTCAAAATTCTCAGAATTAAAATGTTGAGATACATTAACTTGTCTCTTATCTCTCTGAGAAGGAAAATTATTATCATTTGAATTTCGTTGGTACTTTCTAACCTTAGAAACATCTCTCCTACAAAAACTCTTTCCATTCTTTTCTTTGACAATATGCTTGTTTGCAGTATCATCTGCAGATCTATAAGTATCTTTATCGTTACGCCTATAATGGGTTTCATCCTTGGAACCACTATTTATAACTTTATCCCTTGATATCATCTTCTGAGAACTTCCAAAATCAGTTACTCGTCTAATCTTTGGGCTTTTAGCTTGCAATCTATCAGGACTGACTGTTACCTTATCATTCTCTCTATTACACTGCCGCCAAGAATTGTTGCTATTGCAAGAAGAATCAAAAGATCTTCGAAAGTTATATTTTCCCCGAAAAGATATTTGTCTATCACATCTAACCTTTCTATCCGCAAAGATTGTATAGGGCTGGATCTTTGCTTTTTTAACCTGTTGGTAAACAACTTTCTGTCTAGCATCGTCCATATTTACAGAAGACCATATTCCGCTGTTCAAAATAACATCGAGTAGACCCTCTACCCTTTTTGTACTTTCTGCAATTTCAACATTTTTTTGTGAAATTTCTTCACTTAATTTCCTATTTAATTTGTCAAATGTCAAAACTTTACTTCTCTCCTCTGTTAACAATCTCTCAATCTTAATCATCTCCTCTCTCTCAGTCGTTAACTCTTCTAATTTGTCTTTCTCATCCTTTTCTTCATTTACACTTAGTTGTCGTGTTTCATTCTCACTATCCTCATCATTCATTAGTTCTTCAACTTCATTCGGAAATACAGTATAATTCTCTTCTTCAATACCAGAATTTACTTTATTCAACAAATCAAGAAGTGTGTTTGTATACGACCTATCACGGTCAGTTGTCTCAGCTTCTAATTTACTACACCTCTCTTTGTTTTCCTGAAGTTGTTGCTTGAGATCACTTACTTCACTATCTCTATAATGCACTTGATCTTCCAAATCTTTAACTTTGCCCAATGCAGCATCTAACGCCGCTTGCACTTTAGTAAGTTCCGTGTTTGACTTATCTAGATCATTTGTTAGTCTCGACACTGTTTCTCTTAATTCCTTCTTTTCGGCAATATCCTGTAGAAAATTGGCTCTTTCCTGTAGAGCATTTTGTTTGTTGACTTTTATTTGTTTCTCACTTCCTAATTCCTTTTTCTGCTCATCAGGAATACCGTTGTGGATTATTTTGAATATACTTTGGACTACATGTCCGTGCTCATGCTCAATATAATGTTTCAAAAACACACGAAGGTGCTGTAGCAAATCGACCAAATCCTTAGCCATTATTGAATTACAAACAAACTTAAAGTTATGTTCAGCAAATAACTTTAGGGATGCTGACACATTAACCAAAAAATCGTCCATGATCCATACTCCAAGTCGTGGACCTCTCAATCCCTTTTCATCTCTACCTATTAACAATGCACACTCCAGCATAGGCCTTATATCTGCAGGATTATTATCAAAATCCATGGTGATTCAATCACTCAGTCAACTGTATATCTATATCAGTATAATTATCAATGTTGCAAGTTTATGTTTCAAGAAGTTCTGACAATTACCCTTCCATTTCACACAGTTCAGTATGTATACCAAAAATATTATTCATAAACTTTGTATCATCAATCTTTTTTCAAAGAACCTTTATAACATCATATGAGGGAAGTCATCCTATATCATACAACCATCAATACTTGTGCACTAAATCCTAATAATATGTCTATATAGAATTAGACAACAAAAACAACAGATTTCAACAGTATAGGAGATGCAAAGCACAGGAAGGCTCGTTGACATAGTTAAGGCGACACAGTTCACACCACAAACATAACTACTTATCTTGAATGAAAACTCTTCTGTTCCTTTCCGTTAACACCCTGGATATCACAAAGTTCAATGGTAAAACATTCGACAACAGAAAGGCATTGGAACTTGACACCTTGATTCCACTCAGGTCCTCGATTTAGCACGCTACGTGCTAACACACCGCACAGGAAAGCAGGAAATGGGTCACCGTCTGTCAATTTCGTTGAAAGTAGGTATACCGCTCTTTCATACTGCCTGATGATTACTTGTACTGGTATACAGACGCCACTGTATATCATGACATCTCATAGTCTTGAGTAATAAATTCCTTGACTTGCGACTGACACTTGAGTCAACAGTTCCCAGTTTAACTGATACTGAATAAGTTTTCCTTGGGCCTGGATACAGCTCTCAAATGTGATGTCTGTCTTTCATATACTAACGCCACTCAGGCTACAAGCTAAAAATTGTGAATTAATATCACGCGAATTTCGCGGGTGTCAGATCCTATAAAACTAGCACACCACTGTTGAAAGTAACTATCTTGTTGAATACTGTCACTGATAAGACGTGTGGGTTAAAGACTGTTGCACCCCACGACGCTATCATATATAGATCCTAACTTTGTTAAAGACGTGGGTGACTTCTTAATTCCGCCACACAGGCATATTGTAAATCTACGTCGAGGTTCTGTAGTACGACTACGCCCACACAGGGCTATTTATAAGTATGTGTAACTACTATGTCACTGCGTCTGGAATGTCAGCAGAGGGCGTGTCTTGATTCAGTCATACACCACCATAACGCATGTGAAAGTCATGGAAGGAGTGAAGATGCTGGTGACGTTTTAATAAAGGTTTATTCACGCCACAACACCATACAAATGACATCAAGAAATACAGGTTACAAAACACATCTCAAAATATCCAAGAGACTGCCCACTCAGCAGTTTAGCCTAATATGGCCGAACAATGTCTCCACCTCTCATAACAATCCAAAGAGAACTGCCCACACGCAGTTTACAAATAACTCATAATGTCATCACGTGAAATGTTGGCCACAGTACTCAAAATACTGCCTACACTGCAGTTTACAAATAACTCATAATGTCATCACGTGAAATATTGGCCTTAGTACTCAAAATACTGTCTACACTGCAGTTTACAAATAACTCATAATGTCATCACGTGAAATATTGGCCTTAGTACTCAAAATACTGCCTACACTGCAGTTTACAAATAACTCATAATGTCATCACGTGAAATATTGGCCTTAGTACTCAAAATACTTCAATATCCATAAACTCTACCTCCGCGGGAAATAATGGCCTCTTAAATAACATCTTCACGAAATATTCACTTATCCAAAAACACAGCAAAAAACATCGCTAGCCATTTTCATGGTGCTCTGCGCAGACACACACTTACAGGGCCGACTCTCTCCAGTCAACTCTCAGGACACACTACTCAGATAACACACTCGTCCCGCTGAAAAGCAGTCACGAGACTTTCCTCACGGTCAACACAACACAGTCAATCAATCATCTGCGGCCTAGCCGCGAGCTATTCTCACTCCGCTCAAACATTACAGAATAAATATATCAGCGCTTTTCACGCTGTCTGTAATCTGTCTCTCGAAACTATCACGAGATACTCTCTAAATAATTCGATAGCTACAAGCAAACAAGTGCTCCAACTCATAATCTATCTTGGCTACTAATATACCCAGATTTACGTCCCTTACACCAGTTCTATTCTTAACAGTAGTCTCCGTTATTTGTTACAATTTTTGTCCAGATTCTCACAAGGGCATGTATCCCCGCAAAATAAAAATGTGTGTCTTTTTTCCTAAACCACTGGCGTACGGCGCGTTTAAGGGTCTCGGTGTCCTCAAAGTGATGTCCGCGAAGATCTTCTTTCAGTGGTCCAAACAGATGGAAGTCAGAAGGTGCAAGATCGGGACTGTAAGGGGGATGTGATAATAATGTTCAGCCAAATTCTGCAATCGCATCAATGGAGGAGCGTTTAGCGGTGTGTGGCGCGGCATTATCGTGCAACAGTAGTGCAGTTCTCTGATCTTTTAATGGGTAAAGTCGCCGAAGACGACCTCTAAGCTTCTTCAAAGTTTCAATGTAACGGTCTGCATTCACCGTGTTTCCCTGTTCCAAGAAGTCGAGAAGAATCATACCCTTCTCATCCCAAAACACGGAGGCCATAACTATCCCTACAGATGGTGAACTTTTGAACTTCTTTCTTGTCGGCGATGTTGTGTGATGCCATTCCATTGACTGCCTCTTGGATTCTGTTTCAAAAAAATGAACCTATATCTCATCACCTGTCACAATATTCGATAAAAAGTCTTCTCCTTCAGTTTCGTAACGGTGCAGGAGGTTGATGGCTATGGTTTTCCTTGTTTCTTTATGTCTGTCTGTCAACATTCTAGGTACCCACCGTGCACAAACTTTTGAATAACCCAGGTCTTTCATGATGTTCTGGACACTGCCTTTACTAATGGAAAACATGGAAGAAAGTTCATCCAGTGTTACCCGACGGTCACCACGAATGATGCCATCAACTCGATGAATGTTGTGTGGAGTCACTACGGTAGACGGACGGCCAGTCCGCTTTGCGTCAGCCATTGAGGATTGACCTACTTCAGCTTCGTTACAACGATGTACCCAACGTCGGACAGTGCTAACATCCACTGTTGAATCTCCATAAACTTTCTTCAAACGTTCGTGGATGCGAATTGGGGTCTCGCCTTCAGAATTGAGGAATTCTATATCATAACGTTGTTTTAACCGAACGTCTTTGGCAGCCATTTTAAAACTGTTACACTACAGTGTTGCCACCTGTTACTGAAACAGGTTGGTAATGCTATACAGTGCAGAAGAGTGTTTGAGGAATCCTGCTAAATTTACAAATTGCACACCGATGCAGTATTTACATACATAAATAATTGGAGGCATTATTTTTTTACCATAGAGGGGAGGGTATATGAACAAACCTAATTCTACTCAATCTAATCGTGGCCCCTGGAGAGTTCTCAAATAAATTCAGAGCTGGGAAATGTGGACTAAAACAACTGTACTGTAATAACCATCATGGAAAAAAGGGAATATTGTATTATGTATATTAATTCTTCTTTTCTCTTTTATGAAAATAAATGAAAGACAAATTAAAAGAGTATTTATATTTACAAAAGAAAATGTGTAACACACAGTATTAAATTATATACCAAATTCATACAATTTCACATTCCTCTAAGAAATGTTGTTACGGATTGCCTCCCTACTATGCAGTAGTGGTACACTAATGGCTAAAACGCAAGCGTATCTAAAGTAGGTCGTCCAAAGTATCTATCTTTGTGCAAGATATAGGTGCAAGATACTCTTGGCAGAGATGTAGACAGAAGGTAAATGGCGTTAACTACCTTATTGGAGCCTTCAAAAGATATTCCCAGAAGTCAAGAACAAAAGCTGCTTAGGGCTGAGAAATTTGTTAACTTATTATCTGGTCCGTCGCCTTTTTTGAACGGTTTAAGTAATGGTTCTGGCCCGTTAAGTCCTCAGTTGGAGTAACTCAACGAATGCCCTCTTATACGTAATGGCTCGCTCTATATATGTGTGTAATTATTAAATAGTCTAGCTCATTCGTTTGTTTTCATACTTCTAATGATTGAATAAACAATTTTTTGTTTAGTTTAAAATAACATACAACAAATGTAACAGTCAATTAGTTCAACAAGTTAAAATAAGCATTAAATTGGGGTAAAAGGTAAATTAAATTTACTCTGTGATCTGTGTCTGTATGAACTGTGTCGGTGTTCTCATCACTATATTCTGGCACTGTTATGATAATATCCCGGTTCACCTGGCGGAACGTCTGAGGAGTGGTAAACAAGATAAAGACAGTCCCATAGCAAATGCTTCCGTAGGAGGGTGGAGTTTTAGAGACTTCACCCTACTGATCCAACATAGAGAGTAAATAATGGTGTATAAAATATGCCCCACGATAATGACAGGGGAGACAAAAATAAGAAAATGTCACTTGCACGGGAATGTAATGCAATCCTGCCGAAGTGGACGTGAGATCGCACAACCGTATCGTGACAGAACCCCGATCCTAAGATATTTGTAGAATATCCAGCTTTGGTCGATCACATGTCCGGGGGTTTACTGTGCAACGGTTTTGTTTCTCGGGGCGACAGTTTTTCTCTCCTCCTTATCTCGTTGGCGTGCGTTTGAATTACTCGCTTAGCAATGTGTACAGTTCAATACGTACTGACGAACTTCTTTCCATCGGTTGGGCCAAAAGTACACGTTTTTAAGGTGACGCGTAGTGGTACCAACAGGAAAATATTCCCCCAATTAAGATATATGAGCCGCTTTCATAACGGAGGGTCTTAAAGAGAGAGGCACCAAGAGTTGCTTCCATTGCCTAGTCCGTCGATAAATAATTCCCCCTTCTGTGTGGAATGTTCCAGCTGAAGCATGGTTTGTTTTTATCCGACTCTACTCAAAGTATGGCGCTAGGGTTATGTCGTCCTTCTGCGCTTGCCGTAACTCTTACCTTGCTACACATAAATGTCGAGCTGAGGTACGGGTTATCCAATGTTGGATGTTGGGTACTCTGCTCAAACTCTTTCTTGGCAGTTTCATCCGTCTGGTTATCCGGATTATCGCGAACCGAGTGTTACGCATAAGAATATTGCTATGGTATCTGTGTACTCAATTTTTTCTAATGCAAGGTATATAACTCTTGGAATTGAAGTTACTTTTTACTTTAAGTGGTCACCTGTTCTTATGCCCTTCGGTTGTGGTTTGACCGATCTTGGGTCATGTCCATTTATGGAGCGCTCAGGCCCACTTTTCTTGTAAACGTTTGGCAACCTGCGTCGATAGTTATTTCCTATCCTTATAAGGCTCGATTTTAAGTGTCGTTCTTAGAATATGCCCGTAGCTTCGGGGTTGTGTGAATTGTATTCAAATCGAACGTTTCTGCGCATGTCTGTTTTTTGGTTGTGGGTTTTGTACAAGCTTCCGCCCGGGAGTGTCACAGATTTTGTCGAGAGAGATAGACGCGTTTTCAGCGTCTGTCATGATCATATTGTTCGGGGAATGGAAGTCCTCTATAGTGTTGGTTCATCTCAGATGATATTCCCCTTTTGTGATTCAAAGCGCCTGGAGGCGAGTGAGTTGTGTATTTATTCCTGAAGAGAAGGTAATTGCTCTACTTGATTATCATTGTCGCTAACTTTCATGATTGACATTTTGTGCCTATTTGCCAACTTTCCCTGGGCGGGAAAGAGTCTACGTTATGAGAAGTTTTCAACTCACGAATCACCATGTTGTTATGCATCGGGTTGATGCATGTCCTAAAGGCTATCTGCTTGTTGGACTTTACTGCTCTGGCGGTTCCACGTCAGTTTAGGTTTGATACCGTTGTTATGGAAGGAAATTAGAGGACATTACTTGATACTCCAGAAGTCGTGCCTGTCTTGCTGGAGGTCAGAGAAGGAGAAGGGATTTAATCTCCTACATTTATATATATATATATATATATATATATATATATATATATATATATATATATATATATATATATATATATATATATATATATATATATATATATATATATATATATCGGCTGTTATAGAAAAGGATGATGGTTTCCACACCTGAATACATTTACAGTCGTTTACAATGCATTAACGCCAGTTACATTATTCTCCATTAACATGCTGTGATGTCTACAAGTGTTGTCAGTGACTATGCCATTTCGATGTCGTACATTGATGATATGAAGCTGAGGCTGTAGTAAGCTGGGATTATTTATATCAGCTCATAGAATATATGCACATCCATTGGAGAACTTAATTTATGCTGAATACCATGAACTGTCGTGTCTATGACTTATGTAAACTGGATGTAACGTATCTGTCATTGTGGCGTTAAAATAAATGATTAAACGTCAACCGCAGTTTCACTCTTTTATGACTTTCCATGTCATATTTCACGTTTGTAGATCTGTGAAACTACATCACATCTACACTCACAGCAAGCAACAACAAACCAGACAAGACACCTTACACTTCAGCCTATAATATCCCTGGTGTCTATAGGGGTGGGACTTTACTTCACTACATTTCAGCAACGACTTTGGACTTATAGCTGCAACGTCCATAGTAGCCAGAAGTGTGGCCTTATCATTGTAAATCCACCCTATCACCGAGCAATCTTGTACAAATGTCTAACATCGTGTCGCAAACCTGGCCCGAAGTAATTCAAAGAAATATGCCTTACCATGACATATAAACCCTTACTGGGATGGGTTAGGGTTAAATGCATTACTTGCATTAGACGGGTGCAAGAGGGGAGTGGGACAACTAACTGCCTCTTATTCCCCACCCGTCTATAGACCAAACCTTTATCCTTGTAAAATGCTCCCTGAGGAGTATGGGAGTAATTGCCATACAACTTTGAAAAGCAAGGCTTTAGGGTGGTATGTGCCTTTTGAGCCTGCTTCAGCTCCGAAATATTCAGGCCGTTTAAAGATAAGAGCTCAGGGATCACTGGGGCGTTTCCTGTGTTCTCTCTCTCTCTAATGCTGACTTGGAGTCACGTGAGGGATATCCAAGAAACACGTATTTCCTCCCTAAGATTAGGAGGTAGACTAAATCGTCTACTACTGCGGCATTGATTTTACCCATTAAATATTGGGTTGAAACATCAATTTCCGCAACTGGAAGAGTTATAAGCTTTATGCTATTGCGGGGCCGCTGTATGTCTACAGTTTTACCAGTGTACTGGTGGGCCTTCACCAAAGATGGGTAAACCAAAGCGGAATATTCGAGACCCGAATCATACAAGCACCATTTGGTTTGGTTACCCTTGGTTACTTGCTCATTAACAAAAGTGTTGCTGGAATTATGTTCATATGCCTGTGTGTCATGTTTCCATAACGGCCCCCTGATCAGGCAAGTGACATTATAAGGGCCTGCTTTAAGCCTCTTACAGTCCGATGTGAAGTGCGTGTCAGATGTGCATGCCATACAATATCGTCTTCCAGTTCCCTGGGCTGAAATGCTCCGTTTGTGCCTATGGAGATCCTGTGGTTGTTGCTGCTGTTGTGTCGTGTTAAGTGAAGTGTTGGTCGTACTCTTGGGGTCAGTGAAGGGGCGCTCCTCTCGTTTGGGGTGACTACCGTGTGAGCGCCTTTTAGTCGGGTTCACTTCCGACTGGGCGCTCTGGTACCGATCAGTAAAGAGGACCATCTGATCAAGAGTTTCGGCCCCATGCTCCGCCAACAACGGTTTCATGTCTGGGGTGAGCGAATCCTTGAATTGCTCCACAATAATAATTTCTTGTAATAACTCGTACGATTCGTCGAAGGCGCTCAGTGATCTCCACTTCTCCAAGTACGTTGTCAGACGTGTAGCAAACTACTTATAAGATTCGTCGTTTTGTCTCTTGGCTTCCCGGAATTTGCACTGAAAAGTTTGTGCATTCAACTGAAAACGCTGAATTAGGGCTTTCTTCAACAAATCATAATTGTTGTTGTCTTCCGGTGCCATTTTGAGGAAGGCATCGTAAGTAGGTCCTCGTAGACTCTGAGATAACTTCATGTTGTGTCTCTCCCTATCTAATCCATAGGTGGCAACTAAAGACTCAAACCTAGCAAGATAAATGTCTATTTATTCTGAAGCCTCAGAATAGACATCTAACTGAAAAGAGGCCACATTTAGAACTACCACATGAGATATATTCCCCGCATCACTACCTTGAGAGCTCCCCGACCCATTAGTGCAAGAGGTAGATTCGATTCTTCTTCCTTCAATCTTTAGTTCTTTAAGTCTGAGAGCGTGGGCTCTGTCGGTCTGTTCCTTCCTTTCTGCTCTTTCGGCTTCATGTTCGGCCTTTAGTCTGTCAGCCTGTTTCTTCTTAAAAGCTCTTTGCTTTTCAGCCTTCTACTCCTCAAAAGCTTTGCTTTTTCTTCTCTTCTTTTTCTTGTTGCGGTTGCTTCTTCTTCTCTCCCCTTTCTAATCTTCTCTCTTCTCGGGCGCGGCTTTCTCGGCTTCTATCCTGACTTTATCTTCTGTCATCCGTTCCTTATCTTCTTTCACAGAAGTGGCTACAAAATCAGATAAATCTTTGCTCGATAAGCCCATCTCTTTAGCAACATTTTAATTTAAAAAAAGTATTGAGATTTTGTGATTTGGTAAGCTGTGCAAGGAGATTGTTTACAGGCGACACGAAATTTGCAATTGCTACTTGTCTAAAATAAAATTAACCGCTCTAATGTCAAAATACTAGCTGCCTAAAATTATTAACTTAACCACAATGACAACAAACATAAATTACGCATCAGCAATGGACATTTTCTTCCTCTTCCAATTAATGTTTAGAGATGTTTTTGATTTTACCAATTACTACATTACTCTTATAATATTTCACCTTATTTATTTATTTATTTATGCAAAACGTATGAGCAGATCTATATAAACTAATACAATACTCTTTCAGTAATCTAAAATTTCTTGTCAGATTTCAAGGGAAATTAACCATCAGTTTACTTAATAAAGATGAGATCCGCAATTGTGATTTATCACAAATGCGTGTCCGAGTTCAGTCCCAAGACGAGCCCCTTAATTGTCACGGATTGCCTCCCTCCCCTGCTTTGCAGCAGTGGTCCACTTAGGGCTAAAACGCAAGCGTATCTAAAGTAGGTCGTCCAAGGTATCTATCTTCACACAATATTACTTTTGGCAGACATGTAGATAGAAAGTGAATGGTGCTTTTACCTTAGGGGAGAGTTCACAAGATATTTCCAGAAGTCAAGCACAAAAGCTGCTTAGGGCTGAGCAATTTGTTAACTTAGTATCTGGTCCGTCGCCTTTTGTTAAGGGTTTAAGCAAAGGTTTTGGTCCGTTAAGCCCCCAATTGGTGTAATCCAACGAATGCCCTCTTATACGTAATGGCTCTTTATACATATATATATATATATATATATATATATATATATATATCTATATATATATATATATATATATCTATAGATATATATATATATATATATATATATATATATATATAATTATTAAATATTCTTGCTCATACGTTTGTTTTCATACTTCTAAAGACCAAATAAACAATTATTTGTTTAGTTTAACATAACATACAACAAATGTAATAGTCAATTATTTCAACAAGTTGAAATAAGGATTAAATTGGGGGTGAAAAGTACATTAAATTTTTCCTCACAGAGGTTGGATTGGGGCGTTATCAATGACCGTGTTTTGTTGTTGCCTGTGACAACACCATTAAAGATACAGAACAGATCAAGTATCAACACTAAGCTTCTGTTCACACTGAGCATAAGAAAGGTCCCAAACCTGGTGAGGTACTTGTGGGGTCCTACTAAAGCCTTTGTTATTTTTAAGCTGATATTTAAAGGAGAGAGCAATGATTCTCAAACACTCAGTCCTTGATCTTTGACACCTTATTGTTACGTGCAGTCTTTGCTATCTAAAAATATAGTTTGTCTGTTTACTTGTTATGTATGAAAATATGTTGTAACAAGATTTCGGGTCTAAAGTAATTTTCGTTAGAACCCTAATTTAAAGAGCGAATACCTAAATTTGACTTTTGGAAAAAGTAAATATTTAGTTACCTGCTCCTGAAGTCCTATATTGAATATATACCAGCTGACGGATAGGTCAGAGGTTGATGCGTACGGCGCATGGGCAAATTAGCGAGGAGTGCGTAGCAGATTTCCGGCAAGAAAGGCCGTCATGTTGTGACCTGGGTTAGTCAGACGAGAAATGTCTGGACGTCTCTGCATTGTTTCGGGGATGGAATTTCTTCCACAAAATATTATAGAATTCCCCAGTGTTATTTATTGATAGTTACTATATAGTTGTGTGCGGATTCTATGACAAGGTAGAGTTGATATAATTACACTTCCTTGTTCTCAGTGCAAACTGAATATATTTTTGGATCAACCGGTGAGGTGTGCTCACTGTGGTTGATAGGACGAATTTGCAATGTATTAAGCCCGTTGGAGCCATTTAAGACTGTTAAGTCTATATGCACGCACAGAAACCCAGGAGACTAACATTATTCTAAAGACTCGCATGATTAGCGATATGTCTAGCTCTTGTATTTAAACGTCCATGTCTGCACACGAGGGAACTCTCAGTGTTTACTGTTCGCAGAGGCCTAATGTATGACCGTCTGGAGTGGAAGACCGGATGGTTTACAAGCTGTTATTACGATAACGTTGAAAAAGGAAACTCGCCTGATACATGAGGGAGTTTTATAAGCCTATCGTCGAAAGGACAGATCTTCACGCTACGTCCGATTAGAGTGATGGACCATGTTATCCTTGTGTCACCCGCCATGTTTGGGGGTCGACTGAAGAAGAGTGATTTAAGGAGAGATATGTAAGAAGGTATCTGACGTTGCAGTCAGGATGAACAGATAGTAGGTGTTGCTACGAGTTTGGAATGATGAATAATGTGGAGTCAGCAATTTACTGACATATATATGAATATTGATTAATTTACAACTTATACATTTCAAGTAAACTGTCTTCATGTCCGCCATGTTTCGATGTCAAGATTATATGGATGTGTCTGCATTGTCTTGTGACCGTGACTTTAATAAATGGTAGAAAAAGTCCACAGTTGTTCATCCACATTATTGACTTCATACCTGTGACATGGTTAAGAACTACCTACATCAACTTTACATCCACTCCCCATCTACTCCTGTCAATGTGATGAACGACACACACACATAGTGGTACGTTACGTCTTATGATACAAGTCTCCACTACAACCTGGATGTCCACCTTGGCGAACTTTTATACCACCCATTGCGCGATATAACATTACAGCACGATACAACCACTCTATATCCAAATCTACACAACATAGAAGTATAACAGTGGTGCCAACTACGTGGGTTTGCAAGGTGAGACCCTGATTTTCCAACACAGACGTCATTTTCCACAGTATACAAAGTACCCGGCGTTGCCCATCAAATCACAGTATTTACAGTAATTTACATTTAGAAGGCCAAGATTCTTGAACGTTGGTAGTATTGTTTTGAAGAATCGAGATCTATGCTACATTTTTTTCATCGATGGAACATCATCTGTATGAATGACTATTATTAGATATTGAAAAACTGTGAAATAAAAGTAACCAGCAACTGTATTGTAAACAGTACTCTATACTATAATTAAGCTGTAATTAAGCCTTCTCTACAACACCCTTCATATGCTATATGTATTTATGTTTACATGTTATTTGTTTGCATATTATATTAGTTTAAATGTCTGCGGGCCTGGTTGGGTGGTGACTAGGACAAGGTATACCGAGTGACATTGGTCTTGTACTAGTGTTCTATAGGTACAAATTTTCTTAATTGGAAATTTGTTAGCAACAATTTGCTGCTATTTTTGTTAGCTGTGACGACTGTGTTCATATTTGTTTTTGTAATATTTTGTCTGTTCTTTATTTTTGTTTGGTTTGTTTGTATAGATTGTTGGTCTACCCTTTGCTATCTTTGATTTCTATACACAATTTATATTTATACACGGTGGCGTTATTTGTTTTGTTCATTCTATTGCAGTTATCATCACAGATTCTGTGATCATTTTTCTTTGATTTTTCCTATTTGATTTATTTGATTTCTGCAAAAGTTTTCATGTTCTCTTGTATAAATGTTTTGTTGTGTTCTTGATCGACATACACTATTTAAAATATATTTGATCATATGAATTTATGAGAAAAAATCAACTGATGATTTATAGTAATTGGTTAGTACACAGTTGATTATACAAGACCTTACTAAAGGCTTGTTTCCCCACAGAGTTTGGGATAAGGAGCTGATTAATCAAATTATTAAGAGCTTGTGGTTACATTACTTTGAAATATATATTGCAGTATTATTATTTCAAGTAATTAGTATCATTGTTAGACATCATGTCTACATTAGATTTTTTCATTGCACAAGGGAAATCCCTTGATAAGTCTGGTAAAGACTTAGAAGAATGGACAACTGCTCAATTTGCCAAGGTATTAAAATCTGAAGAGAAAAAACAAAAAGAAGAAAATAAAAGATTGAAAATAGAAGCTGAACAAAAGAAAGCAGAAGCTGATGATAGAAAATTTCAGATGGAGATGGAAGATAAAAGACTTCAGGTCGCTGCTGAGGAAAGAAAATTTCAAGCCGCTGCTGAGGAAAGAAGATTTCAAGCTGCTGCTGAGGAAAGGAAACTTCAAGCTGCTGTTGAGGAGAGAAAACTTCAAGAAAAAAATTAGAAGCTGAGGCTTAACAGAAAAGATTAGAAAGAGAAGCTGAGGCTGAACAGAAAAGATTAGAAAGAGAGGTTGAGCAGAAAAGATTAGACAGAGAAGCTGAGGAGAGAAAGGCAATAAGAGAACATGAACATCAAAAAGAACTTTTAGCATTTGAGCATGAGTAATGTCAATCAGTCATCTAGTGGTAAACCCTTTACTTACAAGGTCAAGTTGCCAGCGTTCAATTCTGCCAGTGATGATATAACATTCTGGCTAGATAGATTTGAACGCTCTTGTCGAGCTCATAATGTGGATAAATCACAGTATGCTAATCAATTGTCAGAAAATTTGAAAGGTGATTCTCTTACAAGTTTAAGCTTGGTAGAAGAGACTGACAAGGATAATTATGATGTTATTAGGGCAGCTTTATTGAAAAAAATATCAGTTATCGGAGGAAGGTAATCGTCTTTTGTTTAAAAGAATGGTACCTGAATCAGGGGTAGAATTCTCAGAATTCATTGCAAGGACACATCTTACATTTAATCGTTGGATTGAGCTGTCCAAAACAGAAAAGACATATGAAGCACTTATGGATTTATTGCTCAGGGACAAGATTATGTCAAGCATAAGTAAACCATTCCTTGAATTCCTACATGAGCGTAAACCTAAGACACTAAAAGAAATGGAAGAATATTGTACCCAATACGTCACTGCACATCCAGACGTAGCTATTAGCAATACTAAGGTTAAGGAAGGTATGCCA